>CM053587.1:321120284-321143498 GCA_028646515.1 Pseudochirops corinnae | reverse complement strand
TTCCTTCCTTCCTTCCTTCCTTCCTTCCTTCCTTCCTTCCTTCCTTTCTTCTTTCCTTCCTTCCCCACAGTCACACAGCTACTAAGTGTCTGAGACCAGATTTGAACTCTGGTCTTCCTGACTCCAAACTAGAGTTTCTATACCAGTTATATTTCTCTTACCTCTTTAAATTTGTGGCAGGGATCCCAGCCTCATTAAAGCTGGGATGGGTTCAAGAGAAAGCTGACTTCCTTAGGTCACATTTTTTTTTTTACCGTTCTCTAAATATGGATTCAGATGTTGTTGGCAAGGGTTTCAACCCTCCTCTCTTCCTCCCTCCCACTTTCCTCCGGGCCCCACAACAAAACAGGCCACAAAATGAGTTTGATAATGAAGCATATTAATGGCCCAAATGCACCCTTGAATTTGGGATTTATTCCCGTAGATTGCATGCTGAAACTTGACTTGCGCTCATGTGCAGATGTGTGAGAACCCCTGGGCTACTGAGGTTGCTAAGACAAAATGCAGTTACTAACATCAGAATTGATCATTTTTCTGTTGTTACTAAAAATCTCAGCCTTGGAGGGGAGGCATAAAGAAGGAGTGAGGAAGGCTGGAGTGGGGGGCGGGGGAGAAGAAGGTTAGTTTGTTGGAGGGTTGATTTCCTTAGACACATACAAAGGAGAGACTCTCAAACTTAGGCTGTTTTATTTTCCCCTCCAAATCCTCTGTTGAATAACCTTGAGCATCAAGAAAACTATCCCACTTTGAGAATACATCTAATCAACATTAAGCCAATTGCTGGTCATCTAAATGAGAGACTTGTCCAAAGACCAACACATAGAATCCCAGACCTAGAGCTAAAAGCGACCTCAGAGGCTAACATTTTACAGGTAGGGAAACTGAGGCCCAAGTACCTGAGGTTTGGAGTCAGAGGACCTGGGTTTAAATCATGCTTCTACTCCATACTAGCTGTGTTCACCTTGGACAAATCATTTCTCTTCTATCTGTACGATGAGTTTATCTACATAGAATGTAAGCTCCTTGAGGTCAGGGACTAAAATGTTTTGATTTTTGTATCTCCAGGGCCTCAAAAAGTATCTGGTGCACAGTAGGTACTTGTTGATTGAGCGATCTCCAAGTTCTTTTTATAAGCATTTAAGCGTGTACTATAATCTAAGCCCTAGTAGAGGGAAGGGGGCACAACATTTATACAGATGATAATAATAACTTAATATTAGCAAGCATTTATAGAGCTCACAAGGTCTGAGAAGTACTTTGCCCGTATTATCTCAATTGAATGGATAATTACTGAATAATAATTTGAGGAAGAAGAGAAAATTCACCATTAGGAACCTGTAAGAGTGGGCAGATGAGCTGAGCCTTGAAGGATGCTAAAGATTCTAAAGGGAAGAAGTGAAAAGGGAGTGCATTCCAGGTAGGAGGCACAGCCTGACCAAAGGCACGGCAGTAGCTAATGAATTGTTCAATCCAGGGAATGTGCTTGGTGAGTAGGTAGTCCAGTTTGGCTGGAATGTAGAGCGTGTGAAGGGCTGCTAGGTGGTGCAGTGGATAGAGCATTGGACCTGCAGTCAGGAAGATTCAACTTTGTGAGTTCAAATCTGGCCTCAGCCACTTACTAGCTGTGTGACCCTGGGTCAGTCATCTAACACTGTCTGCCTCAGTTTCTGTAAAATGATCTTGAAGAAAGAAATGGGAAACCACTCCAATATCTTTGCCACAAAAACCCCAAACAGGGTCATGAAGGGTTGGAAAAATGACTGAAAAGAATATGTAAAACGGGAATATTGTGAGATTAGTCTGGAAAAATTGTCTGGAACTAGACTGTGAGGACTTTAAATGCCAAACTGAGGAGGTGTTTTATCTTAGAGACAAGAGGGAGCCACTGAAGATTCTTGAGTGAGGGAATGTTTCAGGAGGATTATTTTGGCACTGATTTAGGGGATAGATTAGAGAAAGTGGAGGCTGGAAGCAAAGAGATCTTGATCTTCTTGGAGGCTATTGCAAGACTAGGCAAATTTTGTGAGCAGAGAAATGGGAAAGGATGTGAGATTTACAGTGGAAGGAGAATTGATAAGACTTACAAATTACGGAAGAATGATGGGGTATTTCATAACTAGGAAATATTTCTTCCTCCCCCAAACATTCCTCAGTGCCACTGATTTGATTTAGGACACTGGTCTGGCTGGGCCATTGACTTGACCCAGGATACATTTCTCCCCTTCCTTAGAGTAGAGGAGATTTTCAGAGGGTTTCATGGGAGTTTTTCTCAGTACCAGTATTATCTGTTATTTAGGGCTGGAAGAGAGTTCCAAGGCCATCTACTCCATTCCTCTCATTTTATGCTTGAGGAAACTGAGGCCCAGAGAGATGAAGCCAATTCCCTGGTATCCCACATTGTAAGCAGCAGACCCTCTGATTCCAGAGCCAAGGCTCTTTCCACTGGAATTTGCTGAATGTTTTAACTTCCTTGTAATCTCACCACTTTATCTTATGAACTACATCATGATAAAAAATGAAATGAGGCTCTCTCCCTCCCTCTTCCCCCATAAAAATAGCTAATAAAATGTAATACAAAAAAAAAAAAGATCCCCAAAGGGCTTTGGGGGAATTTCATGGAAATGAGTAAGTCAGTTGGATCCCAATGAGAACACAGACATGGAAACTTCAACACTGTAATTGCTTCCCTGTTCACAAGTCCGGCTGTCCCAGAGACACAGTAAATCTATAACTCTTGTGGGGTCTGCACAGGCTGCCTGGGCCACTGAAGGGAAGCTGCAGAGATGGCTGGGAGGGAAGGAATGGAGAGCTGGTGAGGCATTGCCGTTGGGAGATGTTTACACCCTGGAACCAGGGATGTTCGACAGCTCGGTGGGTGGGGGTTAGCCATGGCAGCCAGAGCCAAAGAAATCCCTTAGTTTAGACAAGTCTCCTTTCCGTGAGGTATGTGGGGTCACCAGCTGGATCCTGCTGGTGCTGAGAATTTTCAGAAAAAGCCCTTCTGAAAAGAAATGCTCTCCTCTCAGCCCTTCTGGTTTCAATCTTAGGTGCTTGGCTAAATGTTTTCTTTATCTTTTCATTCTAGAGGTCGTATCAGCCTGCTTCTGCAGGGAGCTTTCAGAGGGGGCTTTTGACTCAATTAATAGTAATAAAAGCCACCAAATGTTTATATTACTTCATCAACAACATTGGTTAAGCACCTACTATGGGCTAGGTACTTTCTTTCTAAATGGGAAAGCAAGAGTTGCAAATTACACGTACAGACACAAACAGACACATACACACACGCAGACATATACACACAGACATATATGAAATGTGAGATGTGCAAATTTAAAGACATCTCTATGCCAAATGTTCCTGTGGACTATTTGTGCCTGACCTGTGCTAGAGCATCCCAAGCTCCAGTTGGTCTCATCAGACTCAGTTGGACACACTGTACCTTGACCCTGATGTAGTGATGTCATTTTGGTTCTCTTTGAGCATGAAGGACAACAGCCACCTGATATATAAACATGTGTATAATACACACATATATCTATCTCTATGTATAGAATAAATATAAATTTAATAAAGATTTATTGTTCGGTTGAGTCATAGGATCATAGGTGTAGGACTAGGAAGGGCCTTAGAGACCACTTCGTTAGACCCTCCCCAATTCTGTTTTTTATTAATTGTTTTTCAGTTAACACATGTTTATTTTCTCCCCTTTCCTTCTCCATAATGGAAAAAAAAAATAAAAACAAAATCTTTATAAAAATATCAGTATTTAAACAAAACAGAATCCCACTTTGGCCACATCCAAAAACACATGCCTTGTTCTCCATATTGAGTTCATCATCTTCCTGTTACAAGACTGGACCTCCTCCCTTTACAGAGACAAAACCAACACCCTAAATATGGAGCCCAAGGTTATATAGGTGGTGAGTAGCCAAGTCAGAACTTGAACTCAAGTCCCTTGACTCTACCATGCCTTGGGATTACTTAATGATAATAGCTATTCCAAAGGGGAGTGGGTTGCCTCTGAAAGCAGTGAGCTCTCTATCTCTAGAAGTCTTTAAGCTGAGGCTGTATAAATACCCATGTAGAAAGTTTTAAGAGCGATCCTTTCTTCAAGATGCCTCTGCCCTGCACTGCTTTTGTATGGGGTGCTCCCTCCCTCCAATGGCTTAACTTGGCAGAAAAACATTTTTCTGCCCAGAGCTTTTAGGCTCCTGCCCCTGCTGCTGTTCTTCCTAATGACTTTGGTGATTTTGTAAACCCACCAACTCAATCCTTTTACCCTTTTGGGCCCTTGAGGGGAGGTTACTGAGCCCCAATAAAGCAAGGGGTACAAGGGAGGTAAAACTCCAACAATGAGACCTGTCAAAAGCAGCCGCAGTTGGGGACTCAGCTTCTCATGGACAGAGCCCATGGGCCAATCTGAAATGCCGATCCTTGGCAACCCCAAAGAGTCTCCTGGGAAGGCAAGTAACCAAGGGAAGGAGTGACATTTTCTCTGACCCTGGCTTTCACAAGGCCAGAGGCGGGCAGCTGGCAAGGGCTGGCTTGGAGGGTTGCTAGGAGGGGCTGGCCCCATGGCTCTGAGAATCCTCATCCCTGGGGAACTGAGGTGGGGAGGGCAGGCTGACTACAGGGCAGGAGGGGGCAAACAGAGAGACCCAGGAGAGCTTTTGCATTTTCTCTTGTCTGAATTTTGCAGCCTCAATAAAGCTGTCCAGTGGGATATTGGCCTTGACTAGTTTTTCTCAGTTACTTTGAAACGTTTTGGTGTAAATTGAAGCCTGGGAAGGAAGGAGTGTGAATAGAGAATATATATGAATCTGTCAGTCATTCAGCAAGCATTTCTGTCTCCTTACTCTCTTTCTGCCATTATATTCTGTGCTGGGAATGTAAGCACAAAAGACAAAACAGTCCCCATACTCAAGGAACTTAGAGGCTTTCTTGCAACATCCCAGAGGAGTGGGCATCTTGCTTCTATTTCAAGTAATACAGTAAGGGGGAAGCTCACCATCTTCAGCGACAACTCAGAATATAAATATGTTGGGGGGTGAGGACTATTCTATTTTTGTATCCCAAGTGCCTAATACATAGTAGGCCCTTAATAAATACTTGTTGACTGATATGTGTACACATAGTTTCTTTCAGGGGCATCTAGGCCATAGAGTGCCAGGTCTGGAAGGTTCATCTTCCTGAGTTCGAATCTCACCTCAGACAATTACTAGCTGTGTGACCCTGGACAAGTCACTTAACTCAGGTTGTTTCAGTTTCCTCATCTGTAAAATGAACTGGAGAAGGAAATGGCAAACCACTTCTGTATCCTTGCCAAGAAAATTCCACATGGGGTCATGAAGAGTTGGATAGGACTGGAAAATGAGTTAACAGCAAAAGTTGATAAATTGAAGAATATCCAGAGGAAGGCGACCAGGCAGGTAAAGTCTGGAATCCAGGTCCTATGAGGATCAGGTGAAGAAACTAGGGATGTTTAGCTGGGAGAAGAGACATAGGGAAGAAACGATGGCTGGCTTCAAATGTTTGAAGGGTTTTTGTGGGGAAGAAGACAAGCCATTCTGCCTGGCTCCACATGGAGTAGTACATAGAAATGGGAAGAAGAGATACAATTGAGGCACAAGGTCAGGAAAAATGTCCTGGTAACCAAAGGTGTCCAAAACTGGATGGGACTGTGTTGGGAGGGGGGGTGAGCTGCCTTTCTTTGGGGGTATTTGGGCACACCAGAGATAATCCCTTTCTGGGCTTTTAGATTCTGTATTTCTTCATTCTCTTGGTTATTTCCAAAGCTACTATAAGTAGGCCAGGCTGCCACTGAGACCCTGTGTCTCCGAGGGGACCATCCCAAGAATCTTCTGATGTCTATTTTTGCATAAGGGTGAAGCTTCAATGTCCAGTAAGAAGTGTGGGACAAGAAGGGGTGGAGAGAAAGATGGGATCTGAGAATCATAAAGCTGGGGCTCAAAATTCCTCCTCTCCTCAGAATTAGACTTGTTGGGTTTAGCCCCAGAGGGCAGAATGGGGACCAGAGACTGGAAGTTGCAAAAAGACCAGTTTAATTTAGCCTTGATGTCAGAAAAGACTTCCTAACACCGAGTAATCCCAAAATGGAATGGGCAGTTTGGGAAAGTAGCAGGATTCCCATCCCCGGAGTTTTCCTGAAAGCAACTGCTGAATGAGCCACTTGTCATAGATACTCTAGTAGGGGATGGGATGTGGATTCCTATTTAAGGTCTGGTGAGGATGGGTGACCTCTGAAGTTCCTTTCACCTTTGAAGTTTTGGGCATTGGTCCTTTTCCCCTTCTCTTCTTCTGCCTAGGTAGGGCCCATCTGCGGTAGTCATGCTCTATATTTTGCCACTGGACCCAGATGGCTCCAGATGCAAAAGTGAGGCTGGTAACTTTGCACAGCCCTGCCTCACTTAAATCCAATTCATTTGCAAGTCATGCCATCATCTTCCTGATGTCATGGTTCTCTTCAAGAACAAAGGACAAACCACAACAACCTTATGCCTAGCCTTGTGCCTGCTCCTAGAAGTGTAAGAAGGTGTAAGAGAGGTCAGCCTTGAACATTGCTGAATGTGATCACAGGGAAGGTTTAAGGAGCTGGAAATGTTTATCCTGGAAAAGAGAAGACGCGGTCAGCCAGTCAATACACATTTATTTAGCACCTACTGTGTGCCATTTGGAGAAGGACATCGCAAACCACTCCAGTATCTTTGCTAAGAAAACCCCAAATGGGGTCACGAAGAGTCAGACACTCCTGTAAGGAATGATTAACTACCAACGGGCCAGGTACTGTGCTAGGTGCTGGGGGCGGAAGATTGTATTTAAGCCATGAAGGGTTGTCATACGGAAGAAGTATTTGGCCTGATCTGCTTGTTCCCACAGGGGAAAAAAAACCAAAGCAAAACAGGTATTAGACTTTTGTCTAATTTCATCTCATTTAGTGAAGAAAAATCCCCTAACAATGGGTGGAATGAGCTGCCTCCTAAGGTAATGACTTCCTTCAGCTGGAGGCCTTCAAGCGAAGGTTGGATGACCATGTGTTGGGGATGGTGGCAAGCAGGCCCGTTTTGAGGGTAGGGGTTGGACCAGATGACTGATAAGGTTCCTTCCAAATCCAAAATTCTGTGATTCTCTCACTGAAAAATTGGCTGAGTAGAATTGAAAACAGGCTAACAGGCCCTCGTTAGGTTCCTCTCATTCCCACCTCCCCAACTACAGGCCTGCAAATGTGCTGTGAAGCCAAGCCAGCACTGAACGGTCTGCCTGGTGTTTCTCCTTAAACACCCGGAGAACAACGGGATGCCGCCCCTCCTCTCTGCCCTCCTCTGCCCACCTGTTCTGTGCCTGGGAGAACCAAGGCCCTGGACTTTACAAAGCCAGGGATAGAGGCCAAGGGGGCTCAGAGTCCTTACTTCCAGTGAAAAGAACTTAGATGGAATTCCATTCAGTACAATCCATTGTGTGCCATGCATGGTACGAGGCACTGGAGATACAAAGACAAAAATGGGTCTTGCCCTCTAGGGTTTTAGATTCTACTGAGGAAAGAGGGGTGGGAGATAGCATCCACTTACTAGCCATGTGATCCCAGGTAAGTCACTTCAATCACTCTGTGCCTCAGTTTCCTCACCTGTAAAATGGGAACAATAATCACACCAACCATCCACGGTTATGGTGAGGGTCAAATGAGATGACAACGTGTGTACAGTGTCTGATATTATAAACCTTAAAGTGTTATATAAATCCTAACAATTTTATATATGCACACACATATGTATATACCTATCTACTCCCCCTACATACATGTATGTATTTGTGAAGAGAGAGAGAGGAGAGAGATGAGCAGGGGAGGGGAAGAGACAGACAGAGAAACACAGAGAGAGGGAGGGAGAGAGAGAAAGAGAGAGAGAGAAAGAGAGAGAGAGAGAGAGAGAGAGAGAGAGAGAGAGAGAGAGAGAGGACAGAGACAGGGAGACAGTGAGAGACAGAGAGACAGAGGGAGAGAGAGAGACAGAGAGAGAGAGAGAGGTGGTGCAGTGGAGTGAGTAGTGCAGTTCTGGATTCAAATCTTGCCTTTAATATTTACCATTTGCATGACCTAAGACAAGTCACAATCTCCCTGGACCTAAAGTGAGGGGGTTAAACTAGACCTTCTCCAATGTCTCTTTGCCTCTTATGATTCATGGTCCTAAGTAATGAGTAGAAAGTGTGTATACAGCACTTCAAGGTTTTGCAGAGCACTTCATTAAGCGATTTATTATCTCATTTTGTCCTTATGGGGACTCTGGGAGGTAGGTGTTCTTATTATTCCCATTTTATAGGTGAGGAAACCGAGACAGATGGAATTTAAATTATTCACATAGGATCACCCAGCAAGCAAGTATCTCAAGCCAGATTTGAACTTTTCCCTCCTTCCCTCCTGCTCCTTAGGCAGATAGGTCTGTGCACCTAAGTAGATGCAAATTATATATGTAAGGGAGTATGTGGGGTTGTTATGTTTCACCCACCCAGTCATATATGTACACATGGGTCATCTGGATGTGACTTGCGGGGAGGCAAGAACAGACATCATCTCTAGGTCTCCTCACTCAGCTTTCTCCAAGGGACACTTTGATTCCTGCCAAGAAGGGAAGTGAGAGATTGGGATCAGAGGCTGGCCAATCCTCTCTCTCTCACTGTCTCTCTCTTTCTCTCTCTCTCTCTCTCTCTCTCTCTCTCTCTCTCCCTCCCTCTCTGAGTAGAATTATGTATGTCTGTTCCCTGAAATATTATTAGTCTAGGGGAAGTAATTTTTAGGTTTAAGCTACATTTCCAATAAGTATTTCTTAATGGGAAAGGAGAGTGTGTGTATATGTGTGTATGTATATATATGTATGCATATGTGTGTATGTATGTATGTATGTATGTATATCCAAGGCTTGACTCCCTTCCCGCCAGATGCCAGTTCTAAAATGAACATACATAGCAAATAGAAAATAAATCTATTCGTCTAAGTCATTAGCAAAACAGAAATAGGAGAAAATATATCCTCTGCTATGATAAAATATACTTGGGAGGTATACCAGATAACACAGAATGAGCTCCCTTTTGGGAATGAGATAACTCAGTTCAACCACAAAAGTGTTTCAGGTCTCACCCAAGGTGAAATTCCCCAACATCGCTAGTTTAGTAAACTGGGAAAAGGACCATGATAGAGATTACCACTCCTCTACACACTGGTTTCTTCTCAGATTCTCTCTCTCCCTTCAGGGACCTGATGAAAGGTTGGAATTGAGCATTTTCTCTGGAGATAAGACTTGGTACCCAGAACTTGAAGCAGGAAGCCAGAAGAAATAGGATTTCTTTTCTCTCCAGTCCAGGGGTGGGCTTAGATTTGATCTATGAAGTTTGGATTCAGGGCCACACTTGAGGACTTAGAGGACCGCATGGGACCTCAAGGCTGCAGATTCCCCACCCCTTACCAAATCCATCTGCCCATGAAGGAACAGGACACTGAATAATCACTCTGCCAATAAGAAGAGAGTCTTACGTAACTGACCTTTTGAGCCAAAACTTACATATATAATATAAATTTTAACTAACTTGGGGATAGAGAAAGCACCATAAAGAGTGTTCAGGGAAAATCTCTTGTAGGAGGTAGCATCCAAACTGAGCCTTGAAGGCAATTAGGATTTCCAAGAGGTGGGAGTGAAGAAGCATTCCAGGCATGGGGCAACCACCTGTGCAAAGACATGGAGGTGGCAGATGAATTTCAAGTACATCTCTCTCCATTTCTCTCTCCTCTACCACTTCATTAGCTCAAAGAGTGACCTTGATGTATGGTACAAGGGGAAGAGAGTTGGATTTAAATCAGAGGACATGAGTTTAAATCCCAGTTTTACCATGTATCTGCATGACTTTAGGCAAGTCACATAACATTTCTTGTGTTTGGTTTTCTCTTCAATAAAGTGAGGGTGTTAAGTTAGATTAAATGACATTTAAGTTCTCCAACACTAAAGCTATGATCCATGACCTGGAGGAAATTTTCTAGTGAGCAGCATCGCTCCTGGAAGATTTATGGAGCATTAATGAGTGTCCTGTCCTCTCCCATGCAAGTGGTAGAGAGAGAAAGCTGCACCCTACCCCCTTTTGAGATTTACACTCTTTCTGTTTGGTAGCTGTGAGGAGTGGGCAGGCCCTCTGAGTTCCTGGGGGGCCCTGGCTGGCCTGCAGAGGTTGCAGGCTAGGACACAGAGAACAGAGCGCAGCCAAGCCAGCTGCACCCTGGCCACAACACGGGAATGGGGAGGAACAGGAGATCGGGCTGCGGGGGTGGCATCAGCTCGACGAATGTTTTAACTGCTGCTCAGGCTGAAGCCAGGGAGCCCACTATTTGCTGCTTCCTGGAGACCTTGGCGTCGCTTCTGAGAACCTCCTCAGGCCCAGAGATAACAGCCTGGGAGGCGAGCTGGGCCAGTTACAACCTTTCCCGGCACATGTTTGTTACCAAACATAGGCGCAGATCTGCACGGGCTGCCGGCTCTGTTTCTGCTTGAAAAGTCTTGGTTCTTCCTGTTATGGAAACAGGTCAGGATCACCACGTGAAATAACACACTGCTGCCAGCAATCAGAATGGCTGTTTTTGGGGTGGGGGGAGGCAACATTCCCTGGTTCCCTGTCGCTAATCAGCCAGACAAAAAAGCATGTGGGCAGACCTGGTTCTTGGCGAATCAGTCTCTTCCCAACCCAAGGAATGGGACTGGATATTTCTGAGAATCAGATATCATCTCATTGGAAGGGAAAATCTTACAATTAAAGGTGTCCAGAAATAGAGTGCCTCTGTGGGTGGGGGGACCCCTGAGCGGTCCTAAAATCAGTGATCCCAGGGAGCTGAGGGATTGAGAAGAATTTCCCAGAGAGAAGAAAAAACAAAACAAGCATCTAGTTGAAGGCTGGGGGGCCATTTGCCAAAGGTCCTGTAGAGGGTGATTCAGGCTTCAGAGAGGGTATTGATCTAGAACAGGGGACCATAGATTACCACCCAAGTTGGAGGACAGAGTCACCCAGACAGCACCGGAGATAGATCCCTTGACCGGGTGTCAGGAAGACCTGAGTTCAAATCCAGTCTCAGACATTTAGTAGTGATGTGACCCTTAGCAAGCTAAGTGAGTGTTATCTTCCTGAGTTTCCTTATCTGTAGAATGGAGATAATAACAATACCCACCTTCCAGGGCTGTTATGGCAATCAAGTGAGATTACATTTGTACAATATTCTGCAAAATGCAAAGTGCTAGAAAGATAAATGTTAGCTGTTATTATTTCAGATGGTCCATGATCTTGGAGGGGTAAAAAAAGTCCCATCTTTATTTTGACTCACCCCCTTCAATTATTTAAACACACTGTTTTGCAGAGGGGCCCATAGGCTTGGGCAGACCACCAAAGAGGCCCACATCACCACTAAGGTTCACAAGTGCTGGTCCAGATACTGGTTGAGATTCCTTCTGAGTTGGGAGGGCTCTTCTCTGGAATGGTGGATTGAAGTAAATGCAGTCTGTGGAACATGATTTATCTCAACTCAAGCTGAGTTCAGCATAATTAGGAAGTTAGAGGATCGTGACCAGAGCATCCACATCTTAGCACAAAAGGAGAGGGACGGTTGAGAAGTTAGATAAAAACTTAGAGATTAATCCCCTTATTCTGGAGAAGAAACAGGCCTAGAGAGAGATGAGGTGACTTGCATATTGTATTCAGGCTGTGAGTAGCAGAGTCAGAATCTGAACCCAGACCTCTGACTCCTAATCTGGTACTCTTTCCACTGTACTGTGCTGTTCTCCAGAGCAGTGGTTCCCAGATTTCAGGTTTCAGAGTCCCTTTACCTCTTAAAAATTATTGAGGACCCCTCTTGCAAAAAGCTTTTGTTTATATGGGTTATAACTATTGAGGGCAATTAGGTGGTTAAGTGCATAGAGCACTGAGCCCAGAGTGAGGAGGACTTGAATTCAAATCTGGCCTCTTACACTTACAAACTGCGTGACCTGGGGCAAGTTACTTCACTCTGTCTCAGTTTCCTCATCTGTCAAATGAGCTGGAGAAAGAAATGGTAAACCATTCCAATATCTTTGCCAAAAAAAACCCTAATGGGTCACAAAACGTCAGACACAACTGAACAAGATATATTGATATTAATAATATTAGAAATTAAAATATCTTAGCATTATTATGAAAATAGCTTTGACCTTATGCACATGGGGTCCCCCAGGCTTTCTAGATTTCCTCAGCTTGACAGACTAGTAGGCAGGGGAAGCTATTTCTGGGTCCTGGACATCATCAATGGTCCTGGTGGGTGGGTCTTGGCTGAACAAGTGTGTCCTGAATCTCTCCCTACTAACCTTCTCTTGGGTTCAACCTGATCCTAACCATAAAAATCTACATTTCTTTGAGCTCTGACCTTGTGTTTGGCAATCTTGACTGGCCAAATAATAAAGAAAGCTTATATTTATATGGCACTTTTACACTCTATAAGATACTTCTCCCCACCTCCCCCCAGCTATCCATTATAAGAAAGGGGTAGGGGAACAAGGCAGCAAAATTAAGCAATGTCAAAAAATTCTAATGCTCTATTCAATGTCTAATGCCCATAGCTCTCTACCTCTGCAAGGAAGAGAGGGGAAGGTGCTTATTCATCTCTTTCTTTTGAGTCCAAGTCTTAAAAACCTATAGTACTTTGCCCAAAGCATTCAGCTATACTCCCTTAAATGTGCTTAGATGGGGGGAAAAGGGAAGGATATCTACGCCTTCCTCAGTAGGATGGACATTGAGAACAAGAGCTAAAGGCTGATGGAGAAGGACACAGGGAGAAGGAGGAGGAAGAGGAGGAGGATGAAGAAGAGGATGAGGAGGAGGAGGAAGAAGAGGAGGAGGAAGATGAGAAGGATGAAGAGAAGTTCCTCTTCCAATTGGTTCAGGCAATCATGTACGTCTTGGAATGCTCTCCCTTTGGAACCATGTTGTTGTTGAGTCATGTCTGACTTCATGACCCCATTTAGGCTTTTCTTGGCAGAGACAATGGAGTGGCTCACCATTCCTTCTCCAGCTCATTTTACAGATGAGGAAACTGAGGCAAACAAGGTTAAGTAAATTGTCCATGTTCACACAGCTAGTCAGTGTCTGAGGCCAGATTTGTACTCAAGAAGAGGAGTCTTCCTGACTTCCTGAGTCTGGCGCTTCTATCCACTCTCCTTGCTTTAAATGATATTTTATGTGCCATATAAAATGCACAGAGGGGAATTTCACAATTTGTTAAGTGGACAAATAAGTATTGCCCTGTGATTTGGATGTACACGTTAGCCATCCTGCCCTCTAGGATTGGGACCAAGCCAAGGCTGAGGTTTAGAGAAAGTCATGGCTTGGTATTTATTTAGAGTTCCTTGTAAATGTAATTCACCCCAGAAGGGAAGACAGAAAGCTGCTTTGTTTGCCTTTTTTTTTTTGAAAGAGAAACTTCAGACCCTGCTGCTTTATGGAGCAGTATTTCTCAAATTGTGTTCCTTTGGATCCTGGAGTTCCATGAAGAAGAAATAGAATTGTAAAGGTGGACAAGAAAAGCCAATGCATTTACTTTGTGCTTTGCAAAGCTGGAACCATGCTCTCATGAGGTGAATGGGGCTTTGCCTCAGGGTGCTGACACTGAAGGGTGAGGGGGGCTTCTTCATTCAGGTGCCCACCCTCTCCAGCCTTGTTCCTGGGTCTCTGCTGTCCTATGCTAGCCTGTGCTGGAGCTCCAGTCTCAGCATCCTTTCACCATTCTCCTATCCCACCTTCCCTTCCAAGACTGCCAGGGGAGGCAACAGCGCCCCCCTCCCCTTCTTCCACTTCTGTGATTGATCACATTACCCTGTGTATGGGTGGGGGGGGAACTCGAAAACAGAGACTTGTCTTTTTTTGTAACCCCAGTGGTTAGCACAGGTCCTGGCACCCAGTGGGTGCTTAATAAGTAAAGTTTATTGGCTCACTGATCATACCTGAAGTCAGATTGTTCTCTAGACCACTGTTCTCCTCTCCTATCTCCCAAATATTTATGCTTGAGGGACTGTAGCCAGTTGTCTTGACTTTTCTCTTGCCTCTGGACTTTGACACCTCTGGAGGAAAGAGTGAGGCTGATGATTTTGTTCAGCTCTGCCCCACTCATGTGAGTCACTGTAGCTCCCTCGAGATGCCAAGAAGAACAAGAACAAAGAACATCAAAACAATTTTTGCTTGAGATGAGAAAATTTCTACTTAGGGCTAGTAATTTCTGAGTTGTACTCTGTATATGTGTGTGTGTGTGTGTGTGTGTGTGTATGTGTTCAGGGATGCCAAGAACCATCAGAAATTGGTCAAAATTGCTCACCTGCCAGGTTGGCATCTTACTGGTAATGAATCCATCGAGGGATGTACCTAATGGTGTGTAATAATAACAATAGCTCACTTTTCTATACTTCTTTAATGTTTGCAAAACACCTTACAAATATTATTGATTTTATCTTTACAATAACCCTGGGAGGTAGGTGCTATTATGATAACCATTTTATAGATGAGAAAACTGAAGCAAACAGAGGCTAAGTGACTTGCCCAGGGTCACATAGCTAGTACAACATAGCTGAGGCTGACTTTGAACTCAGATCTTCTGGACTAAAGTAGCACATTGACTCAGGTTGTATAATTCATTGTTGGTCTATTGTCAGAGGGTACATAAAGTTGTCAGTCTTCATTCATACCACTTAATACTTGTGAGGTCTTGGATGAAGTTACTTGTTTCTATGAGTCTCAATTTCCTCCACTAAAAAATAAAGCATTTATTAAGCACCTGCTCTTATCATGTTCTAGTTGGGCATGCAAAAGCAGACAAACCAACGAACCAACCTTTGCCCTCAAGGAGCTTACATTCACCTGGGCAATACAACATGTTATAAATGCAAGATACTTAGAGAAAAGAGAGGTCATTAACTCGGGGAGGGATCATCATAGAAAGCTTTTTAGGGAAGATGGCACCCTGACTTGAGCCTCGAAGAGGAAGATAAAAATTCTGAAAGGCTGTGAGAGGAGGGAGTACATTCCGGGCACAAGAGATTCTATTCTTTCAACATAGGAAGAATGTTGAGTTCAAGGAACAGTTAATAGCCATTTTATCTGGAACATAAATTTTATAAAGGGAGTACAACCTATGCTCTGGGTTGCCTATCCCAATTCCCATTCTCACTGACAAATTGGGTCCCTAGGGCATAATTCCTGTGTCTCCCCTAAGGGTTAAGGGACTGTGGAGAGGTATTTGTCTAATACTATATTTCAAGAGCCCCTACTGGTGAGCTTCCCCCTGTGGTTATTAATTGATATCAGTTGGTCAGCCAGACTTAGCTAGGTTTTAGGAAGGGATATTGACTAACATAATATAGTAACAATATCTACCCCTCACAATCCCATCCCTCAGAAAAGTCTATGATACATTGTCCCACAAGTACATAGAGAATTTGGAGCAAAGTGTGATCAAGCTTAGAGAGCACATGTAGCAAAGAGGCAACTTGGAGCTTCTAGGTGGTGGAAGTCCTTTTTTTCATTATTGGGGAGTACCCATTTCCCTTAGGAATGGTATAACTGGGTCTTATGCTGGGTCTGGAATTTGCCTTTTCTCGTCGCATGTAATCTGATACTTGGATACTTCCTGCAACTATTGCTTATGTCAGAGATCATGCTAGGATACTGATAAAGGGGAAGAGAGGTCCAAAATCTCCCTGACCTTTTAAAGCTTGACAGTTCCTATTCTGATGAAGAGAGGCTGGAAGGAGGCTGAGGTCAAAGCTGTGGGGCTCTCCTCCCTTCTTACTCCCACCTGATTTCTTCTCAGGGGCATACCTGGAAGACTTCCACTCTGAACTTCCAGACATTTAAATCTCTTGGTATCAAACTAGTTCCATATTTTATAAATGACCCACAGAGTGTGATCAAATCCTTCAACCAATTGAAATAGACTTCTGGTATAACATCACTCCATTTATTGCAATGACTTACAGGGACTTTTTATACTGTTGATTCATTTATTGAATCCTGGTTAAGGTATCAGAGCAACTTCATTTTATTGTTTACTTTAAGCGAGGCAGGAAAATTGGTTTTAACTCAATGGCTGCTTCCTCTTACAGGATTAATATTAAATAAGACTGGAAACATAGATAGGAGTCATATTTTCATGGTTATTTTTGTTTTTATGTCATCTACCTTTCCAACATAGCTCTCTTTCCCCTTCCAGAGATCCATACTTCACAGCAAAAACATAAAAGAGGGGAAAGGCAGTTTATACAAACTAACCGACATTAGTCAAATCCAACACTGTATGCAGTGTGCCACACTGATAAACGCCCCCCCCCCCCCAACCTCTACAAAGAAAGGAAACAGAGAGCATTCCTGTATCTCTTCTTTGGGATTGAGCTTGGTTATATGATTTCACATTATTCCATTCTAGTTTTTGTTATTCTTATCTTTTGTGTTGGCATCACTGTGGGCATGGTTTTCTTGCTTCTCTCTGCTTTCCTTTAAATCTATTGAAGCACATGAGAAATCACAAAAGGAGAGAGTATAGAGAAAAAAGACAAGAGGACTGGGAGAGGAGGCACGTGATGTGGTGAAGGAAACCAAGCAGGAATGGTCAGAGAGTCAGAAGAAGAACTAAGACAGAACGTGGCCATTGAAGGAGAAGCTGTGTTTGGTGCAGAATGGGGAATTCTGAGCTCTTCTATTAATTTTCTCTAGTCCTCGGGCAAGCTCCTTCCTTTCTCTGGACCTCACAGAATCACAAAATTGTGGACTTCAGAGATAATCCATCTTAATGAATGCTGATATAGGAAGCCCTTTCTCCCATCTCTCATAAGCAGTTATCCACCTTTTTCTTGAAAACCTTCAATACCAGGAGACTTCTAGCAGGCATCGAAGGGCTACAGTGGATAAAGTACCTGGATTTGGAATCAGGAAGGCCCAAGTTCAAATCCTGTCTCAATACACTTATTAACTATGTGACTCTGGGCAAGTCACTTTGCCACTCATCTGTACAAAGAGGATAATAATGGTATGAGTTGTTGTAAGGATAAAATGAGATAATATAAAGTGGTTCACAAACCTTAAAGTGCTTTATAAACACTAGATGTTACTATGAAATAGCTCTAATTGTTTGTGTAATGGAGGTGCTCAGGGGAACCCCTGATGCGTCGGATAGATGGGGCTTGGGGGTACCTTCTATGGAGCCGAACATACAAACCAGGGGTTGTTTTCATCACCCTCAATACATTAGGAGGTTTTTTGTTTCCTTTCCCTAACTGCAAACTTATATTTATTTGGGTAGCTAGGTGATGCAGTAGATAGGGAGCCAAGCCTGGAGTCAGAAAGACTCCTTTTCCTGAATTCAAATCTAGCTTCAGACACTTACTATTTGATCCTGGGTAAGTCACTTAACCTTTTTTGCCTCAGTTTCCTCATCTGTAAAATTATTTGGAGAAGGAAATGGCAAACCACTCCAGTATCTCTGCCAAAAAATCCCCAAATGGGATCATGAAGAGTCAGAATCAAATGAGAAACTATTAAACAGCAACAAAAACCTTAAATTTACCTTTTTTTCCCTTTCCACCCAATGCAGTTTCTATCTACTTTTGTCTGTCTCTTGTTTCTACCCAGTTACTTATATATTTTCTCCCCCTGTGATTGCCCCCCCACCTAGGGCATGGATTGTCTTTGCTTTTCTCAGTATCCTCAGAAATTAGCATACTTACTGGCACACAGTAAAGTTTAAGAAGTAAGCTTATGAACTGACCGACTCCTAGTTTGATCTTTTGGTTGAAAAACAAACAAACAAACTTAAACCAATAGAATCCCTCTTTTTTATTAATTGCCTTTCAAATATCTGAAGACATGGTTTTCTGGTGTCAGAATAAATGTTTTGCTTCTGTCTTCTATTTGTAGATTCTGTTATATTTTGTGATTGAGCACTATGCCAGAATATATTTATAGTGACTGTTGGCACTATGAATATCGCATTGGTGCTACATATGGCTGTGAAGGTCAAATGGTATGGTATGAGTAGTATTTTACAAACTTTAGAGCATTAATATGTAGGAATTATTCTTATTATTGCCTTTAGAGACAGCATGGTATAATTTAGAGGCCCAACCTTTGAAACTAAGACCTGGGTTCAAGTTCTGCATCTGAAGCATTCTGACCATGAGATTCTGGGCAAGTCCTACCCTCTCAGCACTGTAGGTGATTCTCTAAGATAGGGGTTCTTAACCTGGGCTCCATAGATACCCTCCCCCCAAGGAGTCCATGGGTTAATTTCAGGGGGTCCATTAATTTGGATGGGAAAAACACATCTGTCTTTCAATATAATTGGTTTCCTTAGTAATCCTATGTATTTAAAAATATTATTCTAAGACTTCACCAGAGTGCCCAAGGGGTCTCCAAGACAAAAAATGGTTAAGAAACTCTGCTCTAAGACAATTGACTGACCTATATCAGAGGACAGAGTTTTCCTATCCAGACATTCCCTAAACCAATGGAATCACAGGTCGATAAATACCTACTTATTATTAGTCCACCTCTGCTGTCACCACACTGGGTGATGTTACCCTCTCTGGGTCACAATTTTTCCACCTATAAAATTTGGGCCTGGCATAGGATGGTGTCAAAGCTTCCTTGTGTCTTATTGTCTATGTATTTGCTTCCTGTGAGGTTCAGATAGGGAAACGTGCTGCCAGTCAGGCTGCTGCTCCTCTCTGGATGAGGGCGGCCAAGGTCCTAGGGATAGAGAAGGGAATGGGAGCTGTCTTTCCTACTTCTGTTCCAAACAGGAGGTTTCTATCACTGGTGTTGTGTGTGTGTGTATGAGAGTATGTGAATATGTATGACTGTGTATGAGAGTATGTCAATATGTGTGTGTGTGAATGTTTGTGTGTGTGTGCGCGTGTGTGTATGAGAGTATGTGAATATGCGTGTGTGTGAATGTGTATGATTGTGTATGAGAGTGTGTCAATGTGTGTGTGTGTCAGTGTGTATGAGAGTGTGTGAATGTTTGTGTGTGTGTGTGAATGTGTGTGTGTATGAGAGTGTGTCAGTGTGTGTGTGTGTATGAGAGTATGTGAATATGTGTGTGTGAATGTGTGTGATTGTGTATGAGAGTGTGTCAACGTGTGTGTGTGCGTGTGAATGTGTGAGTGTGTATGTCAGTGTGTATGAGTGTGTGAATGTGTGAGTGTGTGTGTGTGTGTGTGTGTGCGCGTGTGATTCCACCTGAAATCCAACTCCCTGCTCTAAGAGGGCTAGAAGGGAGTTGATTGTGTAGAGATTAATGACCCCAGACCAGGGCCTCTTCCACTTTCCACTCAAGAGTTTTCGTATTTTTTTTCTTTTTAAGTGAGAGGTTGGAGGTAAAAGTTACAAGACCAACAAATTCCGAAAGAAGGGGGGGCTGGAGTCAGTTTCCTCTTCCCTCTGCCCCAGGCTCTCCCTCTAACTGCATGGCCTGGCTTTTTAGTGGGGGAGGTAGAGCCCATCACCCTCCTTAGGCCAGAACTCACATCTTTCCCTGCCTTCCTTGCCCCCACCCCCACCTAAAGTTCAGTCTCTTTTGGGGCCCCTTGTCTTCACTCCCTCATCTCACTGTGTAAGAGGTGACTGGCCAAGGAACAGCCTTCTAGGGAGGGCTCCTGTTACCATCCCAGCAATGGGCCATTGTACATTCCAGAGTCACCCAAAAAAAGACCTCAGAGACACTGGATCTCATACTCTTATTTTATGTTTGAGAAAATTGTGGCTCAGGCAGAAAAGTTAGCTTAAAATCTGGAAATTTAGAGCTAGAAGGACCCTCAGGGGCTATCTGGTCCCAACCCTTCATTTTACAGGTAGGGAAACTGAGGCCCAGGAAAGACAAATGTAAGATCACAGACTGTCAGAGGCGCGACTTGAATCCAGGTCCTTTCACTTTAGAGGTAACACCATTCAGCTGGAAGGGACCTTAGCAGTTAACCTGCCCATTCTGAAGCTGAATAAGAATCCACCCTATAACATAACTTCCTTTCAAAGCTTAGCTCAGGTACCAATTCTCGGCCCCATCTGATCAATTCTTACCATTTCTATCTCTCTTCTCTAAAAGTACTTTTTATTTACTTATTTGCAGACAAAGGATCCTAGGTTGAGAGCCTGACGGGTTGGACAGGTCATGGAATCCAAGTACCTCTTTACAGATGAGCAAACTTGAAGCCGACTCAGGTTAATTGATTTGTCCTGAGTCACAATGCTTGAGTCTGAAACAGAATTTGAACCCAGGTCTCTTCCTCCTTCTTCCTCTTTCTCCTCCTCCTCCTCTTCCTCATCCCCCACTCCTGCTTCTCCCCCCCCTCTTCTTTCCACCCCTTGCACAGAGTCACACAGCTAGTAAATGTCTGAGGCAGGATTTGAACTTAGATCCTCTTGACTTTAGGATCAGTACTGTATCCTAGCTGTCCTGAACTCAGGTCTTCTTGATTTCAAATCCGGTACTCTATTCACCATACCAGCTAGCCACATTTAAGGTCTGATACTCCACTAACTGAACTGTTCATATCATATCTATTTCTGCTTCTTCCCTGCCCCCAGGAGAATGTAAGCTATTTGAGGGCAGGGCTGGTTTCATTTTTATCTTGTAGATACTTAATAAATATTTGTGGGGCTGTGGTAAATGATTGTAATAGAATATTATTGTGCTATAAGAAATGATGAGCAGAATGACCAGAAAAACCTGAAAAGACTTAGATGAACCGATGCATAGCGAAGTGAACAGAACCAGGAGAATGTTGTACTCAGCTACAGCAATACTGAACAATGAAGAGCTGTGAATGATTTAGCGATTCTCAGCAATGCAATGATCCAAGACAATCCCAAAGGACTAATGATGAAGTATATTATCCACTTCCAGAGAAAGAACTGATGTTGACTGAATACAGACTGATGCATGCTGTTTTCACTTTTTCATTTTTTTCTTTTGTTTGAGTCTTCTTGTACAAAATGCCTAATATGGAAATGTGCATAATTGCACATGTATAACCTATATCTGATCGCTTACTGTCTTAGGAAGGGGGGAGAGAGAGAATTTGGAACTCAAAACTTTAAATAAAAATGTTTTCAAAAATTGAAAAAAATACTTGTGGAGTTTTTGCATTGAATACCAACTAATGGTCATCCAGCCTCTGCCTGAAGCTCTCCAGCAAGGAGGGACCCGCTGCCTTCCAGGGCAGTTTATTCCGCCTTTGGAAACCTCTAATGATTAAGAAGTTTATTTTATTTTATTTTATTTTCCTTCCTGTCATCAAACTGAAATCCATCACTTTGAACCTTCCTCCCTGTTTGGTACCCTGGCCCAGACAGAAGAATGGAGTAAGGAGGAATGTATAGGGCCTGGGAGGCCTGAGCCTTGCTTCTGCCCTGCTGCCCCCTCTTTCTGCAGGGGGGAAATCAAATAGACCCCCAGGGTCAGAACATTTCAAAGGATGGGGAATTCATTGCCATGTGTGTGGTTTGGGAACTTGGTGGAAGGAAGTCCCTTCTGTTGAGAACAATCCAATGTCGTGCTAACAGCTCTCAGGAAAGCTAAAAAGCAAAGCCAGCTCCATGTGTATAAAGGTCAAGTGTAGACCTGAGTCTCAAATTCAGCCAGGGAGGTAGGATTGTTGACAGATGCCTTCCACCCTGGATTCTCTCTCTTCCCCCTCTCTGGAAGCCTCTGTGGGCTTTCAGAAAGGATGAGCATGAATACCTTGCTCTGACCTCCCTCTCCTCTGAGCTCTTCCTGCTGCTGCTTGAAGCACCCCTCGTGGGGTTCTTAGCAGAGGCTGTCTTGTGTTGTTAATTAATTTTTGTGATGTGTTAGTTGTTTCTTCCCTACCACATTGCAAATGTCTTGATGACAGGGCTCAGGGGATCATGAGGATCATAGGATCCCATGTCCTAAGGCTGAGAAAGAGTTCAAGGGTCAGATAGTCTCACCCTGACCAGAAATATGAATCCCCTGCACTCCCCCAAGACAAGAGGTCACCCAGACTGTTTGAGTACCTCTACTGACAGGGAGCTAACTGTTCCCCAGGCAACCCTTCCCACATCTGGATGGCTGTCATCATTAGGAAGTTCTTCCCTGATGTTAAGCTGAAATCTGCCTCTCTGTGAGACAGGTCATAGGATATGACTGAGCTGAAATCTGCCTTCCCAGAACTTTTACCCAGGTGGTCTTTGTTATGCTCTAGAGGCCAAGAAGAACAAGTGTAATTCCATATTCAACTTTAGTGTATTCATCAGCTTACATTATCATAGAATCATGGATATCGAGATGGAAGGGCTTCTTGTCCAACACCTCTCATTTTACAGTTGAGGAGACTGAAACCTAGAGAGGGGGAGTCAAGTGCCTAAGGTCATAGGATCATAGATCTAGAACTGACTCAGAAGCCAACTAATCCAACCTCCCCATTTAATGGATGAGGAAGGCCAATGGGACTGAAGTGACTTGTCCATTGTCACATAAGGAGTAAATGGCAGTGCTAGAATTTAATCTCAGGTCTTATGACTCCAAATACACAGCCCTCTTCCTGCCAGACCATTCATTTTCATCTCTGTATCCCCATAGGACCTTAAAGGAAATAGTATTTATGAGAAGCAACATAGAGTAGTGGATAGCATGCTAGGCATGAATTGGAGACCTGGATTCAAATCCTACCTTTGATACTTGCTAATTGCATGATCTCATATATCATTTAGCCTCCTTGATTCTATTTCCTCCTACGTAGAATAGTACTTGTCTCCCAGGGTTATTGTGAGGGAACAAATGAGAATGTATGTAAATAATTTTGTAAATGGTAAAGAGCTATGTACTATTGATTAACTAATATCTGATTGATTGATATTATTTATATGGTGGGTCCATATATGGAACCCATCATCTTGCTTAGCTAATACTACCTCTCTATGAATGAGGAGCAAATGCACTGTGCTTGAACCACAGGTTACATTCCTCCCCTGGATCAAAACCTTTTGCAGTCCCTTTGTACAACTGGTGGATAATCTCTTTTTCTCAGCCTCTAGGAAGATGTATCCATTAATTCTCTCCCATTACTTTATATTTCCCAACAGGATCACCTCTGTACAACATGCTATCTCCTACCATCTTCTAGTATTCTTTAAAAA
>CM053587.1:321058639-321116139 GCA_028646515.1 Pseudochirops corinnae | reverse complement strand
AACAAGAACCAGATCTGTTATTTATATTGCACTTTAAGATTTGCAGAATGCTTTACAAGTATTGTCTCATTTTATCCTCACTACAATCCTTCAAGTTAGGTGTTATTGCAATCATCCTTTGTGGAACAGTGGATGAAGTGCTGGTCCTGAAGTCAGGGAAAACAGAGTTTAAATCTAGTCTTGGACCTTTATTAGCTATGTGACCCTGGACAAGTCACTTTACCCTTTTGCCTCAATTTCCTCATCTGTAAAATGAGATGGAGAAGGAAATGTCAAACCCCTCCAGTATCTTTGCCAAGAAAAACCCAAATGGGGTCACAAAGACACAACTGAATGAAAAAAGTGATCATGTCCATTTTAAAGATGAGGAAAGTGAGGTGGGTAGAGATTAAATGATTTGTCCAAGGTCACACAGCCAGTATGTATCTGAGGCAAGGGATCATGGAGTATCATAGGGTTGGTGCTACAAAATAGTGAATGGTAAATGGTCTCCCAGTTAAAAAAAAAAATCAAGTAAGAGAGTAGGGTCTGCAAAGCACAGGGCAGCAAGCTTGCCTTCAATTCTTGACAAAATTCTAGAATATACTATTAAAGAGATGGTTGGCGAATATATAGGAAAGCAAGAGATGATCCCAAAGCCAATATGATTTGGTCCTAAGTTGTTTCTTAAAAATTATTTTTTAAATTAAAATGTATTTTTTCAATCAACAAAAAAACCAAGTTCTCTTCTTCCCACCTTCCTCACCCTCCCCTCCTCCACTGAGAACAAAAGAAAAACAGACCTCCTCTAATAAACATGTAGAGTCAAGGAAAACAAATTCCTACATTGGCAATGTCAAAAACAAAAACATGTTTCAATCTGTACACTGAATTTATTGCTTCTCTACCAGGAAATAGCATGTTTCATCATAAGCCCTCTGGATCTGTGCTTGCTCACTGTATTGATCAGAGCTCCTAAGTCTTTCATAGCTGCTTGTTTTTTACAATATTGTTTTAATTATATCAGTCATGGTTCTGATTCTGTTTACTTTATTCTGCATCAGTTTACATAAGTCTTCCAAGGTTTCTCTGAAACCATTCCCTTCATCATTTCTTACAACACAATAGTATTCCATCACATTCATATACCATAGCTTGTTCAGCCATTCCCCAATTGATGGGATCCCCCTCAAAAAGAGCTGCTATAAATACTTTTATACATCTTAGTTAGAGTTCATTTTGCTTAGAACTAATTTCTCCCTTAATCTGCCATCTTCTTCATTCCTCTCTCCCTCTTCCCCTCCTGTTTCTTTGTTGTGAAATATATTTCTGTACTCAACTATGTGTGTTTGTGTACATTCTTATCTCCTTTGACCAGTTCAGATGAAAGTGAGGTCTAGGTGTCAGCTGCTCCCTTAATTTCTCCCTGTTTGTATAGACTTGTTGCCCAGTCCAATTGTGTGAGATAATTGTCCCCATCCTTCCTCTCTCTGCCCACTCTCAGTATGTTCTTCTTCCTCTCCCTTTGATTCTATGGCATTAAACATTTTCATTAATGACATCAATTAAAGGATAAATGACAGATCACACAAAGCTTGGAGGGACACCCAACTCTCTAGATGACAGAAGTAGGTTCCAATAGATCTCTACAGGGTAGATTACTGGGCCAAATATTACAAGAGGATGTCTTATGTCAAGTCTAATATTTGGATTCAAAAAAATCAACTTCCTAAGTACAAGATGGTAGAGGAAATATAACTAGATAGCAATTTTCTGGGAAAACAAGGGGGCTGGATTTAGTGGACTTCACTCTCTACTTTCTATCTATAGCTTTGTTTGGTTTAAACCCCACGAAACAAAATGACCCTGGCTAGTACTCCCTGATATGACTCCTTCTCCCTAACTTTCCAGCTTCCTTTTTTGTGTTTTCTTCCCCAGTAGATTGTAAACTCCTTGAGGCCAGAAACTGTCTTTCTTTGCCTTAATTGCATCCCCAGAACTTAGCATAATGCCTCTCACTTAATGCTTATTGAATTGCATTGAACTTCCAATTTACTAAATCTGCAACAATCTATGGCAGTCACCCCAGTTAATGTGATATTAAGCTGCTCTCAGGGAAATGTAGCCTCCAGGACCAGGAAGGCAATAATTCCTCCATTCTGTCCTGTTTGGACCCCATGTAGTATCCTCTAGCCAGTTCTGAGTGCCAGATTTTAGGAAAGACAGAGATAATTGGGAGAATATACAGAAATGAATGACAAAGACATAGTGAAAGGTCCTGAGAATATATCACAAAAGGATAGACTGTAGGAACCAGGAATATTTAGTCAAAAGAAGAATGGGGGTAGGGGGAAATGGTAGCTATCTTTAAGTATCTAAAGGGCTAACAGGTAAGACAGGGTTAATATGTGTTATGCTTGGCCCAAAAGGGGAGAATATAGGAATAAAATGATATAATTTGCAGGGAAGCAGATCAAGATAATTTCAGTGGGAAAAAAACACTAAGAACCTGTTGTTGTTCAGTCATGTCCAACTCTTCATGACCCATGTGTCCATAGGGTTTTCTTGGCAAAGATACTGGTATGGTTCTCCATTTCCTTCTCCAATAGCAAACAGAGATTATGTAACTTGTCAGTGAAGTCACCGTTAGGAAGTTTCTGAGGCTCGATTTGAACTCTGGTCTTCCCAACTCCAAGCCCAGCATTCCATCCACTGCACCACCTAGCTGCCCTCACTAACAACTAGAGCTGTCCCAAAGTAGAATAGTCAGTCTCGGGGGTAAGGAGCGCCCCTTTTCTGGAGATCTTCAGGCAAAGTTCATTTAACCACTGACTGGAGAGGTTACGAAGGGGATTCTTTGTGGTATGGGTGGGACCAAATAAATGTTCAAGTCATTTCCCAATCTCAGAATCTATGATTCTGTAAATAATGGCAACAACATTAACAACTAGCATTTATATAACATTTATGATGTCCTAGGCAGTATGCGAAGTGCTATTTATAAACATTATCTCATTTGATAGATGCAAAGTGCTTTGCTTAAAATACAAAGCTTAAAGCACAGCACACATGGCCAATTATTATTACATTTATTATTTCTACTGCTAGACTAAGCCTGGCATCTAGATACTTGAGGACAAGTCATGAAACTGAATTCAGAATAACAATGTGAAGACTAGAGGTAGACTGTTAGTTCTTCCACTACTCAACTTCCAGAATTTCCTGAAGCCCTTGACTCTGTTAATCAACCGAGTGCCCAAAACACATATGCAGTCTATCTGGTCAATCAGAGTCATTTCTTTGCTAGGGTTTCTTTTCTGAGTCTTTCTGGGTCATCTTCAGTCTATATCTGGCCACTGGACCCCAATGACTCCAGAGGAGAAAGTGAGGGTGGTGACTTTGCAAAGTCTTGCCTCACTTAAATCCAATTCACTTGCAAGTCATGGCATCATCTTCTGGATGTCATGGTCCTCTTTG
The DNA here is from genome assembly GCA_028646515.1 of Pseudochirops corinnae. Taxonomy (NCBI): domain Eukaryota; kingdom Metazoa; phylum Chordata; class Mammalia; order Diprotodontia; family Pseudocheiridae; genus Pseudochirops; species Pseudochirops corinnae. The sequence goes on along the minus strand of CM053587.1, from coordinate 321,112,683 downwards.
AGAACGAAGGACAAACCACAACGACAATGGCACACAATCTTTCTGAACTTTGTAGAAGCAATTTTAAACATTAATAGTATTTAAAAATAATTTCACATAATTTTAAATGATCTCAGGATTATCAGATGAGATAAAATTTTGTAAAGCATTCTGCAAACCTTAAATCATTATATAAATGCTGGCTATTATTACAAGAAATGCAATCAGATCCTAAGCCAGCATCAAAAGACAAACAAAACACATGCAGAATGGAGAGCTTCTAAAGCCACGACTGGTCATTTGGGACTAATCGTTTCCTTTGGAGGTGGATATACTAATGAGATAAAGTATATGGAGAGCCATGTAAACCATCAAACATTATATTCCTAAGTCGACTGTTCTTCTGAATTAGGTCTCCTTCCATTAAGGAACATTTCCCTAAGGCACAACTCTGGCAATGAAATTTCAAGTGTAGTGCTTCGGACCTAGTAAGTGTCCCATGAACGAAGAATGGAATTGAATGCTGTCATTAAGTATATCATTATATAGTGAATCTTTTTCTTTTTTCCCAAAAGATCTATGTTAAAAATTAGTTTCTTGTGTTTCAGACCAAGGAATTAGCATCATGTAAACTTTAGATGTAAGTAAGAGCACATAACAAGAGCAAAATCACAAACATAAACCACTATAATTATGTACATGAGTAAAATGATGTTCCAAGTCCTATAAAAAGGGCATAAAAGTACTGTATAAATTGATTATAACCCAAGCTCCAGTGGAATATAGAATGTACATAGAGTCCCTAACATATTATACTATACCATCTGAAATTTCAGCCTAAAGCTAACATGCTGACACAACATATATTAAATATACTTTTATAATTTACAAAAGCCTTGGGGGATGATTTAGATGGGGAGGATTTCTGAAAGGTGCTTTCTAGAACAGTAACAACAACATCAAAGACTGAAACTGAAGACTATGTAATTACACTGACCAAGATCGGCCCTGGAGAAGAGATAGGAGGAGGTGCCTCCTTCCCTTCTTTGCAGAGATGGGAGCGTATGGAGGGAGAACATAGTCTATGCTGTCAGACTTTGTTTATGCCTTGGCTTGCTGTGCTGAATGACCTCCTGCTGTGCCTTCTTTTCCCCTATTTTTATTGTTATAAGGAATGACTTTTTGGATGGGGAGATGGGTAAACCGGGGAATAAAAGCAATATGGAAACAAAATATATCACTAAGTTTTTAAGAAAATGGAAGCTCTTTGAGGACAGGGACTTTTATTTTTTTTCATAGTCCATAGAATTCATTGACAAAAACTTGGATGGGATTTCAGAAGCTTTCTAGTCCAAACCTCTCATTTTACAGAGGAGGAAACCAAAGGAGTTCTATAAAAAGGTTGAGCAAATTGCTTACAGTCACAGGTGAAATCTGAACCTTTGTTCTTGACTCCAGAAACATTGCTCTTTCAAAAAATTAAATTAAACGTTTTAAAATTTTAATTATTTATTTAATAAATTTATTAATTTTTAATTAAATCAACTTTTCTTTTTTTGTCTCTCCGACTTCTACCATCTCCATCGAAAACACAAAAAAAGTAAAAACCCTTGCAATAAATATGTATAGTTAGGCAAAATTAATTTCCATATTGGCCATTGTCCAAAAATTTGTGACTCATTCTGCATCATCATCATTATTCCCATTGCTAAATGTCCTTTCAAATTTTCAAAGTACTCTGGCCATCTCCAGTCATCCTGATGTGTATCTGACCACTGGACCCTGATGGCTCTGGAGGAGAAAGTGAGGTTGGGGACCTTGCACAGTCCTTCCTCATTTAAATCCAAATCACTTGCATGTCATGGCATCACCTCCCTGATGTCATGGTCCTCTTCAAGAATGAAGGACAAACAACAACAAAGAATTCTATATATGTCAACTCATTTAATTTGAGGCATATTGAGTTTATTACTTCACTATCAGAAGAAGAGTATCATTCTCCATCATCAGTTCTCTAGAAGCCTGATTGATCGTTGTATCAATTAGAGAACTTAAGTCCATCAGAATTGCTGATTTTTATGGTGTTGTTGCATTAGAAATTCTTCTTTTGGTTCTGCTCACTTCTTTCTGCATCAGTTCATACCATTCCTCACAGGTTTCTCTGAAATTGTTCCTTTCGTTATTATTAGGAGCACAAAAGTATTTTATTACATTCCTATACTATTCAACCATTCCCACTTCATTTCCTGTTCTTTGCCACCAAACCAAAAAAAGTTTCTATAAATATTTTTGTACATTTGGGGCCTTTCCTTCTTTCATTGATCTCTTTGGAGTATAGGCCTATTAGTGCTATCATTGGGTCAAAAGTCTGCACAGTTTAGTGACTTTTGAGATATAATACTAGTTTTCCAGAATGACTGGACCAATGCACAGTTCCACTATCAATATACCGGTACATGAAGTACGTCTGTATACCTGTTTTCCTATTTCCCCTTCAATGTTTTTCATTTTCCTTCTTTGTCATTTTTTTCAATCTTATTTAACTTGTATTTGTCTAATTTTTGGTGATTTGCAGCAGTTTTGCAAAAGGCCATAGATAGCTTGGATTCTTTCCCTTGAAATCTATCTTTGACTATTTATTAGTTAGGCGTGGAAAAGAGCCACTATTCTTTCTACTGTCCCATGTCTCCTTCTTTTCTTTGTAAACCTAATGCCTACCAGTGAGTCTGGCACAGACAAGGTACTTAATCATTGCGCTTTGCTTGAGCGATTGAAATAAATCTAAACACTGCCCAGATGGATTTTTTTTTTTCAATATTGGAGGAAATGGTAGAACATCAGGGAAATCTAAGTGAGTAGTATCACCATTCATGCCCAACTCTGATGTCTCATCATGACATGGAAGTTCCCCTTAGTTCTATACATCTGACACCAAGAATGTTACTACTGGTTGTTTGTCTCTAGGAAATTTCTGGACATCTCTGCTTCTGTTCTTCCTATTACATTTTTTCTTTAGCATAGCATTTGGTTATTTCCTACCCCATCCCCACATCCACCCCCACTCCCACCTTTTAGTTTAGAATTCCATTTGGTTAGATTTGCAAGACTAAAAGCACATGCATTTTATCAGTTATTATTAGGTTTATTTCATCCCTGGTCAAGAACCCATCATTCCTATACTTAGTTTAAGTCATGGTCCCAAAATCTAAACATCTCAATTCTTCTTTACTACTGTGCTATCGAAAATGGGAAATGTAAAGAATACGAAGAAATATGGAAATGTTTAATCGAAACAATGCTGAGTCAAGAAAACAAAATTGGAACAATAAACACATTGATGGGCAACTATGTAAAAAAAATGACAAAATTTTACATGATCCAGACTGAAAAGAGCATTGAAGGGGAGCCGGAGTGGGGGAGGAGGTTCAAGGGAGAGGAAGAGAAAAAATAACTTGTCATCACTGGCATTTTTGAAGCTTGCATTCTTTCCTTTAGACAATGTTATTCATATGGTTTTACATGAAGCTATATTTCTTTTTGTCTAGATGTCTTGAGATTATTACATTCGTAATAAAAATATTTGTTTAGAAAAAGGGAAGGAAGTATTGATCATGTAATTAAACTGTTTGCTCTACCAAAGAGAATAAACTTAAACTGGCAAGGACAGAATAAAAAAATGACTAATAGGGAATTGATAACCAAGATGAGCAGGGAGATATTACTAGAGCACCGAGCTCCCCTAATGAGTTCCACTTATCAGGTACAGAGAAATTCTATCTTTAGATGCAACTGGAAGAACTGGCAGAAGTGATCACTGAACTGCTGCATTGATCTCAGAAAGACTATTGAAAACAAGAGAGGTACAGTAGGACTGGAAAAGGACAAATGGGCCTCTATTTTCAGAAGAGGAAAGAGAAAGGAAGCTGGAAGCTGAACACCACAGACTAGGGAGCTTGATGTCAATTACTAGCAAAAATTCCAGAACGTCTCATTAAAAGGATGACTACCTAGAAAAGGAAGTGGCGATGACAAAGAGTCTGCAGGGCTTCATAGAGAGCAGATCATTCCAGACTAACCTCATTTCCTTGTTTTGAAAGGGTTATTTGATTTGCAGGTGGTGGTAGCAACACAGTTGTTCCTTTTGTTTTGGAAGAGGACCAGTGATACCGCAAATGATGTCTTGACTTGCCTGTGAATTAGATTTAAGTGAGGCAAAGCTGTACAGTGTTCTCAGCCTCACTTTTTCTTCCTGAGTCATCAAAGTCCAGTGGTAAGACAAAAGTTAAGATAACTAGTGATGGCTCAGGATGCAGCACAAAGGGAAGGCACTGGAATTAAGGGCAATTGAGGAAGACTTCCTGTAGGAGGTGGGATTTTAGTTGGCATTTAAAGGAAGCCTGGGAGGTTAGTAGTTGGGGCAGAGGAGGGAGAATATTCCAGGCATGGGGAACAGCCAGAGAAAACACCCAGAACTGAAAGAGGGAGTATCTTGTGCCTGAGATAGCCAGGAGGCCAGTGTCATTGAATCAAAAAGTATGTGATGGGGGCTAAGATGTAAGAAGAACAGAAAGGTAAGAAAACGAGACTGGACTTCATCCACTAAACAAGAAATTTACCTCTTATTGGGCTGACAGAACATACATAAATAAGCATATGAAAATATAGACAAGATAAGTACAAGGTAATTTGGGGGAGGCATCAAATATCTATTGAAAGGCATCATGGTCTAGTGGATAGAAAAGTTGACATCAAAGACAAGAAGAACTGGTTTCAAGTTCCACTTCTGGCACTCACTGGCTGTGTGACCTCGAGTTGAGCTACTTTACCTCTAGACAGTTCTCTTAGAGAAGGTACTAATGTGCACTGGTAGAGGGTGTTCCTTTGTCTGCAAGTTCTCTTCACCAATGAAATAAAAAATCCAGTCCCTTGCCCTTAGCTCCTATCTTCTGTCAAATATATTAGATCCCTCTTCTCCCTTTCTCTCCATATCTTTGTTTCTTGGATAATTTTTTAAAAAAATTTTGAATACTGTGGATAGCAGTATACTTTCTAGGGATGTACACATTGGCAAAGGATGTTTGCATTGCCAGAGTTAACTCAGTGTTTGGGAGGTTCCAAAGGAAAGTGTGGGAGAGAAGAGGTATTAGACTGACTACCAAACTGAAGGTCTACAGAGCTGTTGTTGTGCCTGAGAAACCTGGACAGTCTACCAGCGACATGCCAGGAAATTGAGTCACTTCCATTTGAATTGTTTTAGGAAGATTCTGAAGATCATCTGGCAAGATAAGACCAAACAAGAAGGTCTTTTCTTGCTCTTAACTGCCAAGCATTTAAACCCTGTTGTAGACAGCACAGCTCAGATGGGCTGGCCATGGTATTTGAACACTAAACGTATGTTTGCCTAAAAGACTATTTTATGGAGAACTCACACAGGGCAGGTGCTCACACAAAGGTCAGAAGAAGTGATACAAGGACCACTCAGCATACCATGTCCACGTCAGAGAAGGTGCTGTGCTCTGTGAGCAAGGCAGAATTGAAACAGCTCAAAAGAAATGTGAGATGCACAAATTTAGAGACATCTCCATCCACAATGTTCACGTGAACTATTTGGGCCTGACCTGTGGTAGAGCTCATATTAGTCTGATCAGCCATGGTCACATACACCATACCCTGACCCTAACATCACGATGTCACTTTACTCGTCGTCAAGCACAAAGGACAATTATCCCCCCTGGGGCCTAGTCTAACCCAGGCACGTAGTAGGTGATTAATAAAGATTTCTGATTAGACTTGAAATGAGAATGGTTCTGTCTAGATTGTCTTTTAGATATTTCTGCCTGAAGGGGAACACCATGGCCTGGGAATTTTGGAGGTCCCTCCTAGTCTCTAGGTCAGTACTAATTTTTTTTTTAAGATACAGAGAGCTCATTGGCAGAAATGTACTATGTGAATATGAGCTGCTGTTATGAGGGTCCCTTGCCCTGGAGGGAGTAAGTTCTTTATAAACTGAACAGAAAATTCCACTTCTGAAAAAATGCCAACACACTAAAGCCAGAGAAGGCAAAGAACACTTATAGACAGAGCTGATCATAGATGCTTTAATTTGGAAAATATTTTCAAACAGGGATTTCCTTTTGAGTCCTACAACATGCTGATCTGAAACATCTTCCCCCACATTCTGGAACAGGACTGTAATGCTTTAAACATTAATTGGATTGTGGTTGAGTTAACGAAGAATGCACTGAGTGTTTTCTTTCTTTTTCTTTTTTTTTTGGAAAGAGCATATGGCCTGCCTTTATTATTCATTAAACATTATGCTTCATCCATTAGCTTTGCTCATAAAACGTTCCGAGGTCTCTAAAATGAGAGAGCCACACGAACTTCTCTGTAATGTCCCCCCCAGCCCCCAGCCCCCTCCTGTAGCTCAGGGAGGCCTAAGCTTCCTTTCAGTTAAGCCCCGTTTGGCAACATCCTTGTTTCTCCTAATGCCAACCATCCCGTAAGCCACAGGCCTAAGGACTGACAAAGTGTTTCAGCATGGATCTAATCTACAGCCCGTAGGTCTCAGAGATGGGTTGCTTCTGGGGGACTCTGGAAGAGACATAGCAGTAAGGGTGAATGAATGGCTGCTGGGAAGGCTGTGAAGAAGAAAAAGAGAAAGGAGAAAAAAATCAGGGAGCAGGGTAGGAGGATGAGGATGAAGATGAGGAAGGAGGGGTCAGAGGGAAAAGCACTGGCTTGGCAACTGGAAAGGGCAGCTAGGTGGTGTAGTGGATAGTGTGGTGGGTCCTGGAGTCAGGAAGACCTGAGTTCAAATCTAGTCTCAGACATTTTCTAGCTGAGTGACCTGGGGCAAGTCACTTAACCCTTAACAAACAACAGAGTAGTCAGAGGACCTGAGTTCAAATACCTTCTGATACTTACTACCTGTGTGACTTTGGACAAATCACTTTACTTTCCTGGGGCCTGTCCCCCACACAGCAAAACAAGGGGATTGGACTAGATGGCAGATAGATGGTGCCATAGTGCACAGAGTGCTGGCAAAGCCAGCCTCAGATACTTACTAGTTGTGTGACCCTGGGCAAGTCACTTCACTTTTTTTCCCTCAGTTCTGTCAAGCATAAAATGAAGATAATAATACAGCAACTACTCTGAGGGGTGGTTGTGGGGATCAGATGAGACAATATTTGTAAAATGCTTAGCACAGTGCCTGGCACATAGTAGAGGTTGTCTAAATGATTATTCCCTCCCTATCCCATTCCCGTATCTTCTTTACAGCTACAGATCTATGAGCCTATGACGATAATGATGATCGAGGCAATGTGGTTTAAACTACCAGGAAACCTGAGTTTCAATTCTGACTTCTATACTAATTAGCCAATGCTATACGAATTCTACACTAATGCCCAATGGGTAACCATTTGGCAAGTCATTTTAACCTTCTAAAGCCTCAGTTTCCCCTCCTGTTAAAAGGAGATGACAAAACTCATGCAAGAGACAGCCTGAGCAGGGAGGATAAAGACCAGTCTTGGAATAAAGGAAGACCTTCTTTCAAATCTTACCTTTGACCGACTGTCCTACCTGTGTGACCCTGGGTAACTCATTTGAACACTTGGTACCGCCAAGCAACTGTAAAAGCTGTACTGTGCATTATAGATGAATAGCAGAGCTACACAAGTTTAATAAGCATTATACCCCTTATGCCTTCTTTCTTGATGTTTCTCACACATAGATTTCCATCTCCCAACTCCATGCCTTTGCATAGGCAGTATCTCATGCCTGGAATACTCTTCCTCCTCCCCTCCACCTGTTAGAATCTTTGGGATCAAAACTCAAATCAAGTCCCATCTTCTCTATGAGACCTTTCTTGGGGAAAGGGGGTGGGGGGCACTTGGTTCTGGTCTCTCACCAGCAGTCCCTTCTGTGTGCTGTCTCCTCTCTTGGTTAGAATATAAGTTCCTTGAGAGCAGACGCTGGCTTTGTTTCTGTATTCATACCTCCATTGCTTAGCACACTGATGGGCACATAATACATGATTATATCAATATAAAATATAATACACTATGCTATAATTATGTGATCAATTAATAAATAATAATTCATTCATAAAGCTGGTGTTGAATAAATAAATGCACATTGATTCATTAGCAAAGGGAGTTTTCACACCAGAAGTTCCTTCACATAGAAGAAATCACAGGACTTGGCATCGCCTGCTTCTCAGGACTATGGAGAAGAGAACATGTTACAAACATGTGTTATTATGTATCTTCTATGTACTTAACTACTTCCATGTTGTCTCTCCTGTTAGAAGGTGACCTGGGTGAGGGCAGGCACTGTGCTTTTGTCTTCTTTTGTTTCCACAGCATTTAGTACCATGCCCCCACTTAGAAAGAGCTTAACAAATACTCAGTGCCTGAAAAATCCCTGAAATTCTCTGGATTCAGTTTCTTCACTTGGAAGATGAGGGGGTTGGGCTCTGATAGACTCTGAGGTCCCTTCCAAATTGAATCCCAAATCCTATGACCTTGAATCTCCATAATCACTGACAAAATTACTGGTATTTGAACTGGGGCTTGAAGGACAATAGCTGGTGAGTCTATAGTGATAGAAGTAAAGAAGCCTTTTCTAAGTACCTACTATGTGCCAGGTCTTGTGCATTTGATCCTCACAAAAACCCTTAGAGGTAGATGCTATTGATTATCCCTATTTTACAGCTAAGGAAACTGAGGCAGACTAAGTGACTTATCCAGAGTTACAGGCTGGATTGGAACTCAGTTCTTCCTAACTCCAGGTCCAGGCCTGTATCCACTGTGCCCCTTAACTGCTTTAATGCTTATAGGTGCAACAGGTATCATTGTTCCCATTTGATGGAGAAGATGCAGAAACCAAGGCTCTGGGAAGGCTTGACTTTGACCTTGCTAGTAGTGAACCAGACCTCGAGTGGAACTTCACAAAGTATGCTGGGTATTCTTGGGTTCCCAGGGCTAGAAAGTCACTACTAGGGCAAGGTACCTCCAGGACCTAGAACCCATTAGACTTCTAGCATTTGCTGAATTGGAGTCTCTCTTACTATCTCTTCACCTCTTGGGAAGTGCAGTTTTCTACGTGAAAAGCAGACAAATGTCTCATTGCATTGCCTTTGAGTGGCCACAAGGAACACGGGCTTTGGGAGTCAAAGGATGGGTATTCAAACCCCAATTCTGTCACACTCCTAGTGCAACTTGGGTTTGACCTTGGGGCAAGTCAAGTCCCCTTTGTGGACCTCAGTTTCCTCATCTGTCAAATGACGGTTTGGCTAGCTGACTTCTCAGATCTCCTCCCATCTCTAGATCTCTGATCGTCTGAGAGGATCTGGTCAGCTACCGGAAGGACAGGATGGACCTCTTGGACACGAGGTGCTTTGTATGGTGCCACCCCCACTCTCATATCCCGGAGGTCCTTAATAATTATTCATGGAATGAAAGGATTGCATTAAGGGAAATCAGCAGCCCCTGGGAGGGATCCCGTGGACCACCCTCATTTTCACAAGGCACATTTGTACTGAGACGGAGGGACAGCTGCTTGCAATCTAGTCGAGGGAGTGCTTATAAACTCTGCACCCTCCAGTCTATCCTTTGTATGGCTACTCTCTGTTCCCCACCTGTACTCAATAAGCCCTCCTTCCCCATACCTAGTGCCTCCCAGGAAGAGACCCTTTGGGGAAGGGGTAACTGGAAAAAAGAATGGAGGAAACCCAATAATCAAAAACAACAAATAAAAAAAACCAGAAGTTACAAAAAAAAAAAGTCTTCGACAATGGAATTCACTTTCCATACTTTAAAAAAGAAAATGAAGGGGAAGAAGAAATTGTTCCTGAAAGTTAAATGTGCTGCCAAGGGCTTAGCTGCTGTAATCTGATCCTCCATCAATTACCTGGAATTTTCATGCCCAGGGTGATCAGACATTTACTTCCTTAAGAGTCCATTTTGGCCAGGGGAATTTGGCTCTGGCTTTTCATTTTTGGTTCAAGTGGGGCTTGAGGCAATGAAGAGAGAAATTTGGTCATCTCAGCCTAATCCCCCAGTGAGCCTTATCTGTCTCACAAAGCCAGTCCAGGCCCACAATTGCTTAGGAAGGCTGGTGTCTTCCCACACGAGTTTCCCTTCCCCTCCCTTTCCTTTTTTCCCCTCCCCCAGGAGATAGAAGATCCTATCTTAAGGATCTGGGCCAGTGGACACAGCTGTAGAGAGGCTGGCCCTAAGAAGCTGAGGTTCTTTCTTTGTCCAGCACTGAAGAAAAAGAGAAGCTGGGCCTTTTCTCCAGGAAACATCAAGTACAGTATGTTCTCACTTACCCCTAACAACAGGGATCCCATTCATCCCAGAAATCCCTCAAATAAGCCAAAGCCTCACTCTAAGCCCTCCACCCACCAAACCTTTCCCAGAATGACAGTACATTTCACACCATCTTCTATTACAGATAGGAATATCTCAGGTAGGGTTGGCTGATTGACTTATGGAACCCCACCCCACACAAAGTAGGTGGTAAGATGCCTAATTTATCAATCTCATAGGCCTTGGACAAGTGTGGAAAAGTTCTTTACAATATACCAAAATAACTCAGCAACACTCTAGGGATACCTATAAATTATCAAATAGTCAGAAACCACTTGTTGGTAGTTAGAGCTCCATAGAATTCCATCCCATCCCTGAGGAAAAAAAGTTGTGGGAGAGAAGGGGGGATATCAAGAAGAGTCATGGGTTCTATCATCATCTCAAAGCAAAACACCAAGACCAAGAAAAGGCCAGCTCTTTCTCCAGTTTCTCCTCTTGATGGCCATTTCTATCCACAAACACTATGGTATAATATATGACTTTATTAATCAAACATTTCCAGCAAACTGAATTTTGACAGCACCACATGGAGGTCAGGAGTCAACTAGAGATATAAACATAAAGTAGGTAATGAGCCAGACTTCTGCCTAAATGTTTGGAATTTTACTAACTGGGGGCTCTGAGTAACTGCGATTGGACTAATTAACTTTGCATCTAAAATAAGCTGCCAAAAGCTAAAGGGGGTGGGGGTGGGTGGAACATGGGGACTACTGAGGCAATTATATTGACCCCTAGCCTTAAAATGAGCTTATTATTTGGAATGTCTTACAATGAGTAGTCTCATAGTTAGTAGGGGAAGGAACAGACCTTCAGGGGTAGAGCATTCTGGAAGATGTCTCCATGCTCATGAAAAAATTTGGGAATGAGAATGTGCAAAGAGCTTTGGCCTTAGAAATAAGCCTCAATCAATTAACCAGTGAAAGGAAGGAAAGAAGGAAGGAAGGAGAGAGAGAAGGGAAGGAGAGTGGGGGAGGGAAGAAAGGAAAGAAGGAAGGAAGGAAGGAAGGAAGGGAGGAAGGGAGGGAGGAAATATTTATTAAGGACCTATTGTGTACCAAACACTACTAGGTGATTAGGAAATAAAAACAAAACAGTTCCTGCCCCAAGTTATATTCTATCAAGGGAGATAATATGTTCATATCTAAGTATATTCAAAACAAATCAATAGATACAAGTTAATGGGGAGCGAGCAATGCCAATTCAGATATTTAGCTCATAAGTGACTCTTGGAGGGTCATGTAGGATCACAAAGGACCTTATGGATACTAGAATCTTGCTAAATGCCCTGCTGCTGAACTTTAGTTTCTGACCTTCCCATCTGTCATTCAGCTGAACCCTCCTATACTAGTAATGATAAGAAATACATGAGCTTGGCTCAGTTTCCTAAATGGACATGTTTCTCTCCCTATGACACAATAGTGTTGCTCTTATAAGTAGCACTAGTTAAAAAAGAAATAACTCCAAAAATCATTTTGTATATGCATTCTAATGACTTTAAAGGTTCCTGATGTCTACTCATATGCCTCAGAATGTCTTTGCTTCTCTGAGAATAACACCAGATGGAACAAAATACAGGGTCCAAGATGATAAAAATGGCTAAAACTATTATTTTAAAAATTCACATGTGTCGGCCCCAGACATTTAACACTTTCTAGCTGTGTAACCTTGGACAAGTCACTTAACCCCAATTGCCCTGCCCTCCAAAAAAAAATTCATATGTGAAATCAGGAAGGCTTTTCAGGAGTCATATGTAGACAAGACATATGATTTATTCACTTTTTTTTTTTTACAGCTTAGCACCATGGTATGCTAAAATAAAAAAAAAATACGACATTCTCTTAGTTCTGTTCATACATTCATTCTTCTTTTAATATATAATCAAAAATAATGTTATTTGAGGAAGTTGGAAAATTCACTTTGATTCTGATTCATTCATTGATTTTTCAAGAAAAACTTTAGGTAGGATTTAGGCTTTCTTTGATGTTCCTGATTAGAAAGTGAAAACTCTACTCTAGCTGCTAAGTTTTAAAGACTGAATTCTTTGCTTGGATTCAGGTAGGTGATAGGTGGATATTGACACATTCTTTCTAGGACTAGGTTTGATTTCTTTACAAGGGAGCAGAATTCACCGGCATTGGTAGAGTTTAGAAGCCTTGCTGCTTGGTTAAAATGCCCAGATGCTCACACTTACCTGGACCCAGGTACTAATTTCGGAGGAGAAATTTAGGAGAAATAAATCATTCTTTCCTTAGCTCCTACCCCCATTTCATGGACTGGCCACTTTGATCAGGCTTTTGTGGGATCAGAGGAACACAGATTGACGGGTAGAACGCACTTAGGAGACATCCAGTCCAATACCCTCCCGTCCATCTCTCTATTTCCTTTTTTCTCCTTTCCTTCTTCTCTCCTCTCTTTTCTACTTTCCTTCCTTCCCTCCCCCTTCCCTCTCTTCCTTTCCTTCCTTCCTCCCCTATTCTTTTCCCCCTCTTATTTCTCTCCCTATCCTCCCTCCCCACTTTCTTCTTCTTTCTTTCCTTCCTTCCCTCCTTCTTTTCTTCCTTCCTTCCTTCTTTCCTTCCTTCCCTCCCTCTTTCCTTCCTTCCCTTCCTCTCTCTCACTTTTTTTTTTTGGACTAGGTATTTCTAACTCACTCTGCCTCAAATTACAGTGGCCACTCATGGGCCAATCCCAGTATGACTGACATGAAGACTTTAATCTTCTCTGTCTCTCACTGGGCAGCATGGTGGCCTCCATGCCCAGTGTTTTCCCATGCCACTGTCAGATTTAGCCCTCCTGCAGTTCAGAATTCTCAAATCTAATCTCCAGTAATCTCACCCCATCATCAGGAGCTACAACTGGCTGCCACCCCATTTTCCAGACAAAGAAATTGAGACCCAGAAAGGCTAAATTATTGATTTGCTGGAAGACACAAAGGAAGTCAATGGCAGAAAGAGGATTTGAACCCAGGACCCCTAACTCTAAATCCAACATTCCTTTCAATGTACTCTACAGCTTCCTGTCCACTAGAAGGAAGAGAGTAAGATTGTTCCAACTGCCACCTCTCTAAAAGCATGGGCCAGTCCCGGTAAAACTCCCAGCCACTCAGCCTGCTGGGTCAGACCACCACGGCTATAATGCTGTAGCAGTCCCAGCCTACACTGAGGTAGCTAGGTGGCTCAGTGGATTGCGGGGTGTGCCTGGAGTCAGGAAGACTAGACTTCAAATCCAGCCCCAGATATATCCCAGATGTGTGACTCTGGGCAAATCACTTCACTTCTGTTTGACTCATTTTCCTCAACTGTAAAATGGGGGTAATAATAGCTCCTTCCTCTCAAGGATTGCTGTGACTCTCAACTAAGATAACATCTGTAAAGTGCTTAGCACAATGTCTGGCACACAGAAGGTAATAAATGTTTGTTCCCTTCTCCTGTCTCAGTTGGGCTTCAATTCATTTCCCCCTTTAAGGATGCATGGATTGGCTAAATAGGCTGACACACAGCTTTCATAAACGAAGCAGGACAATCTTTCCATCCCAGCACATCACAGAGCTTGGAGACAGACACATAGAATCATAACTCTGGACCCAGATGGGCCATTAAAAGCCACTGAGTCCAGCCCCTTTTCCTTTATGAATGAGAAAACTGAAGAATAGGATCAGACAACCTTATGGATGCATGGATAGAGGGATGGATGAATAGATGGATGGATAGACAGACGGATGGATGGACAGACGGACGGATGGACGGAGCGATGGAGGGAAGGATGGATGGATGGATGGATGGATGGATGGATGGATGGATGGATGGATGGATGGATGGATGCTCAGTCATTCCCATGCAGGAGGAGAATAGGGCTGGTTCTATTTGTACTTTTACATACTTCAGTCCTTGAAGGACCTGAGATTACATTGGAGGAGTATGTACTCCTGCCACCAATATAGATCCCAACCATTCCATGAAACAAAATCATTTATCATCCAGTGATAGCCTCCTCCCAATGTAGTAAGGATAGTCATAGAAGTATCAGTTCAGGGCTAGAAGAGACCTAAGATGTCACCGAGTCCTGGTTTTACAGATAAGCAAACTGTAGCTCAGAGTGACTTGTCCAGGGTCACAAAGCTAATATCAGGGGCAGGATTAGAACTCAAGTCTTCCTGACTCCAAGTCTAATGCCCTAAACACTACGCCATACTGTATCCTTAGAACAGGCCCACAGTTTACCACTGGAATACATACAGAGTCTTCCACTGGTCAGTCTGTCACCCATCCCCCTTCTGGCTCTATGAGATGAGCCAGGAAACAGTCTCTGCTGTTATAACTCTGAAGTGCCTGGGGGTCAGCCTGATCTGCTAGGGAGGCATCTGAGGACTTTGGGGAGACCCTATGTTTATTTTTGTTATGTAATAGAATTAAGGATGAATATTCCTTTGTTGAATTCTAGGATTGTTCATAGATTTGGAGCCGGAAGGGTCCTGAAAGGGAATTGAGTCTAGTCTCCTTACGTCCAAAGATGTTAAGAGATTTGTGCAAAGTCACAGAGCTAGCAAATGTCTGAAGTGGGGTTTGAGCCTGTTGTCCTGACTCCAGCTCCCTGAAGATTTTTCTGTAAAGACTATACATGTAGACAGTTGGGGCCATACGTGGAACTTTGATAACATCTACTGGATGGGGTGTGAAAGGAACACACTTCCTCCCACTCTTTAGGAGACTGGACCCTGTACCTCTTCCTAGAGGTGATTCCTCCTCCTTCACTACTTTGCTGCTACCTCCAAGGTCGCCACCTTCTTTAGGACAGAGAGGTTCCTTGGGATGGGAACTATGCAAGTAAACTGGCTTCCTTCTTTATGGCCCTGCCCTCCACACCCACCTCTGGGCTCAAGTCCTCTTTCCTTAGGTAGCCCTCTTCTGTCTACTTCAGTGGTTCTCAACCTTCCTAATGCTGAGACCCTTGACCCTTTAATACTCATATATGGGCGTATCCGCATGTGGGCTGACCCGCCTGGAGACAGATAGAGGAGCAGTGTCTCAGTTCCTAAGACCATCTGAAATATGTGTTTTCCGATGGTCTTTAGTGACCCCTGTGAAAGGGTCGTTTGACTCCCAAAGGGGTCACAACCCACAGGTTGAGAACCGCTGGTCTACTTTCTTAACTCACTTATCTTTCCATCCTTTCCAACTCCTGACAGGCAATATGGTACAGTACAGTGGTTCTCAGAGTATAATCCAAGGCCTCCTGGGGGTGCCCAAGAGCTTTTCAATGGGTCCATGAGGTCAAAATGTTTGTAGTAATACTAAGATGTTTTCATTTCTGATGTGACAAATATCTATAGCTGTAACCATCACAAATAAAAGCTCTTTGTAGGTGGGGGTCCCCAATATCTTTAAGAGTATAAAGGGGTCCTGAAACCAAACATTTCGAAAACAGATAGTATAGTAGAAGGAATACTGACTCTGGAGTCAGAGGATTTGGGTTCAAATCCTGCCTCATTTCCTTCACCTATAAAGAGACAGGGTGGCATCTATGGTCCCTTACAGCTCTGAATGGATGCTCCCACAATCTATATATGCCCCTCCCCCATCTCCATCTCTCTCTGTCTTCTCCAGCTTTTAAGAGGTAGTGGGGTATATTGCATTGGGTGTGTACGTGGAATGAAATGGAATGGAAAGAAGGGAGGAAGAAAAACACGTATTAAGCATTTATTATGAACAGGGCACTGTGCTAAACCCTTTACAAATATCCTCTTATTTTATCCTCACAACAATCCAAAGAGGTAGGTGTTACTGTGATCCAATTTTACAGTTGAGGAAACTGAGGCAAACAGTGGTTAAGCTAGTAGCCATCTAATGCTGGATTTGAATTCAGGTCTTCCTGATTCCAGGTCTGATGCTCTTATCCACTGTGATACCTAGCTACCTCTAGATTCAGATCCTGCTCCTAATATTCTATGAGTCACTTAATCATGAGCATTTACTAAGCACTTATTATGTTCCAGGCAGCAAGGGAGGTGCTTAACTTCTCTTGGTCTCAGTTTCCCTGTATAAAAAATGGGAATAATAATGCCAATAACACTTATCTCAGAGCCCTTTGAAGGATCAAATGAAATAATATAAGTAAAATACTTTGCAAACCAAATGTTTGTTTTTTTAGTTTTTATTATCTGTGTAGACACTCCCTCTTAAAGGCCAAATCCAAAGTTCTCAGATTTGTACTACCCGTGACTTGATCATCCCCAATTCAGTGCCCATAGACTCAGGGTAGTATTTACACTCCATCAAGCAGAAATCCTTCAAGTTCCAACCTGATGCTAAAAGAGATATTTATACCTTGGGTAATGAGACACCTTCAACTCAGGACTCATACTTTTCTAACTTGGCCAGCTTTTCTTGAGAAAATGGACTGGTGCCACAGTGGATGGAGGATTGGACCTGGAATCAAGAAGTGCTGAGTTCAAATTCAGCCTCAGATACTTACTAGGTGTGCAAGCCTGGTCAAGTCACTTAATCTCTGTTTGCCACAGTTTCCTCATCTGTCAAATGGGAATAATAAGGGTACCTTCCTCCCAGAAGTGTTGTAATATGCAAATGACATAATATTTGTAACGCACTTAACACAAGATTTGGCACATAGTAAGGTACTATATAAATGCTTTTTTCCTTCTCATTGTTGAAGATGAAACCCTGGACAATCCAGTCTCAGTTCCAAATGGATGCTATTAGCCACCTTGTACAACCCACCATCACTATCTTTTTCTCTTAGCTCTAGAAAATGTCCCAATCTTCAAAACCTGACCAGAAATCAAATTCAGCATACACTCTGCTGGAAGGATGTTCTGACACCATAGCGAGCCTGGGGACTTCCTCCTACCTCTAGAACAACTGTCCCATTGGCCAGTCCCCAAATTCCACAGATAAGAGTCACTTCCACAGCTCCCCTTTATCTTTACAGAAAAAGTCAGTCAGGCTTCTCTATCAGTGGCCCCAGATGTTTGTTCTGAGGAGCTGGGAACAATGTGGCCAGGGCGGTCTCTGCTTCCCAGCAGTATCTGTGTTCTTTCCTCAAAAGCATCCTGTTCCCATACCCTCTGATTTCTTTGCTTCCAACTCTGCTTTGTCAGCTTCCTGCTCTCCCAAATTCAAGGGCCCCCAGAATCAACTTCTATTTTAAGGCTCCCTACTCACTGATCAAGGAGCAAGCTTAAGATATTGGTTGAAAGGCAAGTCCTCATTTGAAAACAGACCACGGTCCTCTGACCTAACCTATGGCAGCTGAATCAATAGATCATATAATATCAGGGTTGTCTGAACAGTGAATCAGATTATGCATAGCAATGGGACTCGCTTTTGAAAATCAGCACTTGATAAAACATTAATAACTCCAATGATTATCATTAGTCTATCTCACTCCAAGGAAAGCTAGCTATCAAGGATAATTTTTACTTCTTCCAGATGTGTGGACAAGGAGGGGGATGTTTAGGAGATGTAATTGACAGATTTCATAGGTCAAATACTTCAGAGCCTTCAGAAGAAGCCAACCAGAATGATAGAGCACGTCAAATCCGTGCCGTATAAGGACTGCTTGAAGAAACAGGGAATGGTTAGACTGGAGAAGAGAAGGCTGGGGAGATGGAAAGGTTTCTATCTTTGAGCATTTAAAAGGATATAACATTGAAAAGAGATTAGCCTTGCGTTTGATCCCAGATGGTAGAAATGGGAGTGATGGGTAGAGACTACAGAAAGACAAATTCATGAATGATATCAGGGAACTTTTGCTGACAATTAGGATATGCAAAGAGGAGCAGGCACCCAAGGAGGCAGTGGGTTCCAGGGCACTGTGGGTCTCTGTGCAAAGGCTAGATGACAGCTCCTTGGTTGCATTGTCATGAGGATTCTTTTGTGCATGTATGTGGGACTATGAGGCTGTTGAGGTCAATTCGAACTCTGACATTCTATGATTCCATGATTATTATGATCACTATATAGGGACTGGGCTAAGTGCTGAGGATACAAAAATAGGTAAAAACATAGTCCTGTCATCAAAGAACTCACAGATTAATGGAGGAGACAACATGCAAACAACTATGTAACGTTCGAGGTAGGTACAAAAAAGAAAGAAGATAATCCCAGAAGGAAGGCAATAGTAGCAGACCCTGCCAGGCTGGGCTACCTCCTTTCAGCAGATTTCCAATTTTAGAGGCAAGAAAGTATATTACTGGTAGAGCTAATGTAAGTGAACCAAAAAAAAAAGCCTTTCAGGAAAGTTCCAATGGGTGAACACGAGAGTTAATAGAACTATGGGAAATCCATCTTAATCCAGACACCTGGCCGAAAAAGCCACGTCCAGCGCCATGCCATTTCCCTGGCTAATTCATAGGGACAAATTCCTTAGGGGAAGTCAGTGTTGGAAGAATGTCAGAAACCAACGCTTTCCAAAAACCGACCATCCATGTCCCCTTAATAAACGGTACAAGAAAGAGAAGTCAGAGCATGCCTGGGGACTCTCTTTTCTCTGGGCTTTGTCCTGAACCAAGTGAGCACCCTGCTGGTGGAAGGGAGGAAAATCAGAGCTCACCCTCAAAACACAAAACATAAGAAAAGGGGAAACAGTTTCAGCAGCTGTGGTGGTAGAAATCAACAAGGAAAAAATGGAGATGCTGCCTAGTCTTTTGGTGAGGCCCCCAGTTTGGCCATCCTGAGTCTCCATCTGTGCCTGTGTTAGCAGTAACAAGAAGAATTCATAAGCATTTATTAAGCACTAATGCATACAGCACCTGTGTACCAGGCATTGTACTGACTGCTGGAGATATAAATGAAAGAGCAAAGACAGACCCTGCCCTCAAGAAGCTTACATTCTAATTAAGGGAGACAATACAGTGAGCTGGAAAAGAAGCAAGAGGGAGGAAGAAGTACCGGTACCATTCCCCAGTTCCTTTTTTCTCTCATTGGAAAGCTACGCATATCACCCACTTCTCTCTCACTTCAAGAATCAATCAAGTTGAATTTCGTTTTCTCTGTTTACTTTCTGTGAATCTATTTCATGTGTGCATGCATGTACTATCATGCATGGAAGGTAGCAAATTCGGTATTTCTCCCACAGAAAGGTGAGATGGAGTCTAGACGATTCTAATGATCTCAGGTTGCTCAGGAAACTCAAGTGGTTCCCTATCACTCCTAGTATAAAATAGAAACTCAGTTTTGGCCGTGGATGGTAGCATGGATAGACAGCTGGTCTTGGGGATGGAGAGATCTGGGTTGAAGTCTTGCCTCTAATACACAGAAGCTGAACAGCCCGGCCAAGTGCAATAGACCAGTAATGTCAAATCCAAACAGAAACAAGAGAGTACATAAGGATTCCTGCCAGCTGCATATTGACTGAGAAAACCACATATTAACACTATCTATGTTTTATTATATTTTAATTATTTTGTTAAATATTTATCAACTACATTTCAAGCTGGTTACATCAGACTGGGGAGTGTTAGAGGTTACATGCTGCCCATAGGCTTCCTGTTTGAACCCTCTTCTCTAGTCAACTCTCTAAATTACAGAGAAGATGCCAACATACATTTATAGACAGTTTTCTCACCAGCAGCTCCCTCTACCAGTTAAATTATAGATCCAATCCCTAGTATTACCAAGAGGCAACATGATGTCGTGTCTAGAGTCAGGAAAACTTAGTTCAAATTCCACCTAAAATGCAATGTGATACTAAGAAAACCAATTAACCTCTCTGTGCCTCAGTTTCCTCACCTGTAAAATGACAGGGTTAGACTTAATTAGCTCTAAGGTCCATTCCAGATCTAAATCTATGCTCCTAGAGAGGCTCTATAAGGAACCTAAAATCGATTAGACCTGGGCTCCCTTCTCCTAATGCTTAATAACAGCTGCTATTCCCACTTCATTTTATAATTTATAAAATGCTTTATAGAGATTAGCTCCTCTGAGCCTCACAAACACCTTGGGAAGGAGCTAGTACGTGTTTTATTTTACCTATTTAATAGATAGGCAAACTGAGGCCCAAAAAAGCAAATGGTGTAACCAAGGTGACGTAGTTAGTCAGTGACAGGTCCAGGACTTGAACCCAGCTCTTCTGACCCCAACTCTGGTACTCCCAGCAACCGTCTTCTACTGAGCCGTTTTCAGTCACAGAATTTCTGAGTTTGAAGCCAAGAAGGTCATTTCTTTGAATTTGAACTTGAATAAGAACCTCTAGAACACAACTGACAATTTCTAGACTTGACTTTGAAGTCCCCAGGTGAGCAGGAACCCACTATTTGCCAAAGCAATGCTTTCGGGGCATCATTAATTATTAAATGTCAAGATCAAGATTTGCTTCTTGGCAATTTCCATCCATTGTTCCTAGTTGTGCCTTCTGGGGAAAGAAAGAATGAATCTGATTCCTTTTCTCTTTGCCATCCCTCTAAAAATCCTTGAATATTGCCACAACCCTCCTACCAAGTCATTTCCTCTTTAGACTAAACATTTCCACTTCTTCAAGCAATTCCCATTAGGCATGAACTGAAGGCACTTCACTATCATGATTACCCCTTCTCTAGATTCTCTCCAGATAGATCATCAAAACCCTTCCTAAAATATACTGCCCAGAATAGAATCGAATACTATAGGTATAGTCTGACTAACACAGAGCACAACGGCAGCTAGATGAGGCAGTGGACATTAATATTGGACTTGGAGTCAGGAAGACCTACGTTCAAATCTTGCCTCAGATTTTTATTTTTTGGAGGGGAGTTAGGGTTATATGACTTGCCCGAGGTCACATGGCTAGTAAGTATTAAGTGGCTGAGGTCAGATTTGAACTCAGGTCCTTCTGACTCCAAGGCTGGTAATCTTTAACCTCTATTTTCCTCACTTTTATCACTGATAAAATTGGAAGAATAACAGCACCCGCCTCTCATGGTTGTTATGAAAACAAAATAAGATGATATTTATAAAATGCTTCGCAAACCTTAAGGCACTATATAAATACTAGTTATCTTATTAGTTCAGGACACTATGCCCTTCTTACTGTAGCCTAAGATGGCATTAACTTTCTTGGCTTCCATGTCCAACCACTGACGCATATCAAACGCCCGGACTTGTTTTTCAGACTATTATTTAAACATGATGTCCCATCTCTGATATTTATGATCTTGATTTTTTGAGCCTGAGAAAGACTTTACATTTGTCTCATTTGAATCAATCCAATGCTCCAACCAGTTAAGCTCTTTGTGAATCCTGACCATCACCCAGTGTGCTAGGTATCCCTCCAGCTTTGAGTCACCTGCAAATTCAATAAGGACGTCATCTATTCCTTTAACATGTTTATAGTAACTTGAATAAATAGCACAGGGCCAAGCACAGATCTCTGAGGCACCCCCTGAAGGCCTCCATCCAACCTGGCATCAAACCATTAATGACTGACTATTCTCTTACTCCAACCATTTAACCAGTTCTGAATCCATCCAAATTGCAGTTATCTGACCACCATCTTTCCATCTTGTCTGTAAGAATAGGGTGAAAGTCTTAATCAAATACTTTACTATTCTAGACAAACTACATTTACAGCATTTCCCTGACCTACCAGGCTGGTAACTGTGCCAAAAAAGAAAGAAATAAGGTTAATCTGGTATGACCATTCTTGCTCAAGTCACGCCGCCCCTTTGCAATCACTGCTTCCTTTTCTAATAGTCCACTAGCCACCCCTTTAGTAATACATTTTAGAATGTTGCCAAAAGTCAAGACTGAACTCACTGATCTAAAATTTGCAGATTCTACTCTCCTCCCTGTTTTGAAAATTAGGAGAAAATCTACCCTTCTTCAATCTAATTTATCATGTTCTTTTTTCTTTTCCTCTATGATCTTTCCATCATTGAAATTGGCTCCATCATCACAGATGCCCGTTATTTTAATACTTTAGGATGTTGTTTATCTGGGTGAGGTCACTTTACCTCATCCAAAACACCTAAGTCTCTTATTATCTCTCTCTCTGTATCCTGTACATGAACATGTCTGCCGTTATTCTTCATTTCAGAGACCATTCTCATTATTAGAACAAACAAGGAAAGAAGTAGAAATTCAGCCTTAGACTAAAGAACTAGGTTCAAGACCCTCCCTCTGATACATGTTGTATGTGTGACCCTGGGCAAGTGACTTTACCCTTCAGTGCTCCAAGTAACTTGCTAAGACTATAAGTTTCAGAGCAGGTATGAATTTCCACTGATAAAATGAAGTCCCCTCACCCAGGAACTCCCTGTACCACATGTGGAAAATCTACAACCTTTAGGCATCATGGAGCCCCCAACAGGGCAGAGTCAAATTAAAGAGCAAATTTATCAAAATAAAAAAAAGTATAATAGAACATAGATAAAGTTGACATGTGGTTTTCTAAGTCAGTATGTCGCCCCCTGGGATAATTAAGTACAGGTGAGCAGCCCCCATTTCTATGTGAGTTTGACACCATTGGTCTAAAGCCACAAAATCACAGGCTCACTCCCCTTAGAAGAGGAAGCAGAATGGAGCTGCCCTAGCTTCTCTGCCATGTGTTATTAGCAAGCCTTCCACCTGCTGCAGGAAGGAGTCCACTCCCTTCTTTCAACCTCTTTTTCCCAATTTAGCTTTTTAAAAACCCAGCCTTTTCTCGTTGTCCTTAGCTTTCTTCCCCAGCCTCAGCTCATTCTAAGCTGGAGCGCCTTGAGCCCTATCCTTCCAGGCCCATACTTTTGTATTCATCCTTTGTCACCTGCCCCTTCTTTCATCTTGACTTTTCTTTTTCACATCTAAGTTGGTTGATGAATTACCTGTATGTTCACATTTGTCTCTTTAGAAAACTCCCCCTTTGCTCCCTCATTAGAGGAGATTCTCTTTTTTGTCTTCAGAATGGCATTCTTGGGCACTTCCTTTTCCTCTGGGGCTGACTTTTCCTGTACAATTTTAGTCTATCTTTTGTCTGAACACTTTGAAATCTGCTCCCTAGTAATCTAGGGCACATGTCAATCTATGCCTGGCCTCACTCTCTTTACTCTGCTCCTCTATCAGAAATTCCAAGATGTCCTAGACAATGAGGAGGGGGTGATAGCCCAGGGCTGGACACCCAACTGTGAAAGGAGAAACAGAACAGTGCAAATCTAAACTGTCTATATTGGGTGAAGGGCAGAAATGCACTCCAGGGCAAAGCTTTTGGATGGATACACATGGAAACCAAACATCCTCTCCTCTCACAGAATAAATGATTCAGAGCTGGAAAGGACACGAGAGACCATTCAACTCCCTCATTTTATAGATGAGGAAACTCATGTTCAGAGAGTCATACAGCTAGTAAGTGTCAGAGGCAAGATTTGAACACAGGTCTTCCTGACTTCTAATATGATGCACCACATACTACACCACCCTGTCTCTCTAGGGACAACACTACTACCATCCCCCAGACTGAGTCTAAACAATGCCACACAAAAGAGATGTAATTTACCATGCTAAAAAAGAGAGAATCAGAGGCTTTGTAAGTTAACCTATTAAAAATGTATTCCTTTAAAGCCACAGTATGCTAAATAGGACTGGGGTTTTGTTTTTTGGTTGGGTTTGTTTTTGGGTTTTTTTTGTGATTTATCATTGCTGAAGGCAGAAGACAGGAACATTGGTGCAGAGGCCCAAAAAGATCACAGGTATCTCCTTCCCTTACAGTGGAACTTGTGAGGAGGAGAGGAGAAAGCAGGACAGGTATAACCCTTAGAGTTCGCTTATAAAATATAAAGAAATGACTTATTAATGCATCATTCACTTGTTCAGTCCCAAATGGGAAAAAAGCCAATAGTTTTTGTTTTTCCCTCCAGGCAATAACTACAGGTGCTCATTTGAAAGGAAATCTGTGTATCTCAATCCCAGGACACCTCCGGGTTGAAGCCTAAATTTCTGCTAGATTCACTTCTGGTGATCCATCAATTTTTAGGCCCTCCCTCTCCATACAAGTTATCTTTAACCTAGCACTTGTAGAGTAGACAGGGGCAGCAAGCAACTTATCAGGGCTGTGTTTCTGGGACAGGGAGGGGGCGGAGAAGGTTGTGATCTCCCATGACTTTGTGCTATGTCTGAATTCTCTCCCAGGTGCTGGTCCCTGCTCCAAGGTGCCAATGGGTGGATTGAAGGCTAGCCAGGAGGAACTCACATGACTGATCTAAAGCCTCCCCAGGTGTTTTTGTGGAGTGTCAAATGAAGGCCAAAGCAGCTCACATGCTTTGTCAGAAAACATTTGAGACTGTGGGGCCTGTAGGGCATACCTGCTATTGTCTCCTCTGTTGGCAAAACTGACAAGCCCGGTCCAGGTGCCAGAGCCCCGGTTCATGTGGAACCCATGGCAGTGTCCACAGAGTCCCAGGGAATTCATTTCATAGCAATGCAAACATTGATCTAAATGAAGAACACTCCCTTACTTTTTCCTTGCCCCAGGAGAGGTGAATGAGAAAGATTACTTGTGGATTATAATTGCTTAAAATAGGTTGTGATGTAAAAATCTAATCCCTTCTCCTCTTCAAGAGCAAAGTTCTACAGACAGAGAAATTATGCTTAATGCTAGGATACTGAAGGGAAAAAGGAGGCTCAGTTTTCCCTTTGGGAGAAGTATAAGGACGTCTTTTTAGAGCTGTCAGAATTCACAAGCTGTAATAAATTATTCCTTTTCATTACTGATTTATTAAGTAGGCTTCTTGCTGTAATGGCAGAAAATTTCTGTTTAATTTTGATAGTAGTAGACCACTGTGTTCCTAAGCTGAAATCAACTAGGGAAGGGGATAGATGTATTCTATTTTGTGTTTCTGGCCCTGTCTTTACCAAACTCTGCCATGTACAGGGCTTAAGCAAGCTGATTGTTTGGTAGGCGACTGGTTTGCCAAAGGTCTATGGCCTGAAATACTCTTTTGGTTGAGAGTCATAGACCACAGAATCATAGATTTACACCAGGGCCACTGAGTCCAATCCCCTCATTTTACAGATGCATGAGCATTTATTAATCACCTACTAAGTGCTAGTGGGCACAGTGTTAAGTACTAGGGATACACAGAAAGGCAAAAGACATGCCGCCTTCAAAGAACTCATAATCTAATGGTGGAGACAATAAGGAAACAACTAGGTACAATGATAAATTATAGAAAATTATTAACAGAGACAAGGCATTAAGAGGGGTTGGAAAAGACTTCCTATAGAGGGTGGGATTTTAGCTGAGACTTGAAAGAAGTCAGGGATGGAGGCAGAGATGAGGGAGAGTGTTCTAGGCACAGAGGACAGCCAGAGAGAATGTTCAGAGTCAAGAGATAGCACATCTTGTTCATTAAACAGCCAGGAGTCCAGTGTCAGTGGATTAAAGAGGATGTGATGGGAAGTAAGGTAGAAGAGGACTGGAAAGGTAGGAAAAGGCTAGGTTTTGAAGGGCTGTTTTGTATTTGTTCCGGGAGGTTTCACAGGGGTTTTTTAGGAGAGGTTGGGGTTGTTGTAGTGACACGGTCAGAGCTACATTTTAGGAAAATCACTTTGGCAGCTGAATGGAGGGTGATTTGGAGAGGGGAGAGGCTTGAGGCAGGCAGACCCCCCAGCAGCTATTACAGTATGTAGGCATGATGTGATGAGGTCCGTAGCAGGGTGGTAGCAGTATCAGAGGAGGGAAAGGGGTTCATTTGAGAGATGCTGCAAGGGTGAAATAGACAGGCTTTAGAAACAGATCAAATATGAGAGGTAAGAGACAGTGAGAAATCTAGGATGATTCCTTGGGCTGGATAGGTGGATTTGAGAATTGTGAGTAGGGAGATTAATAAGTACATCCATGGGAGCTGATGAGATCAAGTGAAGTGGTATAGAGGGAGAAGAGAAGAAACCTTAGAGGGACACCTATGGTTGGAGGGAATGATCTGAATGAAGATCCAGCAAGGGGAACTGAGAAGGAGTGATCACAAGGGTAGCAGGAGAACTGGGGGAGGGGGGGAGAGAGAGAGAGACAGAGAGACAGAGAGACAGGGAGAGAGAGAGGGGGGGGAGAGAGGGGGAGAGAGAAGAGATAGAAAGGGAGAGGGAGAGAGACAGAGAGACAGAGAGAGATGGAGAGAGGAGAGAGAAAAGAGATAGAGAGAGAGAGAGAGAAAAAGAGGAGAGATAGACAGAGAGAGGGAGAGAGGAATGTCCCAAAAACCTAGAGAGAAGGAAAAGAGAATCTCACCTATTAGAGATGGCCTTTCTGAGGAAGTTAGCCCCAAAGGACAGGAGAGATGCAGGAAGAGAAAACTGGGGTCCAGGAAAGTGAAGTAGGTAGGTAAGCATCATAATGGATAGTTCCAGATTTAGAGTCAGCAAGCCCTGAGTTCAAATCCCACCTAAGACACTTACTGGCTATCTGAACCTGGGCAGGTCATTGATCCCCTCTCAGACTCAGTTTCTTCCTCTGTAAAATGGAGATAAAAATACCACCTACCTCCTAGGGCTATTGGAGGAACAAACAAAATAACCCCTATACAGTGCTTTGCAAACCTCAAAGTGCTATAAAACATTTATTGTTATTTCTAGCATTTCCATCATCATTAGGATGCGACTTGCCAAAAGGTTACACAGTCAGTCAGTGTCTGGGGCGAGATTTGAACCCAAGTCTTTGTAAGTCTAAGTCTGACAGTCTGGTGAGTTTAGTTACTTTAGGAGGTCTCCTGAGCAACAACAGCCCTGGGCCTGGAGTCAGGTAGAGCCGGATTCAAATCTGTCTGGCCTCAGATGCTTCCTACCTGTGTGACCTTAAGCAAGCTACTTCACCTCTGTTTGCCTCAGTTTCCTCATCTGTCAAATGGGAATGGCAATAATAATAGCACCTACCTCGTAGCATTGTGAGGATCAAACGGGATGATTATTGTAAAGCACTTCTCACAGGCCCGGCATGTAGTAAATCCTACATGAACGTTAGCCACTTATCAGCTGTTATCTACAAGGTGGAAAATTTAGAACAGAAACAGCTCCTGTCTTACTGGAGCTTGGAATGGAGGCTTCAAGACTTCACTCAAGTATGAAGTAGGTATTACGGGCGTCCCCGCTTTACAGAGAAGAAGACTGAGGGTCACAGTGGTGAAATGCCCAGAATCAAACAACTAGGAAAGAGATTTGAACCTAGGTCTAACTCTAGGTCCAGCCCATTGTCCACTACACCATGCTGCCTTTATGAACAGATACCCACCCAGAACACTGTTAGATATTCTTCCTCTATAATATGGAGATTAAAAAATGTCATTGATAAGTACATTAAAGAATTACAAAACAAAACTCCATTTGAGGTTCAGGGGGGACTACTGTTAGTGATGAGAGGGAGCAGGAAAGGCTTCGTAGAAGAGGAGGTATTCAACTGGGCTCTGAAGGATGGGTTGGAATTCAACAGAAGAGGAGGAAGCAATAAACCCAACCTTAGGAAACAGCTTTATCAAAGGCACTGGCATGGGAACAAAGTGTAATGTTGGGGCTGAGGGTGATGGAACCATTCAATATAGCTCAGTAGTTGTATTTGGGAGGAGGCAATGAGACATAAGGCTGGAAAGAGAGAACAGAGACCAGACTATGGAAGGGTTTGAACAAGAACAATTCTGAATGTTACTCGGCAGGTAACAGGGAGCCACTGAAGATGCATGAGTAGGTGTGTGACAGGATCAGATCTCTCCCCAAGTAGATTTGAAGATGTCCTTAGGGGTTCACCTAGGATCATAGAGGGTATAGAGCTCGATGTGAGTCATGGGACTTTCTATTTCTATTTCCTCTGAAATTACGGCAGGAAGGAATTTACTTTGAAGTTTAGTAAGAAGGATTTCAGAGCAGCTAGGTGGCACAGTGGATAGAATGCCAAACCTGCAGTCAGGAAGATTCATCTTTCTAAGTTCGATTCTAGCCTCAGATACGCACTAGTTTGTGTGACCCTGGGAAAGTCACTTAACCCTGTTTGCCTCAGTTTCCTCATCTGTCAAATGAGCAGGAGAATTAAATGGCAAAGCACTCTAGTACCTCGGCCAAGAAAACCCCAAATAGAGTTACAAAGAGTTGGACAAGACTGAAACACCTGAACAACGAGAATGATTTCATCAAGACATCAGAACCAGGCATGGACCTAGAAAACTTTAGGTTATCAGCAAAAACCGAAAGGACTTTATTAATTGCAAAATAAACAATTCTTTTTAATTATAAAATAAACAGATCTCCATTCCTCTATATGAGTAAGTTCCTATGGAGTGTCAATGCCTGTGGAGAGACAAAAGGAAGGAACCAGCAAGGGCTATTTGCTGTGTTTCCTAGCTCAGACTCTGAGTTGAGTTGAATTGCCATGGCCCCTCCCCCTTCCCTACTCAATGTGCAGAATAATTTATTTCACATAAAAATGAACAGCAACAGCAAAATAGTGAATATTGGTCTTGGCTGATCTCCTTTCCTTTCATTCTATGAACACGCACACATATATTTATACACATATGTGTGTATGTATGTAAGTATTTGAAAGTATTTGACATGGTTGAAAACATTATGCTAAAAAGCATGGGAACAAGCACACATCCTTGTTTCAGTCTGTTGGTGACTGGGAAGACATGAAAGCATTGTCCGTCACCTACAACCCAGGCAAGCATGTCATCATGTAACTGATGTACAATGCTGATGAACTTCTCAGGGCAACCAAATTTTCACATGATTTTCCATAAAGTCTCATGACTGACAGTATCAAAGGCCTTGGTCAGATCTACAAATGTTGTATACAGATCTCTCTTCTGCTCTTGGCATTTCTCCTGGAATTTTTGGGCAGAAAACCATATTAACTGTTCCTTGGCCCTTTCTGAAGTCATCACCAATGAAAATGAACACGGCATCAAGGTCAACTATGGCGCAGATGGTAAATTCTTCAATTGGAAAAGGTTACAAGCCAAGACCAAAGTGGAGGGAGTGTTGGTGCATGATTTTCTGTTTGCAGATGATTGTGCACTCAGTGCAGCGTCTGAAGCTGAAACACAACAAAGTATGAATTGATTCTCTGCTGCTTGTGCTAATTTTGGCCTAACAATTAATACCAAGAAAACACAGGTGCTCCATCAGCCACCACCACACCATCCATACATGGAACCGTCAGTTACAGCAAAGGGAGAAGTTTTGAATGCTTGGTAGTATACTTTCCAGGGATGTACCCATTGATAATGAGGTTAACACACTCATTGACAGAACTAGCTCAGTGTTTGGGAGGCTCCAAAGGAAACTGGGAGAGAAGAGGACTGATTACCATATTGAAGGTTTACAGAGCCATTGTGATGACCTCATTGTTGTATGCCTGTGAAAAATGGACAATCTACCAGCGCCATGCCAGGAAACTGAATTGCTTCCATTTGAATTGTCTTCGGAAGATTCTGAAGATCTCCTGGCAGGATAAGCTACCAGACACTGAGGTCCTTATTTAAACTAAACCGCCAAGCATTCAAACTCTGCTTCAGAGAGCACAACTGTGATGGGCTGGCCACGTTGTTTGAATGCAAAATGTCTGCTTGTCAAAAAGACTGTTTTATGGAGAATTCACACGTGGCAAATGTTCACACAGTGTTCAGAAGAAGCAATAGAAGGACACTCTCAAGGTCTCTCTCAAGAACTTTGGAACCGATTGTGTGACATGGGAGACACTGGCACAGGACTGCTCAGCATGGCGTGCCCACATCAGAGAAGGTGCCGTGCTCTGTGAGCAAAACAGAATTGAAACAGCTCAAAGGAAATGCAGGATGTGCAAATTTAGGGAATCCACTCCAAATGTTCACATGGACTACTTGTGCCCAACCTGTGGTAGAGCATTCCTAGCTCCTGTTGGGCTGATCATCCACAGCTTGACTGTGGCTTGACTCTAGCATAGTGATGTCATTTTGGTCCTCTTCAGGAATAAAGAAAAACAACCATATATATGTATGTGTGTGTATGCATATATATATATATATTTATGTATATACATATATATTTACATATATATATATATAATGGAAAAGAAGACCAGCCAAGAACAATATTCATAATACATATATATGTATGTATGTATGTATATGTGTGTGTGTGTGTGTGTGTGTGTGTGTGTTCCCTTGTCAGGTGTATATGCCAAAGGATGTTAGGAGGAGTGGTCCCTTCTGTGGCAAGTAAAGAGCAAACTCCTCGGTCCAACACTTGAGACCTTACTTCCTCCACTTGTCTCATTTGAACCTTATAATAACTCTGGGATGTCAGTGCTGTTATTATCCACATTTCTGAAGATGAGGAGACTGAGGCAGACAGATTAAGGGACTTACCCAAGTTCATATAATTATTAAATGTCTGAGGTTGGTTTTGAACTCAAGTCCTCCTGATTGCTGCTTCCGAGCTCTATTCACCACACCATCTAGCTGTATACTACAGGCTCCTCTTTCCAAGGCGAATTGTGATTGTGGAAGGTGGCACTAGTTCATTCTCTGACATTAGCAGGAAAGGGAGATTAGGGAACCTGGGCCCGTAAGTTTGCATTCCCAGGCACCTGACTGAACTCTCATTCAGCATCAGTTGCTTTGCCTCATCTCAAAATGGTGAACATGATGTTGTTCTCCTTCGTTCTCCAGGAAGACCGTGACATCAAGGAGATGATGACATGACTGGCAGTTGACTTTGATTTAAGTGAGGCAGAGCTGTACAGGGTCACCAGCCTCACTTTCACCTCCAGAGCCATCTGGGTCCAGTGGCCAGATATTCATCAGGACAACTGAAGATGGCCCAGAATGCAATGAATGAATGAATGAATGAATGAATGATAGAGCCACTTGCTATGTGTAAAAACACTGTCGGAAGACTCCTGATACATGGAGCATGACTTTGGCTCTTGGTCAGGTTTGGTATCTGAGGTCCTACTCTCAGACATAGTCCTGGAACCAAAAGGTTGGTGTCTGGGGCATTTTTCTTGGTGGTTCCTCCAAATGAAAGAACTGGTATCTGATTTTTGGGTCCTGGGCAGCATCTTGGTGTTGATAGGCCTTGTGCCTGGGTGCTCGATGATTCATTTATTCACCTAGCACTTATTAAGCACCTACTGTAGGCTGGGCATTGGGGATATGAAGACAAGAATAAAACAATCCTTCTCTTCAGGAAGCTTGGCTCCTATCAGAGGAGAGCAAGAGACAGACAGAGGGAGAGGAGAGACAAGAGAGAGGGAGAGAGACAGAGAGAGACAGAGACAGAGACAGAGACAGAGACAGAGAGAGAGAGAGAGAGAGAGAGAGAGAATGAGAGAGAGAGAGAGAGGAGAGGAGAGGGAGGGGGAGAGGGAGGGAGAGAGAGACAGACAGAGAGAATGAGATTCCAGGCAATGTAGATTTCAAAGTCTTCACTTATGAGGACAAGATTGGAGTAGAAAGGAAGACTGTGACCTTGTTAACCAATTTGAGCCTTAGTTTCTCCATCTGTTACATGAAGTATCTGAGATCCCTTCCAGATCTAGAGATTTTCTTTCTTTTTTTCTTTTTCTTTCTTTCTTTCTTCCTTCCTTCCTTCCTTCCTTCCTTCCTTCCTTCCTTCCTTCCTTCCTTCCTTTCTTTCTTTCTTTCTTTCTTCCTTTCTTTCTTTCTTTCTTTTTTGGAGGGGTGAAGGCAAGGCAATTGGGGTTAAGTGACTTGCCCAAGGTCACATGGCTAGTAAGTGTGTCAAGTGTGTGAGGGTGCCTTTGAAGTCAGGTCCTCCTGACTCACAGGTAAGTGCTCTATTTGCTGTGCCACCTAGCCACCCCATTTGCTTTCCATAGTAGCAAGAAACATTGGGGCAGTTGATTCCCAGGGGAATTTGTTGAAGGGGGCCTTCAAACTGAGCTGATGAGTAGGGCTAGGGCTGGGATACCAGCGCCTGCCTTCTCACTAGTCAAGTAATTTTAAGATCTCAGCCCCTGACAGCTGCTCCTGAGGGGTTATACTCTCCCCATACCAACAGTCATTTTTGTCTCTCCCTTAGTATCTGGCATAGACCCCTGAAAACAGGAAGTGCTTAATAAATGCCTATCGATCCCTGAGTGACCTTTTGAGGTCCCAGAAGTCTGGCATTTAAAATCACGTTGAGGCGTGGCTTTTCCATGGCACACCCAAACGAAGTAAGCTCATCTTGGTTTTTGTCAATGATTCCCTGACAGCACGTTCTCCTTATTCAAGTCCCTTCCATATAGGTGATGCAGGAACATGTTCTGAGTCTCTTCGTGGGGAACCACCAAGAAACATTGCCCCAAAACCCAGATAAGTGGCCAAGCCTTGCCAATCAGGATGCCAGCAGAGGGAAGCCGTCTAAACTAAATAGAGTCAAGCTCCCGATTCAAAAGCAAATGGGCTGGTGCTGCTCTCCTGGCCAATGCCTGGACCCTTGCCCCTGCCTGCCCAGAATGCACCTGGAAAGTCTGGGCTTCCAGGAGGGAGTTCAGTTTGCCGATGGTGAGGCAGGGGCAAGCCCAGGTATTCAAGACGCCCAGTGATCCAGAAAATCATTACAGGCAGGATTTCAGTTTCGACAAGGGGGAACAATTTTAAAATGGAAGAGAAACAAAAAAATAACAGGGCCATTAATCTTTCATTAAGTGAAAGGGATGAAAAGGAATCGCTTAAAGTATCATTCTTTCCCCCTCACCACAAGCATGTATACCCCCTGCTAACTTCAAAGGCCCTACAAAGAAGCTGGTTAATATTGTTGGCACCAGACCAGGGTGTGGTTTACTTTTCTTTAAGTATGATTCTCTCTCTTCCCTCCCCCCCTTAAACAAAGAAAGTGTAAGGGTAGGAACGCTCATTGATGGGAGCCATCCAAAGTAAAGGGTGGTTTTGTGCTGCCAGCCTGGGCCTCAATATTTTGGCATCAGCCCCGAATCCAGTGTTCCTAGACTGTTTTCCAACACGCATGGAACCCAGCACAATCAAAATGGCCCTGAGAATAGGGTCATTGTTCCTGCCCCCTTCTTGCTTTCAGACTGGGCTTGCTCAGGCACTCCTTCTAGTGCATCTAGACTCAACTTGGAGAGGGGGGCTGCGGTTGGGGGTGGGGAGCAACCATCTGAAGAACTGCTCTTTTGGGGGAGAGGCCCCCCCAGATCTCAATTAGAAGTGGATAGAGCCATGAAGTCCCCCTCACCTGTTTCAGAAGGTCCCAGAGGCTGCATCTGGGGAAGAGAGTGGGGTTTTTTTTCCTTTAGGTTTACACTGTTTATTTTTAAAACAAAGCTAATTAGTGATGAATGACAGGAGTCTGTGGTTCGAAGTGTTTTCCTTTGTACCAGGAGTTGCTAAGTGGTTGAGTGAGGCGGCCCCTGTCTGCGAAATAGCAAAGGACAGGAGACAGGGAAAGAGGAAAGAGCCGTGTCAATGATGGTTTGACAATATGCTGAGAGGTTGATAGGTCCAGGAAGGCTGGGGGCTGGGGTTTCATTTAGAGCTGGATTTTCCTCCTCCTCTTCCCCTCTCCCCACTTTGCTGTTTGTTTGTTTGTTTTTCATAGGTGGGAGTATATGGGCTTAAATGCGCTTCCTAGTAAGGCCCTGGCTACAAAATTAGTTTCTTGAGAAGAATCAGGTATTGGGGAAATTGACCTAAACCACTCAAATCTAATGTGGATTAAAGATTATATGCAAAATACTGTCTTAGACACTAGGGATACAAAAAGAGGCTTGGCCTGTGTTCAGAATCCTGTGTCTGATGTGTGATACTGGACAAGTCCCTTCTTGGGACTTCAGCCTCAGTTTCCTCATCCGTGAAATGAAGAGGTTGTATTATATTGCCTCTGAGGGCCCTTCCAGCCCTAGACCTAGAATCCCAAGAACCTAACAACACAAAATGAAAGCAATCATTGTTATCAAAGAGCTTACCTTCTACTTTGGGGATGCAACAGGTATTAATCAAGCAACATTTATTAAGTACCTGCTGTGTACTGGGCATGGTGCTAGTGTCAAGCACTTGCTAGGCCCCTGCTTTGTGTTAGACACTGAGCAAGGTGCTGGAGACACAAAGATAAGAATGAGACAGTCCCTGCCTTCAAGGAGCTTATGCTCTACTAGAGGAGATCACCCATACGGAATGGGGACTGGCCCAGGTGTAGACCCCCTTCAGCTTTCTTGGCTAATGAACACTTTCCATGTAGAAGATGCTGGAGAGCTTGCTTCTTTTTTTTTTTTTAATTGATTTGTTTATTTACTTTTAGTCTACAAGATTCAGTTCCGCAATCCCTTGAGTTTCAAATTTTCTTCCCCCAACACCATGGCGGCATGCAATCAAAAGAGCTTGCTTCTGATGTGAAAGGGAAATGCCTTGGAGAGTCGGTGTGTGTAGACATTTCATCACTGGTTCTGGTCAGCTAGCCAGGTGGAGAAAGAGAAGCTCTTTGATTGACTTTGGAGGCTTTCAGAAAGGCCTGATGCCATCTGTCACCTCCTCTTGCCTCCATCCCTTCATTTGGTGATTCTTTGTTCCTTGGGGCATCAATGCTACATTAGCTGGGGAACATAGACTCATGGTATACCTCTGTGAAAGAACACCCTCCTGACGTTCTGAACTCAGGTCTTCCTGACTCCAGTCCTCGGGGTCTGTCCATTGAGCCCCCAGCTGCTCTATAGCACAGTGTCATACTGAATGAGTCCATTCTCTTGGAAATGAGATAACATCTGTAAAATGCTTAGTACAGTGTTTGGAACGTAGGAGGTGCTTAATAAATGCATGTTTTCTTCTCCAGGAACAAACTCTCTATTGTCCTTCACATAGATTTCATCAACCAAGTCAACTTATGGAACCTGGGCATGTGCCAGAGCCCCATTAAATAATTATATACAGAACATATACAAAATAAGTACAAAGGTGGGGGAGGCATTAATATCTGGGATGTGGGGGTTAGGAACGCTTTCACATAGGAAGCAGTGCCTGAGCCGAGCTTTGAAGGAAGCCGGGGATTTTAAGAGGGGGTGCACTTTAAGCATAGGGTCTGCCTACATAAAAGCACGGAGGTGGGAATAGAATGTTGTGTGAGGAGCAGCAGACAAATCAGTATTCAGTAATTTGGGGAAAGACCACTATGAGCTATAAGGGTCAGGGAAGGCTTCACTTGGCCTGCAGGCACTCTTTTAGGCCCAAGGATATTGAATGGCATGGGACCAATGCAGCATCCAGGGTTTTCTGGATGTGCCACATATAAGGATGTTTTTTGTCCTTCGTTCTTGAAGAAGACCATGACCTCAGGGAGGTGATGCCATGACTTGCGAGGGAGTTGGATTCAAGTGAGCGAAGTCACCAGCCTCACCTTCTCCTTCAGAAGCATCTGGACTAGTGGCCAGATACTGATCAGGAAGACTGGAAATGGCCCAACTACATGTAGGGACTACATGTTTCAGCATGTGCCTTAAGGAGTAGCTTTTAGGAAACAGGCAAGAGCTAGAAGAGATGGAAAAATTAGAAAAAAGAATGAGGGTTGGCATACTGGAAAGAGCCCTGGGTGCGAATCCTGCTTTGGCAATTTATGGTCTACATGTTCTCAGTCAAGGCAACTTTCCTGCGTCTGTTGACTCAAAAATAAACTGAGGAGTTTTGGGCTTTAGTCTCATTCCCGTCCATTGACCACAAAGTTACCAAAGTAATTTTCCCTTCACACAGGTCTGACTATGTTACTTCCCTTCTCCACTAACTCCCATGCTTCCCTATGATCTCAAAAAGCAAATAGAAACAGCTCTGTCCTTTACAATCTGGCCCCTGCAACATTTCTGGCCCTACTATGTATTACCCCTTCATACACTCTATGGTACAGTCAAACCGGCCTTACTCTTGTTGTTTAGTCATTTCCAACTCTTCGTGATCTTATTTGGGGTTTTCTTGGTAGAATAGAGGAGTGGTCTCCAGCTAATTTGACAGAAGAGGAAACTGAGGCAAGCAGGGTTAAGTGACTTGCTCAGGATCACACAGCCAGTAAGGTCAAATTTGAACTCAAGCCTTCCAGAAACGAGGCCCAGAACTCTACCCACAACGTCACCTAGCTGCCATTTCTCTTACATCACATTCCATTGCACATTCAAGTACTTTTGCACTAACCATCCTCCCTACCTAGAATTCACCCTTGGGTCTTAGAAGCCTTACAGATTCAAGTGTCACCTTTTACATGAAGCCTTTCTTGATTCCCACTCCCATCCTGATAGTGTCTTCTAGTCATCTGTCTGTACTCTATTTGTGACCCTTTTGGAAGTCTGGAGAAGTCTACAGGACCCTCCCAGAATAAGGTTTTTAGATGCTAAAATATATAGAATGCTAAATTAGGTACTAAAATATATAGAAATACAATGGAAACCAATCATAATTAATGCAATGACTAAAATATCTCAAAAAGCCAACTGCAGCCCCTGCGTTAGGAATCCCTGCTTCATGTATGCATGTTTGTCTGCCTGGCTAGAATGTAAGCCCCTTGAGGGCAGGGACTATTTTTCCTTTTGTCTTTGTGTCCCTAGTGCCTATCACAAGACCTGGCAAACAGAAGGTATTTAATAAATGCTTGATGACTGATTGAGTAGATGTCATCAGAGGTTCCTAGGTCTCTGATCCTATGAAAAATCTGTCCCCTCTCCCTAGAAGCCTACAATCCAGAAAGTTTCTCCAACCAGATCCATCCAGGAAGCCTCTCAATTTTTTCCCGTGGAAGTGAATTTGTCCACCAAACATCCAAATCACTGTCATTTCCTATCTTGGCGTTAATAGTTCCTAAGCACTCTCATTCAGCTCTGCAGCCAACAGCAGTGGGAAATACAGTCATCCCTGAACTAATGTGGCCCCCACTCCAGACCTTCCTTGGGGAGGTAACTACTTGGGAATTTGACCAGAGACCTCCATTTTAAAGGGTAGCAAAGGGGGAAAACCATTTGGCAAGGGCTGAGAGCATTTTTTTTTCCCCTGATGATTCCCTGGAGGAGAATTTAACCGACTTGCCAATATTTATAGACTGTTTCCCATAAGCTCCTCAAGTCAGAATTGGGAGCCGGGGGCTGAGCACAGACTCCCCCGTCCCAGGTAAGTCTGACCTGCGGTTAACCCTGCCACACAGGGGCTGAAACCAGTTTATTTGCTCAGGCATCCCATTAGTTTCAGGAAACACTTGAGCCTTAATCTGGACCATTTGTCTGGTAGTGAAAGGAAACGACCAATTCAGAATGCTGGAGTGGGGCGGGGGTGCAGGGAAAGTAGGGATTTGAAACAGAATTAGAAAGACAGATTTTTTCCAAAGTTGGCTTCTTACTGTCAAATCAGGAAATCTGAAAAGGTGGCAGCTTCCTGTGTTAGATAGAACTGAATTAAAACACATTTGGCATTAAAAGGATCCTAGTAAATCTGAAATACACTTAGTAGGTGCTTACCAAGTACAGGACTACATAATAATAACAATAATAATAATAGCTAGCATTCATGTAATGTGCCAGGCACTATGCTAAATACTTTACAAATATTACTTCATCAGGTCATCACAACACTCCTGAAGGGTAGTTAGTACTATTATCCCTATTTTACAGATACAGAAACAGAGGCAGGCAAAGGTTAAGTGGCTTGTCCAGAGTCACACAGCTAGTAAGTGTCTGGGGTTGGATTTGAACTCAGGACTTCCTGATGCCAGGCCTAGCAGTCTGTTTACCATGCTGTCTGTACCTCTAAGACTGTAAGTTACCATACTTAGAGGTGCTGTAGATCCGTTCTGTTGAGGGATTTCCTCTTTAGGGGTTCCCTATGTCAATAAGACCACAAGTCCAGTGTCCTTTCTTCCTTTTCCTAAAATGTATATTTTGTTGGGAGTTTGGGTGGGATGGAAGGTCCACATACAAACACACACACACACACACACACGCACATACACACAGGATTAGGGAACAAAATGGAATCAGTGGAAGTGCCTAAGAGAGATATAAAGTGATCTGTAACATCCATGGCAGGAGAGGGAATCATTATATTACAGGAGAGAATATGCTGACCCTAGAATCAGAGGAGCTGAATTCAAATCCTGACAGTCAATGGTTACCTGTATATTCTTGATCAAGTCCCTTAACCAGTCTGAGCCTCAGTTTCCTCACCTGTAAAATGAAGAGTTCAGACTAAATGATCTCTGATGTCCCTTTCAGTTCTAAATTGGTCATTGTCCTTCATTTCTGAAAAGGATCAAAATGGCATCACTATGTCGGGGTCAAGGAACAGTGTGTCTGACTGTGGCTGACCAGACCAGTATGAGCTTGGGATGCTCTACCACAGGTCGAGCACAAATAGACCGTGTGAACATTTGGAGTGGAGATGGCCCTTAATTTTTGCATCTTGTATTTCTTTTGAGCTATTTCAATTCTGCTTCACTCGTAGGGCACAACATCTTCTCTGACGTGGGCATGCTATGGTGGGCAGTGCTGGGCCAGTGTTTCCCATGTCACACAATCAATTCCAAAGTTCTTCAGAGCAACCTGGAAAGTATCTTTGTATCGCTTATGAGAGCACCTGCCTTGTGTGAGTTCTCCATAGTAGTCTGTTAGGCAAATATACTTTTAGTATTGGAACAACGTGGCTCTCTGCCACATCAGAGTTGTGCTGTGCTCTCTGCAATATAGCTTGAATGCTTGGCAGTTCAGCTCAAGAGAAAATCTCAGCATCTGCCAGGTGATCTTCAGAATCTTCCTAAGACAATTCAAATGAAAGCAATTCAGTTTCCTGGCATGGCGCTGGTAGACTGCCCAGGTTTCACAGGCATACAACAATGAGGTCAGCAAATGGCTCTATAGACATTCATTCATTTGGGGAGAAATTATTGATTGTTTAAATCTAGGCTTGCATGGTAAGAAGCAGACTTGTATTGCTAAGAGACCAGATTTGTTTATCGCTTAACTCAGGAGGCGCAAATCATGCTGGCCCCAGAAACCTTTCTGGATATCTGAAGATTGGTGTAAGGCGTTTCCAATTTCCTGAGGTAAATCTTTTAAGCAATCTGTGAACCCTATTTTGACATCGATTACATGTCACCTGAACAGACAACTGTTTCCTTGCTCTTTTGTTTCAATTCTATTTAATGTGTAATTCATAGAGGTTTGGAGAAGCGGGTCATGTATTTTGACTCTCCCCTTTTCCAGATGACTTAATAAACTGCTTTCTAACACTTTTTTTTAGTTCTAGGTTTGTTCTTGACATCAACAATTTGGTATTAGAAGTGGGATCCATGATTGTTGACCTGAGAAGTTCCAAAGGCTCACCTGGACTATAGGCACTGAGTAAAGTCTTTGTGACCTCAGGATTGAGGTAGGTGGGGTCGACCTACATGGGGTCAGTTGGCATGATAAGAACTTGCCGAGTTCCCTAAGATTTGGGTGGAACATAGTAAAGTTGCCCCTGACCCTGGACTCAGTCTTAGAAGTGAGGAATCCAGATGTCCAGAAAACTAGGGGGTTGTGTGGCATTTTGACTGAGAAAATTACTCAGTGGGTTAGAACTAGCCTAGATGCACTTATCAGCAAATTAGTAGTCCTTGCAGATTGGGTCACCCAAGGGCTCTAGGGACAGCATTGCAATCATTTAAAATTTGACTAGTTCTCCAGCAGATTCACTCTCTCTTTGTGTTGCTGTCTCTCTCTATCTCTGTCTCTCTCTGTCTCTTTTTGTCTCTGTCTCTCTCTCTCTGTCTCTCTCTGTTTCTCTGTCTCTGTCACTGTCTCTCTCTGTCTCTCTCTCTCTCTGTCTCTGTCTCTCTCTGTCTCTCTCTGTATCTCTCTGTGTCTCTGTCTCTGTCTCTGTCTCTGTCTCTCTCTCTCTCTCTCTTTCTCTCTCCCCCACACACACTCTGTCTCATTTTTTCCTCTCAATCCTCTCATGACTATGAGAGGTAAACCAGATACGTGGTTTGAGACTGTATACTGGTGGCAGCCTCACAGGTATCCTGGTGAGTATGACACTTTGATCCAGGACTCCAATGCAAGGGCCATCAGTTGAACCACATGACCTGTTGAGAGAGAATTATTCATCAGATATTTGTGTCCTGTATTGTCCTGATACCTATTCAGTTGATTGAGTAACCTTAATGAACTAGTTGCCTTACATCCCTTTAGGGTGGCCCCAGATTAATGAGGGAAGCTTGACATGTATTAGTTTGACCATGGTTGGGTACTTCCAGGCTGAACACTCATACCCCAACAATAGGGAACCCCTTTTTCTCCCTCTCCACCTTCCCTACCAGTTTCTCAGGAAAATCTCTCGCCTGTGTTGTGTCTGGTATTGTTTATAGGTTCTTCTCCCTGAGAATGGGTAATCTAGCTCTGAGATCTCCCCACAGACTCCCACCAATAAGATGTTTAAGCTCTAAGACTCACATGCTGTGAAATATCTTTCATAATGACTTTTTTATAGTAGGGACAATCCCACTTTACAGTTCCCTGAGGAAGACTCCTTTGACCTAGACAAATTAGTCTATTTGAGAAGAGCAATGTCCCAAGATGGACACTTATTTCCTCTGGTATGAGATGGTAACTAAAAAGAAAATTCAATCTATTGTTTGCACCCTTGAGAAGAATGAGTGGAGGGTGAATGAGGAAATGACTAGCTGAAGAACTCCGTTGAAGGATAGAGAGATGCTGTTATCAGTTGCCACAGAAGGATATGAGTTCTGTTCTGAGAGCATCAGCCTTTTGCCCAATTGATCTCATACTCCCCAAAGATTCTCCCCCACTTCCTGAGGACCTCCTGGATCTATATTCAGTACTGGGGATGATGACTCTCATCCCCAGGCCCCCAGTACCTTGAAAAACAGAGACTTGTGAAATTATAGTACATAAGGAAAACCTAGTTTACCTCTCAGGGTCCTTATAAGCTCTGGCTCAGGCATAAGGGTACAGGTCAGGTGAAGACAGGGCAGCTAGGCGGGGCAGTGAATAGAGTGCCAGGCCTGAAGTCAGGAAGGCCTGAGTTCAAATCTGGCCTCAGACACTTACTAGCTGTATGACTCTGGGCAAGTCACTTTACCCTGTTTGCCTCATTTCCTCATCTGTAAAATGATCTGGAGAAGGAAGTGGCAAACCCTTCAGTATCTCTACCAAGAAAACCCCAAATGGGATCACAGAGTCCAATACAAATGAAAAATAACTCGACAACAATAACAGATGAAGGAAGTTCAAGGGAGCAAGGAGGGCGGACAAATAAGAGACCCGTCCTGTTACTACTGTGCCTTTAGGGGAGTTTCCACAACAGGTTGGTCGCCTCAGTGAATTTATATACTCTGATCACCTCTAGAGTTATGTCCCTGGGAGTCAGCCTCCCCCAAAATCCAAGATAATTCCACTGAATTCATTGAAAAGCTGCAATCTATCTTTAAAGCTTATTGTTGCTCTTGGGAGGACATCGAGTGATATCTAATCTCGTTTCTTGGAAGGGATTTATGGAGTCCACTCCGGGATAAATCAGGATGGCCCAAAGAAATTCACTGAGACCCTAATCAAGGCACAGGGACCTGAGGCTAGCCTGATAGAGATAGAGATAGACCCATAGACTTTCAGAGAAATGTCCCCCCAGAAAATAGATTGGGGGGAGTGGAAATGAGCAGCTGGATGCAGCAGGACGATGAACACACCCTTGGGACTATTTCTCTCGATTTCAGAGCAGTTATAGAAATCACAGCACTCTAAGGGAACCTGAGGGGAAATAGGGGTGGGGGATGGTGGAGAGGAAAGAAACCCAGAAAGCCCACTGCACTAATGCCCTCCGAGAACCACTAAAGACAGATGCCCCAAAAGCCTTGATTAGTATACATGAGGCTACTCTTGAGGAAGCTACAAGTCGCCTCAGGCTTTTTGGAATAGAATGAGACTAAAAAAGAGAAAATGAAAAAAAAAACAAGTTATGTTACAGACAGACAGGAAGGTTTGTCTCCCTTGCCCAAAAG
Source organism: Pseudochirops corinnae (assembly GCA_028646515.1). Taxonomy (NCBI): domain Eukaryota; kingdom Metazoa; phylum Chordata; class Mammalia; order Diprotodontia; family Pseudocheiridae; genus Pseudochirops; species Pseudochirops corinnae. The sequence goes on along the minus strand of CM053587.1, from coordinate 321,070,424 downwards.
AGCACCTTTCCTTAGTAGGACCCCCTGAAGGGGAGGAGGGGCTGATGTTGGCTGAAGAACTCCATTGAAGGATAGAGAGATGCTGTTATCAGTTGCCACAGAAGGCTACCCCTTCCCAGGGATACGTATATTTATTTTAAGCAGAAGGAACATTGAAGAAATGAGAGCCTCGTATGGAGAAGGGATAACAGAACACCTCCCAATCCTAAGAAAAAACAATGAGATCGCCAGACAGAGGGCCCTCACACACCCTTGCCCATTGTGCCTCCCATTCCCTCCCCAATCTATTGTTACTCTTCTTATTGAGGGGAAACCTACCCCAAGTCTAGTGGGCACTGGTGTTGCACAGGGCTGATTTCCATAACTCCACTTTCCAGTAATTCTGTCTTGGCTGCTGAAATTGGGGGCCAGACTATCCCACATCTTGTCTCCAAGCCCCTGAATGTATCCCTACTGGATTGGGATAAACAGGATTGATTCTTATGAGCCCAAGCATTAACCTGCTGGGTTGTGCTCCCCTCTGTCAGTGGGTTGCTATTTTCAGTGTACTGAGAAAGGCTTGAAACTTAAAATACAAGATTTATCCATCCCTTATTCCCCTTGCTCTCCATTTCTCCTGATGAGGATTCTGCAGACCCCTCTCAGGTGCCTGCTTCATTTGGGTATCAGAGGAGAAGAAAGATGTTGACTGTGACCCTATAGTGATACCCTATAAAAACCGTTTGCTTTTTCTCTTTCTCAGATGGTACCCCTTACTCATGAAGCGTAAGAAGGCATTGAACCTGTCCTCCATGGCCTCTTGTTAGCCAGAATTCTGTCTAGGACTAAAAGCCCTAACAACACTCCTATCCCACCCATCCTAAAACCTGAAAAGCTTGTATCTGAAGTGAAACAAGTTTATCATTCTGTTGAAGATGTCAGGCTCATTGATTCCTTTGTGGCTCCACTGCATCCTGTGGTACCTAACCCCTTGACAATTATATTTCCCCAATACATTCCAAGTGTTTCACCTTGCTCTCTATCTCCATCCACCCAGGTAACTAGTTTTGTGTTTGCCTTCACCTTTAAAGAGGAGAACTGTATACCTGGACTCATCTCCCTCAGAGTTTCTGAGATTCCCCCACCATCTTTTCCACTCAGTTAAAACAAGATCTCCCGGGGCTGCTAGGTTGGCGAAGTGAATAGAGCACCTGGAGTCAGGAGGACCTGAGTTCAAATGAGGCCTCAGACACTTAACCCAAAGAACTAGCTGTGTGACCTTGGGCACGTCACTTAATCCCAATTGCCCTGCCTTCCCCTCTCCAAAAGCAAAATAAACAAACAAACGAATGAATGAATGAACAAACAAATAAATAAATAAAACAAGATCTCCAATCCTCCCACCCTTCTTGGGGATCCCCTGTGATCCAGTCTGTGAATGACCCCCTGCTTTGTTCTCCCACCTAATCTCATGTCAGGAAGACTCCCTGTTCATTTGTTTACATGACTTAGGATATAAGAAGAGCTGCAAGACACTCCAGGAGGCCCTTCTGTCAATTCATTACCTAATTTCGACCATTTCAGAGGGTCAGCAGTGCCTCTCACCAGACCAAATCTAAGGCTTCACCAGTTTATAACAGCTCTAGATTAAGAATAGTGAGCCCTTTGGGGAATGGGTGTCTACTGTTGCCTCGGGATCCCTGATTCCCCAACATTGTACAACCCTTGGAGAAACTTACTACTGAGGATATCTTAGGTTACTAGTTCCCATGGTCCCCAAAGGCACACTAATTGTAATAAGCCCCACAATGCTCTTTTGTTAGGAGAAGCAAGAGTCTGCTTCAGGGATCCTAACTCAAGCCCATAAGGACAGAAGCTGACCTGTAGCTTATTACAGTCTTCATTTTGACCCTGTAGCCCAAGGACTCTCCCATTTGTTTATGTGGGGTGGCTTCTGCTGCAGTCCTGGTGGAGAAAATCCAGCCTTTGGATGTCTTAGGTCACCCCCCTGCTGTACAGCTCCCTCAGTGCTGGGGGCTTGGCAGCTGCTTAAAGCATTAGGCTACCCAACACCTTTATAATCCCCAACCAGTCCATATGAATGGCTCCTCTTTCCTGGTTTCCTGTCCACAATCCTGAGGTGCTTCTACCAGTTCCCCAATCCTTGAGGATGTCTTCCTGATCATGAGTGTTTCTCTGTCAGTCTACTCACTTCCTCACCCTGGCACAGTCTCTTAATAACCCAGACTCCATCTTGTTTGTTGATGATTCTTGCCTCAGAGATGAGAAAGGGAATTTCCATTCTGGGTCTGCTGCCCCTCCCCCACTGCTGTTTTGGTTTCAGGATTTCTGCCTGACTGTTTATCTGCCTGGGTCCCTGAGCTTATTGCTCTCACAGAGGCCAGACTGCCACTAATGACAGAGATAGCAGACATGCCTTTGGGTGTAGTGCACGATTTTGCCAAATCTGGAAGCTCTGAGGCTTTTTAATGGCAGCTGGAGCTCCTATTAACACTGCATATGTTGACTCCCCCTTTCAGGGAATACAGTTCCCTTCCTCCCTTGCTAGCTGTAAGTGCCAGGCTCATTCATCCTCCACTGACTTAGTCAGCCAAGGGAATGCCACCGCTGACCACATAGCCAAGGGGGCAGCATTTTCCTCAGATTGCTTCTCTTTTTCAGTTCTCTGTTTCTACTGTTCCTGGGACACCTCTTCATCCTCAGTGGGGCTGTTCAGTGATAATTCAGGCAATCACTCCTGAGACTGAGCAAGCAACTTGGAGGAAGCTTGGTTTGGCCTCCGATGACACTGGTATTTAGGTCTTTAAACAAGGCTACCCAGGGATCCCCCATGTTCTTCTCTGTTCCTGGGTTTACACTGTCCACTCCTTGGCACATGCAAACCAAAGTAGAGGAAATCTAAGAGATTGGGAGACTCTGGAGTCACACAAGCAGCTAAATTTGATCTATCTACTGTCCCCTATTTGCATGTAGGACAACCCAGGCATTACAATTAAGACCACCCCAGGAGCCTATCCCCTGCCTGGAACCCTTCCTGAACATCCTGGAGGCCTTCATCAAACAGCACGCTAGGGAGAATATAAGTATGCTCTGATTAGGGTAGGCACGTTCTCAGGACGGATGGAAGCATTTCCATGCAGAAAGGCTGACGCCATCACTGTCACAAAGAAATTGCTCACAGAACTCATCTTCAGGTTTGGCGTCTCACTGGTTATAAATTCAGATGGGGATTGGGAGGAGGTATATTTTACCGGCCAAATAATGTCCCAGGTAGAAAAGAGCCAAGGAGTACTGTGGCCACCGGCCCGAGTTGTCAGGAAAATGTGAAAGGAAAATCCAGGACGATAAAACAGGGTTGGCTCAAATATGTGAACAGAGAGGGCTTAGTTGGGTCAAAGTCCTACCACTGGACCTGATATAAACTTAAAACAGAAAAATGGGACAATCCCCCCATGTAGTCTCCTTTGGAAGGCCCTTGAAAACGCTCCACATTAGACCTACTCTGAACACTTCGGTAATGCATAATAGAGCACCTGGAGTCAGGAGGACCTGAGTTCAAATGAGGCCTCAGACACTTAACTCAAAGAACTAGCTGACTCTTTATAGGCTATTCTCAAGGACATTCATGGTCGGTCACACTATAGCTAAAACCTCCCACAAAACTATGCCACTCACTGCGCATCCATCAAGGAGTTCTGGAGGAAACACGGTCTTCTATTGGTGGTGACCAGCCCAGGTAATTCTTTACTCCTAACTATTGTTAACATCTTAACATCCTTGATTTCAAAGAGGACCAATGACATCACAGAATGACATCTTGATTTGTGTGTGAATTAGATTTAAGTGAAGCAGAGTTGTACAAAGCCATCAGCCTCACTCTCTCTTCCGAAGTCATCAATGGTGGAAAAAAAAGTCAAGATGACTGGCAATGCCTTGGATGCAGTGGACAGTGTTGGTGTCTTTAATGTTTGACCAAGGTCTAAGTACTTGACAGTGCCTGCTTCAGCCACCTTCATGGCCATTGGAACAAATAGTTTTTTCACCCACCCATTCCACTGGGGGAAGTCTTCACTTGCCTGGGGCCCTTGGACCCTGGATAAATCACTTCCCCATTTATTTAAGGTACAGGAAAGGCTAAACTAGGTGCATACTAGCCACTATAAACAAGTCTATGCTGACCTGAACATACTATACCAGACCATTTGAATTTGTGGTCAGAAGAGAAGGTCCACCAGTCGTACAACTCAAGGTGCAGGAAAGGGGAAAATCTCTCTCTCTCATGAACCAAATCCTCCAGTGGAAGCAATTGGAGGTGGAGAACAAGTGTAGATGCGACCTATTCAGACTGTCCAGTGTCAGGGTGGAGACCAGGCAGTAGATCTTAGTCATTGTGTCTCCCTTGGGGATCACCCTCCTGGCAATAGTGAGTGGGATGGCTATTCTGAGAGATTAATAAGCGCTAAGATTGTCAGTGGATTCTCTAAATATGGACTCTAATTAGTAGCTAAGTAACTCAACGTGAATCTTGTTAAGATTGTTATCACCACCATGGCATGCTTCATCCAAGTAGAATAAGGGATTAACCATAATTCTAAAACAACTGTCCCTCCTTAAAGTAAATATGTGAATAATGCTGTCTATTAGTACTTTCAACAGCAGTAACTTCTTTCTACAAAGAGGATTGTTAGCAGGCAATATCATGGCATTTGATGTCAATATCATGACTATTGAACTGAATAGGAACTATACATTTCTCTGGAATTTCGATATCACTAGGTCCTATGGAAATTTTTAGGCTCTATTACTAAAATATTTGATGGAATAATGGTTAAGTTCCTTCTCTCCAGTGTGAGTTATGATGAACCATGTACATAACTTGTGAATTCACACCAAACACCAACCATACCACAGTAGTAAGGACCTAAGTTGTAACCAAACAATCAGTCTCCCTTGCCCATGCCCATTTGCGTCTTCCTATAGGATGGTCCCTCCTGGGCACTAGTTTAGTTGATACCTATGCCCTGGCAAATAGCACTGGGAATCTTGTGCCCTAAGGTGAGTCAGGACAATCCTTTTCTCCTATCCCAATAAAGGGATTAATGCCACTACATCACCACTCAGAGGGAAAAGGAGATAGTTATCACCATTTGAGAGTTGTGCTGATAACTTCAACCTTCTTTCCAAAGTCAAATATGCTCATTTTGACTCCTCTTACGTTGACATCCCAGGACTGTGACTTGTAGAAAACTCTCCAAAGTGGGGTAAGCCCTGGCTATGTCCATAAATCTCATGTCCACCACGATCTCAGCTCCGAATACAGAATTAGGGCAGGTTAGACAGGCCATTTTAGAGAATAGGGGTGCCCCTGATTACCTTTTGTTTAGGGGTAAGAGGAGGAAGAGGAGGATAAACATGGTTGCCAAGAATTTCAAGGCATGTGCTGCTTTACTATAATAATATAAAAATAGTCACATTTTGGAAACACCCCCTAAAAGACCTGCAGAAATTGGTTTTAAGTAGCCAACATTCTTCCATTGGTGATGCCTGGTAGACTCAGTTGCAGTCATGGGTGCCAGGCTTTGGATAGCTCAAACAGACTCCAGTGGGGTTTGGAATACTCATGGCTATATGTGTTTTTCTCTGATGTTACTTTCAGTTCTTGGGAAATCTCTCTGTATTATATTAAGTACTTGTTTCCCTGTATAAGACTAAGCCCCCTGACTTATAGCCCTCGATGCTTATTTATTTAATTTGGTCTTCCTGACTCTGACTCATTGAGAAAAGATCTCTCCTTAAAGCAATTCCATCAGACTCTTGATAAGACAGGCAATAAAGGGGCTGCCTTCAGTGACAGGTTATTTTAATGAACTTCCTTTTAAACTTTAACCTAGCTCTCTGTGTGTCTGTAATTGTGTTTCGGCTGCTATAGGAATGCTGGTTTCAGAAGCTCCAAAAGGGAGAAATTATGGGGAAACTTATTGTATTACTTGAATCTAGCCTCAAATGGCAAAAAACCAGATGTATGTTGCTTAGAGACTAGACTTGTTTATGGCTTAACACAGGACACAAAGGTCATGCTGACCCCCAAAACCTTCCAGGGGATCTGATTGATGCAAGACATTTTCAATTTCCTGAGATACATTTTAAGCAATCTATATGCTTTATTTGGAAACTTACTGCATGCTGGCCAATCAGACAGCTGTTTTTTAGCTGCTTTGCACCAGTCCTACGTAATGTGTAACTCATGGAGGTTCATGGGAATGGGTCACCTATTTGGCTCTTCTCTCTTTTCAGATGACTTAATAAACTTCTTTCTAAAATTTTTTAGTTCTGGTTTTGTTCTCAACTGACAAATTCAATTGAATCAATAGGTTAAAAATATTTACTAAGCATCTACTAAGTGACAAGCGCTGTGTTAAGCAACAGAGATCCGAATACAGAAAAAAAATACAGTGCCCTGTAACTTAGCCCAAAGCAAGTCTCAGACATTTATTGGCTGCGTGATCCTGGACAAGTCACTGAACCTCTGTCTTCCTCAGTTTCATCAACTGTCATTTGGGGATAATAATAGCAGCTAGAGCTATTTTGAGGACTAAATGAGATATTTGTAAAGCACTTAGCACAGGACCTGGCACATAGTAGGTACTTGCTTGTTTCCTTACTTCTTCCAAGGATCTTTCTAAGAGGAGAGAAAACAAGTATAAAAGTCCGTACAGTACAACCATTATTATTAATTAATTATTAATAATTATTTATTATTATATGATTTATTATTGTTTATTACAAAGTAATTAAATATAAGGTAGTTTGCTAAAGAGGGCACTAATGGTTGGGGGGCAGGATCAGGAATGGTTTCATGGGGAAGATGATGCCTGAGCTATATTTCCAAAAAATAAGTTTTATTTATTAAACTTGTCTCTCCTATTAGAAATATAATCTTCTTGAGGATAGGGGTTCACCTTTATCTTTGTGCCTCCAAAGCTTATCATGTTGCTTGGTTCATTCCTTCAATCAATAAACATTTATTAAGTACCTATTTGACAGGTTTAGTACTAGGGATATAAAAAGAGACAAAAAACAGTCCCTGCCCTCAAGGAGTTTACAATCTAATGGAATAATACAGTAAGTGCTTTTTTTTTTTTCTTTCATTCCTTCTTTCCAAGAAATGTATGATTAGAAAAGGAGCCAGGGCAATCATGTATCAAATTGGGGTGTGCTTGTATATATACAATTTTATGTTCTTTTTTTTTCTTACATAGGTAACCACAGTATCCTTCTCCCTTCCCACCTCAGAGGGCTATCTCATATAACAAATAGTATTTTTTTAAAGAGGGAAACAAATCAGCATAATTTATTGATAGACTGAAAAAGCCTGAGCTGCATATTACCAGAACAGAAGGACTCTGAGAGGTGGAGGGAAGGAATGCATTTCAACAATGGGAGATGGCCAAGAGATGGAGGGCCCTGAGGAAGAGAGAGAAGACCTATCTGACGGGGCTGAAGACTGCATGAGGAAGAGTATTTTATAATGAGGCTAAAGAAAGGTTGGGGCCAGGTTTTGAAGTGCTTTAAAAGCTAAACCAAGGGATCTGTATTGTCAGACTAATTCCATTTGCACAAAGTCCACCGCCATGAGTAGCAGCTAACTTTGCAAAATTGCTGGGCTCTCCTTATGAAACCATCATATGCATTTTCCCCCAGGATAGCATCACTGTGGAAACAGACCTAACCTAGAAAGTATTCTTGGGGCGGCTAGGTGGCGCAGTGAATAGAGCATTGACCCTGGAGTCAGGAGGACCTGAGTTCAAATTTGACCTCAGACACTTAACACTTACTAGCCATGTGACCTTGGGCAAGTCACTTAACCCCAATTGCCCTGCCCTCTCCCCTCCAAAAAGCAAAAAAACACAACACAACAACAAAAAAAGAGAAAGTGTTCTCAAACCTGTCTGGCTGACAAGAGATTCTCTGTACACTGAAAAGATACTGAATCCATATCACTTTCTAGCTGTGTGGCCCTGGGCAAGTCAATTACTTCTCTCAGCCTCAGTTTCCCTTGTCTGAAAAATGAGAGTAATAGTAGTATCTATCTCCCACAGGTGCTGTAAAGATCAAAGCAAGGAAGGGTGGCTAGGTGGCACAGTGAATAGAGCACTAGCCCTGGAGTTGGGAGGACCTGAGTTCAAATGCGGCCTCAGACACTTAACAAACACACACACAAAATTAGCCGTGTGACCTTGGGCAAGTCACTTAATCCCAATTGCCCTACCTTCCCCCTTCCAAAAAAAAAGCCTAAGATCAAAGCAAGGAACATATATAAAAGGTTTAAAAGGAAGTAATAAATGAAGAAAAAAAGTATATTATAGACTTATTATGTACCAAGCTCCATGATAAGTATGAAGAGTCTCTTCCCTACAGATGAAGGAAGCAATGTTCATAGGGGTGATGTCTGCTTATTAATTAGCATCATCATTATCTTCAAGGTTGGGGTAGGGCTTGGTAGCAGGAAATCACCAGTAAGTGACAGAAGGGCCTTGGTATTTCGAATATATCCACATATTTCAAGCCACAGTGTTGTGAGTTAGCAAGAACCTAGCTAGGACTTCTATCCTATTATCCCAGGCCACTCTAAAATTTCTTGGAGGAAATGTCAGTATGTTCAGGATGACAGAGGATCATCTTACTGTACATATAATGAAATTATTTCATGCTGGGATTTGCTGTTATATGGAAATCATATCTCTTTCCCCTTTGGTGATTAAAACTCACCTACCTCCAACCAGAAAGTTGCACCAGCAATGGACATTCATCTTGCCAGAATTTCTTACTATAGACATCCATGGGTTTTTAAAAAGAGTCCATATGGGCTATTAGTGACTTTCCTTAAATTTAATGAAACTGTTACTGGACTTGGAATCAAGGGAAGACAACAAGCATTTATTAAATACCTACTGTATGACTATTTTACATTTGCATTAAATTTAAGGAAAATCACTAATAGAATTTCATTTGATCCTCAAAACAACCCTGGGAAGTAGGTACTATTGTTTTATGAGGACATTGTACAGATGAGGAAACTGAGATTAAGACAAGTTGAATGACTTGGCCAGGGTCACACACCTAGGAAGTGGCTAAGGCAGGATTTGAACATTTCTTTTGAATATGCTAGACCTGTGGGCCTCACACATATGTCTTGTAAATAAATTTGTAATCTTCCCAACAGAATATCTGATTTACTACAAAAGCATCAAGTGGGGGTACATCCTCTCTGCTTGGAAAAGCCTGTGAGTTCATTTCCATAGGATTTCTGTGGGTAAAACTGTTGAAAAAAAGATTCAGCAATTATCCCTCTAGGAAAGTTTCTGATACTTCTGCTCTCCATTAACCCCACTTACATTAATTAGCCAATCAGCCGGCAGCAATGCGCTCACTGCCAGGATTGTAAACTCTGAGGATGTAAAGAAAGGCAAGGACAATCTCTGCCCTCAAGGAGCTCACATTCTAATAAGGGAGACACCTTGTAAATAATGACATCAGAACATCCAGTGGTTAATGCCTTGAGATGCTGCTGGTCATAGGAATTGCTTGTGAATCAGCCCAGATTACAACCCATCTATACCTTATAGATTTAGCTGCCTGAGGGTTCAGAGAGGTTAATTAACTTGCCCAATGTCACACAGCTACTAAGTGTCAGAGGCAGGATTTGAATGCAGTTTCTCTTGACTCTCATTCTATTCACTAATCACATTGCCTCTCACAATTCCATTTCATTGAATTTATACATCCCTCATTCAAACTCATTCTCAAAATTTAATTCGTATTCTGTGGACAGTGGGATTCACTTGTTTCAAAATCAGAAATCTGTGATAAATATTTGCGTAATGGAGACACTGGAAAGATCCCATCTGTCCACGTGAATTAATATACAAAGACAGAGTGAAGGTCTCAAAGTGAATAAGATTGTTACTAGTAGTAGTAGTATTGTATTAAATGTCGTATCCATATAGATATATGGATATATAGAGAGATATATACAGATGTATATATTCCTTTTATTTGTCTAGAATTGATGACTTTGTGTAGAATGAAAAACCACCAGAATTAGGAGTATGGAAGCTCCTGGAGGGCAGGAACCACTTTTGTCTCGATATCCTCACTGTCTAGCAAAGTACCTGGAACATATCAGTGGCTTTTTCTTTTGAGTTTGGCTCTCCCTACCTCAACAAGTTGTTTTTCAGGGCCTCTGGCAACTCTGGAAGATCCCAAGCTGGACAGAAAGTATTGATCTGCATGGGTTTTTTTTTGGTTTGGTTTGGTTTTTTGCCTTTCTTGGTATCCCCAGCATTTAGCATGGTGCCCATTGACTAGCTTTTTATCTTCATCTGTAAAAAGAAATGTTAGGTGGATACTGGTGACCTCAAGTTTATAGGTCTAACTCAAGGTAAATATTGGTAAAAAAGAGTCTCCCCAAACAGCAGGTGATGAATCTGGTATTATTTATGGCAAAGTTATTATGGAAAAGGAGTTGTCTGGCTCTTTCTATTTAATCAAACAAACATTGATGAAGCCCTTAGTTCTCCACTGCACACATTCTCTACAGTTGCCCCTCAGTACACTGATACTTCAACTTTGAGCCCACTCTCCCCAGGGACTATGTGTACAGTGATAGTGAACCCCTAGAGCAGTGGTTCTCAACCTTCCTAATGCTGTGACCCTTTAAATACTTTAAATGCTTGTATGTGGGTGTATCTGCATGTGGACAGACCCGCCTGGAGACAGAGGAGCGATGTCTCAGTTCCTAAGACCATCAGTAATATGTGTTTTCCAATAGTGTTAGGCAACACCCCCCACCCCCATGACCCCTGTGAAAGGGTCGTTTGACCCCCAAAGGGGTCGCGACCAACAGGTTGAGAACCGCTGCCCTAGAGGTTTTTGTGTTGGAGAAGTGTCATAACTTCTCAGTAAATCTCTTCTGTAAAAGCTAATGGAATTCAATTGATTTTGTGTGACAAAAGGCAAGCTACAACCTCTTTACCAACGGGTATCCCCTGAATCCATCCCCCCCTTTCCAGATTTCTTTTATATGTTGTCTTCCTCCGTTAGATTGTCAACTCCTTGAGGACAGGGACTTTTTCTTTTTCATATTTATATCCCCAAGAATTTGTAGCATAGGCAATGGCCACACCCCAGTGAAATCCATTTTGGCAGACTGGCTAAACCAGTTTCAAGTAGCTTAGCCACAAAAGGGAGGAAATGTGGGATAATAGCTAGCAAGGATAGCTGAGTCAAGTGAGGGTTTTTTGAAGATGGAGGAGACATGGGCAAATTTGTAGCAGTTAAATAAGTAGCCAGTAGACAAGGAAGAAATTAAAGACAGATGAAAGAGTAGGGATGACAGAAGGAATAATTTACTGGAGAAGACTGGATGGGATGGGATGGAATCCTTGTGAATGTAGAGAAATTGGCTTGGGCAAGAAGGGTCACTTCATTATGAGGTGAAGAAGGAGACAGTGGCAGAAGGCACCTTGCTGATGTGAGACAAGAATGAAGAGAGAAGAGGGAACTCTTGGAGAGTGGCCTCAGCTTTTTCAGTAAAATATGATGCAAGAGACAGCTGGGTTGTCCAGTGGATAAAGCATTGGCCCTGAAATCAAGAGGACCTGAGTTCAAATTTCACCTCAGATTCTTACTAGCTGGGTGACCCTGGGCAAATCACTTCACCCTGATTCTCTCTCTCTCTCTCTCTCTCTCTCTCTCTCTCTCTCTCTCTCTCTCTCTCTCTCTC
>CM053587.1:321036285-321058139 GCA_028646515.1 Pseudochirops corinnae | reverse complement strand
GAAGGAAGAAAAGGAAGGAAAAAAGAAAAGAAAAGACAGATCATTAAAATGACCAAAACACTTTTTTTTTTAACGTCAAGGCCATTCAGATATCCTTAGAAGGGAGAAGGAATTCGAATAACTGAGAATCTTGGAAGGTTTTTAACTTCATCAAAAGCCTTGAAACGGATGGATAGCCTCCTTTTGTATTAGGGCTTTCAGGAAGCTTTTCAGGACCAGTATTTATTTTAAATCGGAAATGCTTACAAAGCGTACCACTTTGCAAATTGTGTTTCATGTTCAATCCTAGAGATGACCTCTACTATGCTATGTTGGATTTAGATATTATTTTTTAATGGAAAAATAAAAGAGAGATCTCTTTAATCAGCTTAAAAAACATTGTGAATAGACACTCCTCTTATTTAAAAGTTTAACTTTACATTCATCAATTTATAATCAGAGTTCCTCTGGTATGTTTGATTCCTGACAAACAAGGATAAAAGTCTTGTGCCCCCATTGCTAATGAGATGATAAAACAGCAGGGGCCAAGTTTTTAATTACTACGGGCTATGCACTGGAGAGGTAGCAATGATATTTTCTATTGCATGTCTAAGTTGTAACTTCAGGCTTATGACAGCCCTGCTGTGCTTCTGCGCCTTTGATGATCACTCATCTTTGTCTCCTGAGAACATACAAAAATTTCTGAGCTAGAATCCTGGGGGGCTTGTAATTATTGGCGTAACCTGGTGCAGGTTCTACTCTTGAACCATCATTGCTCAGTCAGGATCCAGGACTGCGATGCATCCCATTATATCAAAAAGGAAATTGGATAGCCTGAGCATCTGGGAACTTTTCTACTCAGATGATACTGGTTCTCATACTAACAGAGCATGGACTTCCCCTTAACAATTGGATATGTGATCAAAATGGAAACCTTCTACCATTCGGTTTTTTAATTCCTTTTTATTCATGCCTGAAAGATGGAGTTCTGATAAAAATAAAATACCATCTCTCGATAATTTTATGGGCCCCTTACTACTTCCTTAAGCTCATCTAGTTGAAAGTTTAAAAAAAAAAGGAGTGTAGTAACATTAGCATTGCCAATCTTTTGGTTGCTATTGATGGTTAGAACTTTGGGGCAGGGCAGCTAGGTGTCTCAGTGGACAGAATGCTGGACTTAGGAAACCTCAGAGGAATCTGGCCTCATGAGCTGTGTGACCTTGGCAAGTCACTTCACCTTGTTGACCTCAGTTTCCTCATCTGTAAAATGATTTGGAAAAGGAAATGGAAAACCACTCCAGTATCTTTGCCAAGAAAATCCCAAATGGGGTCATGAGGAGTCAGGGAAGACTAAAAAACGACTCAACAACAAGGAACTCTTGGCTTTGAAAGGGCCTCCAAATTTGGTTTTATTTATAAAATGTGAAGATCAGATCATACGAGTATGTGCAAAGCTGACAGTACTCACCCAGACTCTGATGCTCCTAAGATTATTCTTACCACAGAGACAAAGAAACTACCACCTAAGGAGCTAAAACGGTTTACTTAAAATAAAACGACTCGCTTAAAATACTGATACAGTTAAAATAATAATGTACATTTGCAATAATGTACAATATCCATACACATTATTGCAATGTATTATAACGCTTGTGTATATAACACTTTAGAATTACAAAATAACTGTTTATTCCTTGTACGTACACAATTATTTACATGGTGTTTTCCCAGATAGGATGCAAGCTCCTTGGGGGACTGTATTTTCCCTTTCTCTGTATGCTTAGCAAGCACCTAATGCATAATGAGCCTAAACAAATACCTATGGAGTGATTGAATTACAAAGCCCTTTCTTATTTATTATCTCACTCAAAAAATCCTCTGAAGTAGAGATTACGATGAACTCACTCTACAGATGATATCAACAGCAACAAACAATGATAAACATTCCAAACATGCTTTCATTGAGCCTACAGAAGATAAGCTTATATTCCATTACTTACATTCAATTACGTTATCGCCTTATTATATGTGTGTGTGTTTTTGTCTGCCCATGCAATAAAAGAATAATAGTAGGATAGTGATCTATTTCACTAGGACCATTTTGAATGAATGAATGAATTAAAAAGCATATATTAAAGCCTTCCTCGATGAGCTAACTAATGGGAATACCAATAGAAAAAAACTTCAAGGCAAAAGCCCACAGTCCCTGCCCTCAAGAAGTTTCCATTCTAATGGTGGGGGAGAACAACACACAAAGGTGAGGGGTGACCAGGGGGAGGCATTTTGTCTGTAGAGTCAGGCGGAATCCACTGAACAAAATGACAAGTGAGATCATACTGGTTGCTCAAAGTTACATAGGACTTTACAGCTTAAAAAGAACTTTCTACAAATTGGTTCATTTGATCCTCAAAATAACCCTGTGAGGTAAGTGTTATCCTCAGCCCTGTTTTACAGAGGTTTACAGAGTGCTTGAGAGATCTGACCAAGATGGCGTAGCTTTGGTGTCTGAGACAGTATACAGACCCAGGTTCTTCTAATTCACTGTGATCACCATAGACAGAACCCAAACTCTGGGGTCGAGAAAATCAGATCTAAATCTTGCCTTTGACACTACTGGCATCTCACTTGACCTCCCTGGGCCTCAACTTCCACATTTGTAAAATGAAAGTGATGGCTATATGACTTCCAATGTCCCTTCTGGCTCCAAGCCTATGGTCCCAGATGGTTCCTTCTGCCTCTGCTTCTATGATCTTATGACTCCAAGTTCAGTGCTCTAACCCATTTTGCCACGTGGCTTCTCTGATGAGGAAATGAGGGCCTAAGGAGGTAAACTGAGTTGTTTAAGGTTCCAAATGTAGTGTCTTGGTATTCTGTGAAATTCTTTTTCCACAGTGAGTGGGTGGCACAGAATAAGCTTGTAATTAATGCTTTTTGGCTGGCTGATTGACCATACCACACCATCTCTCTCCTAGCCACAGACAAAATATGAGGGAATTCCTTATAAGTTCATCACGTGTAAGAGCTATAGAGAAACCCCAGATGCCAGCAAGTGGGAATACGGTTTGTTTTTTCTGTCTCCTTTTAACATAGCATATTGATAATGCATGAAGGCTTAACTAAATATCCTCCCACTCACCACTAAGGGCCTCCCACAATAAACTTTCAATTTCTTGAGCTTTTAACTTATTCTTTCTTTATTCATCCACATCCAAAACCTGACCCTTCTTTTCAATCATGGGGGAAAGGGGTGAATATCCCAGGAGTTAGAAATAGAGCATAGGCGGGGCACGGATAGGTACTACAGTGCATTAGGGCCCATACATGGAAGATCTGTATCTTTTTACAATTCTTAAATGAAACTATATTTTTAAATTTTTACTTCCAACTCAGAATCTAAACTCAAGAAACTGGTTACAAAGCATCTGTTTGTTTGTTTTTTAAATAGCAGTAGTAAAAATTTTATAGTCCTCATTTAAAAATAAGTTCATTAGGAAACTCCTGATTTATTTTCTTAATACTGACTTCCCAAAGGGACATTTCAGTAACTCCAACACAAAATACTGTCTAGCTAAAAATATATTCCTAAATTTCAGATTGCTCAAGTGAGTTTTCTCCCTTGACAAAAAATAAAAATCCCCTAAAACTAGAGACTTTAAGAAATGTACAATTTAAAGCAATTCCTATCAGTGCATAAACAATATCAAGGTGCATTTAATCTACTTTGAAACATGACATGTGGTAAAATTGACCATAAAATACTAGTGATATAAACTGCAGAAATCATTTTGGTTTTTTAATGATGTGCTCTCTGAAAGAGTTTAGCTTTTAAAAGGTTTAATAATGACTATAAAGAGAGAATAAATAATGCCTACTATCAGAATATTACATCTTGAAATTAGTTTACAGATCTGATAACATCAAGGACTATATTAATTTTAATTAGAGCATAGCTAATATTTTCTTAATTTTATTTAGTATACTGTGGCTTAAACCCTCAAATTAACTCTTTATGATATTGGACAAATAATTGCCCATGGAATAGCAGATGTTGAAAGTAGAACAATGAGTCAGGTATGATGGCCCAGGCCTGGGATCCCTACTACTGGGAAAGCTGAGGCTGGTGGATTGCTTGATCTCTGGAGTCCTAAGCTATAGTTCGGCTAAAACCAATCAGGTGTTCTTATTAAGTCTGGCACCAATATGGTGAGCCTCCTGAAAGTGGATGCTGTAAAGGGTAGAGGGAGAGTAGGAGGGAGGTATAGACTGGTCTAGGTTAGAAAAGTGGAGTAGATGAAAATTTTTATGCTAATTACACATGAAAGATTGCTGCATTTCTAGCCTGGCCAAGATGGAGAGAGCCAGGGCCAAAAAAAAAAAAAAAAGAAAGAAAGAAAGAAAGAAAGACAAGAGAGTAAGGTAGGATAAAAATGGTAGACCATATGAGACTGCAGTGGTCCAGGGGCTGTCATTAGGCTACCATGTAGTTCTACATGAATTACGATAACTTCACTGTTTGGGTGCCTATATTACCTACATGCTTTATCTCATACTTCATATCCCTGGGATTTGCTTGCAAAATTGCTCTGTCACCACTGATCAAGCATTAATATTTAATCCCTACTGAGCTACTCCCTAACAGGTTTATTTATATAGACTCATGATGGTTTTTGCAGAAAATCACACTCATATCTATTGATGACTTGCCCTCGTCTATGGCCTGAACCATAACTCCTAGAAACTTCCCCATTGAAGAAAGCTCTGACAATATCTATGATCCTGGGATTCCCAGAGTTTGAGGATGCTGAGACACCAGGAGGCAGAACATTGTTCCTAGAACCTCCATAAACATCCAAAATCATACTGGTCACCAGGGGAAATTGAAAGGTTAGATGTGAAAGAAGTCGCCTTGTTTCATGGAATTAATGAGTGTCAATCTAACAGATTTATAAAAATACGTGTAACACATTGGTGGGTTAGTGATTTCAATGTGGGTGCTCAATCCACAAGCATTTATTAAGCACTTCCTATACGTTAGGTATATAATGATGTCATTCTCAATTATAAAGGACAGTAGCCATGATGTGCTAGGCACTTGAGTTGAACAACAACAAAACAGCAGAGCCTGTCCTGAAAGAACTTTTATCTTAATGGAGGAGGTGACAAAGACATGCTTGGTTCGTTCGTTTGCCTAAAATACTGTTTTGTGGAGAATTCACACAAGGAAGGTGCTCACATGGTGATCAGAAGAAGCGATACAAAGACACTCTTCAGATCTCTCTGAAGAACTTTGGAACTGACTGTGAGACACGGGAGATGCTGGCACAGGACTGCCCAGCATGGTGTGCCCACATCAAAAAACACACTGTGCTCTATGAGTGAAGCTGAATTGCAGTAGCTCAAAAGAAACATGAGATGCACAAATTTAGAAACAAGTGCCCAACCTGTGGCAGAGTCTTCGGAACTCATACCTTGACTCCAACATAGTGATGTCATTTTGGTCCTCTTCAAGAAGGAGAGACAGACAAACAACCAAAGAGGAAGGAACACCAAAGCAGATCAAAAACCCTCTTCTCCACTGCCTTTTCATCCTGGGTAATTCTTGTCTATTTCCATAAATACAGTATTCATCCAAAGTACTAAGGTCTCTCCTCTTTTTTCCTGTCTTCCCATGGGACCTCCCATCTATTATTGCCCATGCTTGCTACATGACCAGATGACTGCATTTTCTACTCATATACAGAGTGTCCCCCAAAATCTATCAGCTATTAAAGCTTTAAACTGAACTAAGACATTTTGGACACCCTGTGTATCTCTGATGATATCCAGGTATATGTAAACTCTCTGGGAGCAAGGGTTGTTTCATTTTTGTCTTTAGGACCCTAGAACCTGGCAGATAGTAGGTACTTATTAAATGTCTGTTGAATTACATTCACTTGTCTTTTTTTTAAAGCAAATACCTGACCATATGACTCCCCTACTCAACAACATCTTTGGCTCCCTATTAACCTTTAGGATAAAATATAAACTCCATTGTTTAGTTTCCCAAGTCCTATGCAAACTATCTCTCAAGTCCTATTGGAATTAACTCCCCTTCCTGCACACTCTGCTATACCATTAAACTGACCTTCTCTCTATTTCTCTTACGCCACACTCCATCTCTCATCTCCATGCCTTTGTATTAGATATTCCCATTCTGTTCAATAGAATCTCTCTCTTCCCACAGGATCCCATCTTCTGCACGAACCCTTCCCTGATCCCTCTGAGTGCTCTCATCATCAACAACTTTGTAACAATTTGTATTCATTAATTAATTTTTCTTTTACATATCTACACGTACTTGTTTTCCCCATGGGAATTTAAGTTCCTTGTAAGTAGAGTTTCATTCCTTGTACTTGTATTCCTAAAGCCTGACACAATGTTTAATGAATACTTGTTGATTGATTGGTTGATCTTACACTGCTTATCTCATGCATCGGTGGTAATATGCTGAAGGCTACCTATAGGTATTAAGTATTATTCTGTAATCTTTTGGATTACTTGTATAATGGGAAGAGTGGCCAATGATGATCTTGTCTTTAAGGCATGCACAGGTATTCCCTACCTGGCTCCAAGCCAATACCTGGGAACTCTGGGAAACCAGTTTCCAGATATGAATGATTGAGGGGTTGATCCAGTCAAGCGATGAAAAGACTTCTAATTGACTGTGAAGCTGGAGACTCAGGAGGCATAGAGGTGGAATGGAGTTCACATATAAAAGGGATGACACTGATCTCGCAGGCTCTTTTCCTTCTGGGCTCTAAGTGAGGCAAGAACTCTTGGGAGCTATATCTATGAGCACCTGGTATCTCTGTTTCTTTTGTGTTTGTTTGTTCATCCCTGATCTTAGATGAACAAGTATCTGAAAATGGAATAAACCCTCTCAATTTTGAGAGGTTAGAAGAGCCACCACAGGTTCTTCTAGTAACTGTCAGTAGTAAAATCCATGGCTTTTAATTTAAAATCCATGCTACCATAGAAATGGTAGCAATACCTGACAACAGGAAGCACATACAGTTGGATATGGAAATCCAGGCACCCAAGGATGGTGGTGGTTTCAGAAAATGGGACCTTGGAGAAGGGTCAGCTATGGACGCTAGAAACATGCTGATTCTTGGAACCCAAGAGAAAACTGTAGCTAAGGGAAAGTTCTTGAGGACTTCATGAAGAGAAAACAAGGCTCCCAGGGATAGGAGACTTAAGGTACCTTTGGGTTCCACAGGTTCTCTACACACATAACTGCCTCCTTTTGTATTTAAATTTGAGTTCATTCTCATAAGGGATTTCCTTTATGTCTCAACTAAAATCCCATCTTTTTACAGAAAACCTTTCCCAACCTCTCTCAGTTCTAGTGCCTTCCCTCTGTTAATTATTTCCTATTTATCTTGTATATAGCTTTTTGGTATATATTTGTTTGCATACTCTTTCTTCTATTAGATTTTGAGCACCTTGAGGGCAGAGATTGTCTTTTGCCTCTTTTTGTAACCCTGGCACTTAACTCAGGGCTCAGCATAGAGTAGCCACTTCATAATTATTAAGGATTTATTGATTATGTGCAAGGAGAATGTATGTCTCAGGTTAGAGGGGTTAAGGTAAATGTTTCTGTGACTAATATTTTTGGTATCCCTTCTTATAAAATCCCTTTTCAAAAGTCCAGTAGAATTCTACTGACCGACCGATAATGCTAAACATACTGAATGAGGACTCATAAGCTACTGTACTAGAAATCTAATCCTTCAGGGTTACCCCTAGAACTCTAAGGGTACCAATGGCTATTGCCTTCTAGGGCCCTGGTCCCTAAATGGAAGTAGGATTTGGAAAAATAGCCGAAGAGAGCATGCTATACTTAGAATTTTGATTCTTCCAAGGTTGTAGTATTCCTTGGTTCCTAGATATGAAACTTCATTGGCAGACTGCTGGTGATAAATATCGACTACGTTTTTGTGGTAATAAGTAGCTTGGGATTATTGAAAGCAAAGAATTCCCTAGCTAAGAGCCAGCCTGATCAGTCATTCAATTCTGGATCTAGCTCATTGATAATCTACAAACTCCTTTAAAAGATACACATAGACATATATACACAGAGGTACAGGGAGTATAGACACATGACCATATGACATGTTCATGCAAATATGTAAAGGATCTCCAATTTCATTAGCATGGGAGATTTCCAGTGTGGGGACCTCCTTTCACCAGTGAAGACTGCAACCTATCTATAATAAACAATAAAATAAATAAACCCTATGGATATTTCTTGTTGGTGTTGAATATTCGATTAAAAACAAACTCCTTCAAGTACCTCTGCAGGGGGAAATTTTAAGCCACCTTCCCCTTTTGCTTCTTATTGTCTTCCAGTTTCATTTACTATGAGAATTCAAGTTCAATATGATTCAGTTCCTCCAGGAATATGTCAACTCCTCCAAGAATATGACATCTCTAGAAAAGGATATCTCATTTAGAATATGCATTGCTAAATTCATAGCTGCAGATAGTCTGAAAATAGATTCCTAGTCCTTTGTGATTACTCAACGGTGGTCATTGCATAAGCAGAGGGTACACCAAACAAAACTGAGGCATCTTTTTGTACTTTTGATTTGTTTGTTTCATGGGTTGCCATGGATAAAGAATTCATTACCAAGTGTCCAGTCTCCTGGGGAGGAACCTTTCTTCTTAGCTAGGCTGCTTATCAGAAATCAGGCATGGTCTGTTGCCAGGATTTTCCTCAAAGTCTTTCAAGCATGGCAGACCTTGCCAAAAATCTGCCATAGCCAAGAATACAGAGTCACTTCCATACCACCACGAGGCACTGGACTAGGAATATATCATGAGTATAGACTAATATGATGGGGTGATATGGAAATTTCCCCTGTCATTGATGTATATGTTTCTGGCATGACTGTGGTTTATCCACAGGTCCCGGGATGCCTGATATCTGATGTGAAGACAGTATCAGCATCTGCTTAAAGATTTGTGGTGAGTAAGAACTCACCACCTCCTGAGTTAGCCCATTCAACATTAAGATAATTCTAATTGCTAGGAGGGAAAAACTTTCCTGACAGTAAGCCTAAAACTGCCTCTGTAGCTTCCAACTATTATTTCTAGCTCTGCCTTCTGACAAACAGAACAAATCTAATCCCTTTTCCATCTTTGAACTTTCAGCTTTGAAATATTTGATGACAGTCAAACATCTTTAGTTCCTTCCTATATGGTATGAACTATTACGGTTGCCTTCCAATGGAACCTCTCCATCTCAATATTCTTTGTCACTATGGCTCTACAACCAGAAAGGATGTTTGTATGGAACGAAGAGTCAACCAATTTGATCGACTTCCTCCATAGCTAATTTCTTGATAATGTGCTTTATGTCAAATAAATATTTCCTATACATATAGAAACATATAGGTGCATGTATGTGTATACCCACATATCTTCCTTTAAAAAGTACAAAGAAAGTGTTGTAAGAGCTACAAGATGGGAAGGTCTTTCAGATACTTGGGGGAGAGAAGATCAGGGTTGACTTCCTAGAGTCATTTGA
Source organism: Pseudochirops corinnae (assembly GCA_028646515.1). Classification (NCBI taxonomy): domain Eukaryota; kingdom Metazoa; phylum Chordata; class Mammalia; order Diprotodontia; family Pseudocheiridae; genus Pseudochirops; species Pseudochirops corinnae. Next base: position 321,048,589 of record CM053587.1, on the reverse strand, counting down.
AATGGGACTTAAAGGAAGGAAATTCAATGATTAGAAATAGTAGAAGAGCTTTCTAAACACAAGAGAAGGAGCAAAGGCATAGAAATAGGAAAATATGTGGGAAGTCACTAATGTGAGTCCAGTCCTTGGAGAAGGAGAAATAGGTTCAGCTTGGCACTGACTTACATGGAAGTTTGGTGAATCTACTTGCAGAAATTCATGACAGAGGGGCTCTTTCCTTGCCCATTTCAGATCTTACTATTTTCTATTGATTTACTGTGTGACGATCAAGAGCCTTATAATTGGCTGCTAAGCTGGCAGTGAAATTGTAGGCAATATGATTGAACAAGCAAAATCCCTTTCTCTTCCCTGGTGACAATTAAAGCAGAGAATTGATATGGACCTCCAAAGGGAGGAAGGGATTCAGATCGTCTCTCTCCCCCCCCCCCCCGCCCCGCTACCATATGACTGTGAATGAATGGATACCTCTATTTCTGTTGTGTTTATTCCTTCCTGATCTTAGGAAAATGAGTATCAGAGCTGTATTAGAGTATATGAGTATTAGAGCAAATTATGACCTGGTAAGATTCAGGAAGTTGGAAGAGCCATCAATGACTTCCATAGAAAAGCCACTGGTAGTATTAGCTAGTCTGGACAGAAGCCAGCTCCAAGAAGTGACTTCATGGACCCCGCTCATCCATAAATCACCCTGGCAGACAAGACTAGTAAGCCATGATGTGCTCATCAGCTATGCTACACCTAATAGTGACCTTGGTGGGTGGAATAGTTGGTAGCAACCCCTTTGATTTGAGGTCACTCTTCTCAGTGATCAGGATGGTAGAGGAGAGTATACTTCCAGTTTGGGAGATTATTGTACTTCTATTAAGCTTTTTAGGTACATGTCCTTTTGTAAAACTAATTTGATGTTAATTGGTTAAATGACATTGGAGAAATATAGCTAGGAATTGGTATTAGAGAAAACACATCATATGATAGAACTAGGGGGGAAAAGTCTTTCAAGGTTATCCCTAATATTCTGAGAGAAGAAAATGTAACCATATTCTGGGGTATGCTAGTCCAAATGGGGGTTGAATGAATGGAGAATCTACAGTACATGTGTGACATATGGGGGGGAGCAAGTAATACAGTTTGGTTAGACTACAGAGCATGTGATAGAAAAGCAGAATAAGATGAACTTGGAAAGATAGAATTGTTTCCCTGGATCCAGGCTCTCCCCCTTTCAATCCATCTTCCACACAGCTATCAAAATAATTTCCTTAAGGCATGACTCTGACTCACTTTCCTACTCAAAAAACCTTCCATGTCCTTAAGATAAAACCAATTTTCTCTAAGATAAATAGCTCCTCAGTATAGCATTTAACACCCTCAACAAGGTGGTTCCAAACTGCTTTTCCAGAATTTATTTATTTTTCGTTTTCAACATTCATTTCCACAAGATTTTGAGTTCCAAATTTTATTCCCATTTCTCCCCTACCCCCACCCCAAGATGGCAAGCATACTGATTACCCCTTCCCCCAGACTGCCCTATCTTCTATTCCCCCCTTGACCACATCCCCCTTACTTTCTTGTAGGGCAAGATGGATTTCTATATCCCATTGCCTGTATATCTTATTTCCCAGTTGCATGTAAAAACATTTTTTTTGACATTTGTTTTTAAAAACTTTGAGTTCCAGATTCTCTCCCTTCTTCCCTCCTCACCCCACCCCACTGAGAAGACAAACAATTCAATATAGGTTATACATATGTAGCTATGTAAAACATTTCCATAGTAGTCATATTGTGAAAGACTAACTATATTTCCCTCCATCCTATCCCGCCCCCCACTTATTCTATCTTCTCCTTTGACCCCATCCCTTTTCAAAAGTGTTTGCTTCTGACTATCCCCTCCCCCAATCTACCTTCCCTTCTATCATCACCACCTCTTATCCCCTTCCCCCCTACTTTTCCGTAGGGTAAGACACCCAACGGAGTGTGTATGCTACTCCCTCCTTAAGCCAAATCCAATGAGAGTAAGGTTGACTCATTCCCTTTTACCCCCCTGCTCTTCCCCTCCACTGTAACAGCTTTCTCCTGCCCTTTTTATTCTATCTCTCCCTTTCTTCCTCTCCCAATATATTCCTCTCTCACCCATTAATTTTATTTTTTAGATATTATCCCTTCATATTCAACTCACCCTGTGCCCTCTGTTCATATATATATATATATATGTATATGTATATGTATATATATACATACACATACACATATATATATATACATACACATACACACACATACATACTTCCTTCAACTATCCTAATATTGAGAAAAGTCTCATGAGTTACAAATATCATCTTTCCAAGTAGGAATGTTAACAGTTCAACTTTAATAAGTTTCTTATGATTTTGCTTTCCTATTTACCTTTTCAGGCTTCTCTCAATTCTTGTATTTGAAAGTCAAATTTTCTGTTCAGCTCCGGTCTTTTCAACAAGGATGCTTGAAAGTTTTCTATTTCATTGAATGGTCATTTTTCTCCTGAAGCAAGTGTCCTCTGATCAGCTACTTGATGCTTCCACCATCTGCTGCTGCTGCTGCTGCTGTGGTTGCCACCTCCACTGCCCCAGGGCTGGGGTCAGCCACATCTTTCTCTCACACAGATACAACAGAGTTTTCCCATTGACCTTTTACTTTGTCTTTGGCATTTGTGGGTTGAGAAGTCTGGAAATTGCCACAGATGCCAGTGATTCAGTCACCTGAGGCCTGGTCCAGCCCAGTCTGTGCCAATGTGGCCCTTGTGGGACTGCACGCTGCTGCCAGTCTGATGTGATAGACTCTTTATATCAACCTGCCAGGCCAGCTTCAGCTAAAGAGGTGTTTCTCTCTGTCATTCTGTGTGTTCTGTAGCTCTAAAATTTGTTTGGAGTAATTTTTTACGGGTATTTGGAGGTGATTGGGGGACCACCTCAAGTAAGTCCCTGCTTTTACTCTGACATCTTGGCTCTGCCCCCAAAATTGATTCCCAAACTACTTTTTCAGGCTTCATGCCCTCAGAGTTCTACCTAAATTGGACTTCCGTTGTAGTCCAATTACACAAAATAACTGCTCCCTAAACTGGGCATTCCAGGTCTTGTTTCTTTGAACATACAATTGACCACAAAGCCAAGGGCATACTCTCTGCCTGTAACTCTTACCATCCCTAGCTTCTTTCAAGGTATAACTAATGTGACTTACACTAAACCTTTCTAATCCTTCTCATTTGCTCTAGCATTTTTTCTCTCTCTCTTCCTCTCTCTCTCTCTCTCTCTCTTTCTCTCTCTGTCTCTCTCTCTCTCCCTCTCTCTTCCTCTCTCTGTTTCTCTCTGTCTGTCTCTCCTCTCTTCCTCTCTCTCTGTGTCTCTCTCTGTCTCTCTCTCTCCATCTCTCTTCCTCTCCTCAATTTGCCTCATCCTTATCTTCAAAAGTTAGCTGCTCTTGACCTAAATGTTTATAATAAATATATAATATAATGCAATAATTATGTATAAATAGCAATGCATTTAATTATCTGTGCTCGTTTACTCTCCTCCAACCCAGGTCCAGCAGAATATAAGCTTCTTAAAGGCATGGACTGTTTCCTTTTTGTCTTTATGTTCTTTGTGCCTCCCAAATCTTTTTTGATTTCATTGATGTAGGAAAATCCCACTGAGAAGACTACCAGTATCAGTGTACATTAGCGGGAACTCTATAACATAGAGTTTTATAGAGTTCTCTCAGGCACTGAAAGGTTAAGTAGCTCACCCAGGATTGCACAGCCAAGAAGAGTCAGAGGCAGTATTTGAGCCTGGGTAGGTCTTCCTAACATTTAGGCCAGCTCTCTATCTATGATGCCAAGTTGTCTCCTACCTAGAGGCTACTTAATACATATTTTCCGAAGTTGGAACTGAAGTAGTACTAGACCATAGAGGTCCTTAGATGCCAGGCTCTGGAGTAAGAACCACTTTACTTAGTATGCAATAGGGAACCATTGTAAGATTGTAGTTCAGTTGTTTCAGTCATGTGTGATTCTTCATGACCCCTGTTTGGGGTTTTCTTGGCAAAAATACTGGAGGGGTTTGATATTTCCTTCTCCAGATAATTTTACAGATGAGGAGACTGAGGCAAACAGAATGAAATTACTTGACCAGGCTCACACAGCTAGTAAGTATCTGAGACTGGATTGGAACTCAGCAAGATGAGTTTCCTGACTCCAGGCCCAGCACTCTATCCCCTTTGCCATTGAAAGAGAGTGTTTTAACCAACCAAATTGACTCCGTTGGTGTTTATTGATCAATTGATATCTCACATATAAAGTCTCCCTTTATTCAAATGTTGTCACTTTTTTCCGGCCATCCCCTTCACCAATCACTGCAGAGGAGGAGATGATGACTACATTTGAAATCATTAAAAGACATAGATGCAGATATTTCTCTGGTCAGGACCTGGACCAGACAGTAAATTTTTTAAAAATCTGAAAAGATAAAAAAAAAATTTAAAGTTCAAACCATCTCCTTTTATTTTCAACTTTCAGAGATGTGAGGGGCATCATACAAAGCACTCAAGACCTTGGACTTGATGGTAGGCACTTACCTAAAGAGCCTCTGGTTTTTTGGTTTTGTTTTTTAATCTTGGAAATTAGGAAGAACAGAAGGCTTGGATTGTTACTCACGATTTTACCGAGATGGAGATATCTGAATGTTCTGTTTCTACTAAAACGCATTACCATAATCGGACAGCCCTAGAAATACCTCAAGGAGCTATTGTAAGAACTAAGTGCTCTCTTCTCCGAGCTGAATATCTCCAGTTCCTTCAACCAGTTTTGATAGAGTGTGATCTTAAGAATCGTCACTATCCTTGCCGCTCTTTTCTGAATGATCTCCAGCTATGGGCACTGGACTTGGAGGCAGGAAGACCTGAATTCAAATTCAGCTTCAGACATTCATCAGCTGCTGTGACCCCCACAGAAGTCACTTAACCTCTCTCTGCTTTAGTGACCTCATCTATAAAATAGGGATGATTAATAGGACTTTCCTCCTAAAGTTGCTATGAGAATAAAAGAAGACAACATTTGTAAAGTACTTTCAAACCTTAAAAGGCTATATAAAGGGTTATTGTTGTTACCATTATTATTATTACTATAAGTGCCAATTCTAAAATATGTTGCCTAATATGAACATAATATTCCAGCTAGGGTTTGTATATGTGTATGTGTATGTACATGTGTATGTATATGTGTATGTGTGTATGTGTGTGTATGCGTATGTATATATGTCTGTGTGTGTATGTATATATGTATGTGTATGTGTATGTGTATGTGTAGGCCTAAATTCTCAAGACCTGAGAACAAGGGAAGCAATGGAAAAAATATATACAATTATTCTCCAAGGAGGTGAATGAGTCATTGAGACTTCAATGACTCCATGATTTCACTGATGTAGGTACTCCCTCCATCAACACAAATGCCAACCCCCAGAAATCTTTTTTCTTTTTTTCTTTTTAAAAAATTCCTCTTTTATTTTATTTTTACTCCAAATCATCTCCCTCCCTCCTTCTTCTCCCCCACCCTCCATTCAGGAAGCAAGAAAAACAAAATCTATTACAAATATATATTTATTCAAGCAAAACAAACTCTTCCATTAACCATGATCCCCACTCCCAGCCCCACCCCAAATGCACCTAATTCTGCACTAAGTCATCACCTCTCTGGAGGCTGGTTTTATTTCTTCTCTAGTTCTCTGGAATTATGGTTGGTCATTGTATTGATCCAAATTCCTAAGTCTTTCAAAACTGTTTATCCTCATAATATTATTACAGTATAAATTGTTCTCCCAGTTCCTTTCTCTGTATCAGGAAGGATGCATGTAAGTCTTCCCAGGTTTCTCAGAAATTATCTGTTTCATTGTTTCTTTCGGCACAGTACTATTCCATCATATTTATCTACCACATTCCATAACTTGTTGAAGTATTTGCCAAATGATAGCCACTCCCTCCCTGCACTGTGATTCTTGATTTGCCTTTATCTTTTAAGGGTAGATAGAGCTTAAAAGGTAATATATATATATATATATATATACACATATATATGTACATCTATGTATGGGTATATGTATATGTATACACACATATATAATGTATGTGTATATGTGTAGACATAGATATGTAATATACAAACACATATATTTTGTATGTGTATATACATGTATATGTATATAATGTATGTGTATATACATATATAACACATTATGTATATGTGTATATAGATATATAATGTCTACATACATATGTATATGTGTGCATACATATGCATATACACGTACACATATATACATACACACATACACATACACATACACATACATATACATATATATAGTCCATGTACTCCACAGTTTAAGACCTCCTGAAAATAATAGGAAAAAATATAGGCATTAATTTGAAAGATGCTTTCTCAAACACTTTCCATGCTTATCTGTGTCTTTTCCTATAGAGCATCTTCTTCAAGTTCTGGAAGTTGTATTCTAATTTGTTTTTTTTTTAGTAACTTAGGTGTCCTACCGTAACACTTGAACTGCACATCTAGTCTCTTATTCTCATTATATGATAACGCTAGCATTTATATAGTGCTATGGTTGCAAAGTAATATGTGTGTGTGTGTGTGTGTGTGTGTGATTCGATCACGTAACTGTCTCAGTTCTACTTCTCAGTCTAACATGGTCTCCATAGTGTTGTTCTTTTTCTTCTCCTTTTTGGATATGAATGAAGTGCAATATGGTTCCTAACACTCATGTTAACAGCATAGCTTGGACATGGTGTCTGCTGTGGCACCTGCACCAGCAGCTCTCTCTCCAGACTGGCTTACTAACCCCAATCTGCCCTTACAATGACAAGTGAGGGACTTCTCCTTGGAGGGTGGGGGTGGCTGGTGATATCCAAGCAACTACAACTCAAGTCTTTCAGGTTCCATTCCTATCACTTACATCTCTAGTACCTGAACCCCCACTGGTGTTTTCCCAATTAAGCAAAATGAGTTGCAATAATTTCACTAGCTATTAAAAATGAAACATCTACTAAAAGAGAAGACAGAAGCAATAATAATTAAAACATTTACAAAGAAAGCAAAAGCAGGAATAAGCAAAATATATCAATCCATCCATAAAACTGGGTCACCCTCTCCAAACCACACACACAGTGTCTGTGGAGGAAAATGAGAACACACAGAAACCTAAAAAGGAGCTACATGAATGGAAACAGATCACAGCCCTTCCACACTCTAACATATGGTTTCATGACTCATTGTTTTCTGAAGTGAGATTCAGCAAATCGTCGGCCAAGGGTCAAGTCCAACCTAGCCCCGTTTTTGTACTGCTTGAGAGCAAAGAATGGCTCGGCACTGGGTTTCTTCCACATCATTGATGAACACCTTTGGAAAGTTCGTTTGCCCTTCCCCTCTCCTCTGCTTTTAATGCTTGATACAATAACTAGAGGGTCATTGGGCAAGCTAACCTTTGTTACTTTTCCAAAACAGTTAGATGGCATAGAGCAGTGGTTCTCAACCTTCCTAATGCCACGACTCTTTAATACTCATATGTGGGTGTATCTGCATATGGGCGGACCCACCTGGAGACAGATAGAGGAGCCGTGTCTCGGTTCCTAAGACCATTGGAAATATGTGTTTTCCGATGGTCTTAGGCGACCCCTGTGAAAAGGTCATTCGACCCCCAAAGGGGTCTCAACCCACAGGTTGAGAACCACTGGCATAGAAAATAGTGTTTGACTCAGTGTCAAAAAGGTCTGGGTTCATATCCTCCTTCACATACTTAATAGCTTTGTAGTCCTGAGCTCTCTCGAACTCAGTTTCCTTATCTGTAAAACTGGGAGAATAATGGTACCTGTCTCACAGAATTGTGAGGATCAAATGAGGTCATATATAACATGTTCTGTAAACCCTGAAGTACTATATACATTTTATATACATTATATAATCTAATAAATAATATATTATACAAATTATATAAATACTATATGAATTTATAAAATAAATTAGTTATTATTATTATTATTATTTTTCAATGAATCATATATAATTTTAACATCTGCATTGGAAACACCTTTCTGGATAGCCCCCAAGGCAGAAGTTCTTGAGCTGGGTCTGTGATCTTGTTTTTGAAAGAATATTTGGTAAATCTATTTCAATATAATTGCTTTTCTTTTTAACACTATGTATTTTATGTTATGCATTCATGATCTTATTTGGAGAAGGAGGTCATAGGCTTCAACAAACTGTCAAAGGGATCCAGGACACACACCCAAAATAGTTAAGAACCCCTGCTCTAAGGTAATGTTAATTGATGATGCTAATTGAATGGTTTTTAAAAATAGTCAACATATAATAAAAACAACAAAATTTTGGATTCTCTCCATCTTTTGGTCAATTGCACAATTTCAGAGATAACATATTGTGAAATACCATTTGAAAAAGCCTGCCTGTTCCTGTCTAGTACCTCTTTCAGGATGTCTTTGATTCGTGTGTAGATTCCTTTGTATGGATGGAGAAGTAGTCACATGGGACAATAGTTTTCAATGTTCTCATGGTAAAAAGGAGGCCAACTAAGAAATGTACATCAGTAAAGCTGATGGGCTACCTATGTGATAAGAGCAAGGGATAACTGGCAAGTCATTTGGTCCAGCTCAGTGCTATTCTATTACATTCATGTCCCTGCATGGTTGATACTTAAACCTAATGATAAACAACCTTTGAATGAGGTGCCTACTATGTGCAAGCCCCTGTGCAAAGTAATATTTGCATGTATTTCTAAAGTTAACTCTTTCTATGGAAAATCAGATTTTCATGAATGAGTTTAAAAAATAATAATTTTTTAAGCACACCACAATTGGGACATTATATGAAGACCTTTAAATTATATATGCTATATATGTAATATAAATATATATAACCTACGTAAATGACTACAAAATGTATTGAGTAATTTGTATTGCTTTGAAGATCTATCTTTTTTCCCATCGTTGTCACAACATATATAAAATTTGCATATTTTAAAATTCAAAACATGTTTTTGGGTACAATTTTTTTTTCTTTTCCTTTAAAAAAAAATCCTTAAGTGATTTTTCATTCCCCCATCGTCACTACCAAGAGTCATACCGAAAATGCAACCCACATCCCAAATGACTTGCAAGAAGGAATTAGAAAGAACTCACATGAAATCGTAGTCATTCTGAGGAACTAATTTAGCAAATGTGGAATGATTCAACTTGCAGTAAAGAAACGATTTTCTGAAACGTAAATTTAATTTCTGCAACCTAAAAGGCAGCAAGTCACAGAGGATGAGAAGCCACAGGGCAACAGGGTCAGTGAGGGGCAGGAAAGCCACTGACACATTGGGCAAACATTTTGGCTTCACTTGAAGACCTGGCTTAACCTTGATTTGCTTGGCATAAAGACATTAATTTCCAATAGCCTCAAAAGAAACAAGAAAATGATACTTTCTGGGGAGCAGGAGGCCTGCTAACACACCAGCCCCATATTAGGGGCAGATAAAAGGAACCTCTCTAACCAGTTGTGATGCAGTTAACAAAGCCACACTCTTACAACACACACACACACACACACACACACACATGCAAGTGTTCAGGAGACGAATGTGAAACCATATGATTTTTTTTTCTCCTGCTATGTTAAAAATGCATTCCCCCACCCCACCCGAAGCCCAGTCCGATTAAAGAGGGCGCATCTGTTTTAAGTCCCTCTTTTATGAAAATTACTGAGCTTCCTCAGCATGCTTATCTTTTAATTTCAAAATTCTTTGTAGCAATAATTTAAGATAATAACCAACCATATTTCTGTCCCCTTTAGAAAAAAGAAAGAGAGAAGAAGAAGGAGAAGAAGAAAAAGAAAAGAACCATTTTGAGCTTTGAACTCCCTTTTCTAATCCCCTCCCCCCCTTTGGGCCTGGTTTGAAAGGGCCCCCTCATTTGCGTTTAAAATGGATGTTTCATACCGGTTGATTAGTGTTAGTATGGGATACCAGCCGCTCGGAGCCTAAGGCTCAGCTTGAGATTCTAGGATTATTCATCAATTTCCCCGGCAGGGGGGAACCACTTCTCACTTTCACTGCTCAGCACCAAAGGGCTCAGCTTTCCTTTTTAAGCATTTTCTTTCTTTCCTCCCCTCCCCCTCTTCACAAAGTTTTCACCCCTTCCCTTCCCCTGAAGGGGGTTACTTCAATGTACATGACACCAGATCACTTTTTAATACCCAAATCTCTACCCCCTGCACCCCTGCTCCAGCCTTTCTATGGCACATAATAGTTAGGGTCTTATTTACCATCTGTGTCTCTGCTTTAAACTGTTGTTTAAGGGTGAAGTTATCTCAAGGTATCATCAGGGATGTGGAAAAGGGAAAACTTCATATTCTTACGCTACACTTCTTTGCTCCCTCCTCAGGGCACCTTTCCCTTTCTTCCCCAAGCGTTTATTAACTAGAGAAACACATAAAAGGAATTTACTAGGTAGGAACCTACTACCTACTAAGAAAATCAGTTGCCAAAGCAATACGGTTAGCTGCAGCCTATGCGATTAGAGCAGAGAATGGAAAAACACTGAGCCTTGAGTCTGGTCCCTTGCTCTGTTACTGGCTAGGGGAGCGATCCTTTAAGCAAGATGAATCATTAATTTCTGCTCAACTGAAAAGGTAGATGATAACATTTTCAGAATGCTGTAAAGTCAGTGAAATTCAGAGATTGCTCAGGACCCAACATTTTTTTCACTTGTGTTTTATGTTTTAGGGGTGCATAGTACCAGCTGAAAGTTGAAATAGACAAATATGGAATGCAAGATCATTTCTTGTCCAGCCAAACCTTTACAAAGATACAAAGGATTTACTCGGTGCTTCATCTGAAGCCCGAGGCCGGTCAAAGCAACCAGTCAGTCATTAAGTGTTTATTAAGCATTGATTATATGCTAAGATGGATAGTTAATGCCTCAATTTCTGAACACCTAAAAAAAAAAGAAGATCATGACATTTTCACAATGCTATAAAGTCAGTGCAAGACAAAGATTGATGAAGATCTAACATTTATTTCACTTGTGTCTTGTATTTTAGGGGTACACAGTACTAAAAAGCTGTAATAGGCAAACATGGAATAAAGAACAACCTCTTGCCTAGCCAAATCTTTACAAAGATAGAAAGCACTTGGCTTATTGCTTCATTTGAAGCCTCTGTCACTCAAATCAATCAGTCAGTCAATAAATAAAAACACTTATTAGGTGCCAGATTTAGGACAACACCTGGCACGTGGGAAGAGCTTAATAAATTCGAGTCATTGGCACATGGAGGATAAAGACAGGCAAAATCAGTCCTTACCCTCACTGGGCTTACATTCTAAAAGGGAAGACAAACATTAAAATAACTAGGATGTCTACAGATTAGATGAGCAGTAATCTCAGAGGGAAGGCATTATTTCTATTTCATTATTTCAGGTTTCGAGTTGTCTTCTTTTCCAGCAATTGTTCACATCAGAGGATTTCCATTAGCATCTACCTCTCAGGATTGTTATGAACATAAAATGAGATAGTATTTGTAAACTACTTTGCACACCTTAGAACACTCTATAAACGTCAGCGATTATTGCTAACTAGCTTTTATCAGGGTAACTCCCCATTCACTATTCAGGAGTCCATAATATAACATACAGACTATTTCATCACATTGTTTCTGTCCATTTCCTCCTTGTTGCTTTGAGTTTGCATCCTCAGTGGGATATAATATCAAAATTAGCACAGGTCTGCTAAGAGCTATCAGTGCTCATCGTCATTTTTTTTTTTGAATGACTTGTTTATTTACTTTTAGTTTACAAGATTCAGTTCCACATTCACTTGAGTTTCAGATTTTCTCCCCTCCCTTCCCCCCCGCCCATGGGGGCGTGCAATCACGTATGGGATCTGCAAATACTTTCACATTGTACAATAGTTTGGTTATATAGAAGGGTTGTAACCTATGAGTGGTCACTGTGAAAAAAAAGCAAAACCAAACATGAAAGAGAACGATAGCACGTTATGTTTCAGTCTCCGTTTAAACTATAGTCTTTCTATATCTTTCTGAGTTTAGATTTCTCCTTCCATCCTGAGGATTGTAGAGTTGTCTTTTAGCTGTGCGTTGTTGAGGATAGTCCAGTTTATCAAGGTTGGTCATCATATGTATGATGTGTCTGTGATTGTGTACAAGTTTTTCCTGGTTCTGCTCTTCTCACTTAGCATCAATTTGTATAAGCCTCTCCAGGTAATTATGAAGTCC
>CM053587.1:321013731-321035785 GCA_028646515.1 Pseudochirops corinnae | reverse complement strand
GTGATAGTGGACATCCTTGTTTCACTCCTGATCTTATTGGAAATGCTTCTAGTTTATCTCCATTGCATATAATACTTGCTGATGGCTTTAAGTAGATGCTACCTATTATTCTGAGGAAAACCTCATCATCATTTTTAATGAGGCAGGATAATAAAATTGATGGCCAAAAATGGCCTCTACCTGTGGATTTCAACAGCACCAATTTTCTCTGTTGTGCATTAGTTACTACAGAACAAAGAGTCATTGCTATCAGAGTTCAAATGAGGGAAGAGATCCAACTCTAAGTCTACCATTTTTTGTAATCCTTATTACTTCAGGGGAGGAGGCAGAGAAGGCTTAAAAGAGGAGGTGGGATTTTAGTAGGACTTAGAAAGGTGGCTAAGAATTCAATAGGCAAGAGGAGCTGGGAAAGCATGCTAGGAAGAGAACGGCATAAGCAAAGGCAGGAAAACAACTCACCGCTCTTATTGGTTAGAAAGTACTCAGCATATATTGGTGGCTCATCATTTCTCGGACTTTTCAGTAGGGTTTTTGGTGCTATCTCCCTATAGGGGCATGGTTCTATTACTCCTAGGTGGGTATGTACCTGTGTGAACGACTGCCCTTAAATAGTGGTTCTCATTAGTCTCTAAGAGTAAATCTGATAAGGGATATAGAACCTAAGACGGTGGTGTGGTAGGAAGGATAGCCAAAATGTAGAAATGTGTTTTGCATGACTTCATACATATAATGGGTATTATATTTCTTGCCTTCTCAGTGGTTGAGAGAGGGGCTGGAGGGAGGGTGACAATATGGAACTGAAAATAATTTTTTAAAAAAGTATAGTCAAGTTCACACACACACATACACAGAATCCCTCTAACCAAATCTAGAAAATACATCAGAATGAATTCTAATAGGGAAATCCATGGGGGAAAAAAATCATGAGTAATTTTTCCAGTCCAGGTCAGCATAGAGAGGCAAACTGAGAGGTCTATGGACAGTGGAAACAGAATCTGGTCAGAAGAATCCCAAAAACTGTGCCCAAGAGTAAGACAAGGTCCAATATACATGCATGCAGGCTGTGGGAACAGGTACCAACATCCACTACCTAACTGTTGTGTACTACCCAGTCCTAAGTCACAGATCCAAGGTGGACCAGAGAAGGGATGTGTACACAGGGGTAGAGTTATAGGGTTAGGAATGGTTGTGGGTCCTTTCCTACAAATTCAGACAAAGAGAAAGATCAGAAGCAAACCTCATGGTTTGGCTCAGATCCCCAAAATCAGAGCAGGGTCTCTGTTCCAGCTTCTAACGCAGTCTGAAGCCTGCAGAGAAATAACTAGGACAAGAATCCCAGACCAAAGGGAAGCCTATCATTCCATCACTCTGAACCAGCAGAGCTTTCTAGGTGAATGATAGGGGCTGAGTCCAGCAGCATTCTATTGTAGCTTAGACTTAAAAACAGGTCAGGAAATTGCAGAACTCAGGCTAGGGCAGAGTTAGGGAACCTGCAGGTAGCCCTCTAGGTCCTCAAGTGTGGCCCTTTGACTCAATCCAAACTTCCCAGAACGAATGTGAAGTTTGAATTCAGTCAAACGGCCACATTTGAGGACCTAGAGGGCCAATGTGGACTCGAGGCTACAGGTTCCCCAGCTCTGGGTAGGGGAAGCAGTGATCAGACTTTGTTCTACATTAGACGACTTTGGGAACACCAAATGCTTTCCAGTCTCCAGCCTAAGTTTTCACCAAGATCCTGGAATAACATGACACACAATACCCTTGAGAAATCAGCAGAAAGATCAGCCCAGATCTTCCCTCCATAAATTCATAGAACCTGGATCTAACATGTTCAACATCAGAAGTAAGCTAGAAAAACAAGAAAAAAAAAGAATTCTGCCATTAAAAGCTTTGCTGGTGACAGAGATGCTCCAAACACACACCCTGAAGGAGAGAATGACTACAAAATATCTAGAAGCAAAACCTATAAGAAAAACACAGTTGAGGTACAAATTCAACTAGAATTCCTGGAAGACATGAGACAAGAACTTTTTTCTTAAGAATTAGGAAATATTTTCATAAATGAAATGAAAGTTCTAGAAGAAGAAAAAATGAAAAAGAAATGAAAGGTATGGGGAGAAGAATGTGAAAAAAGAGTCAGAAAGAGAATGAACAGCTTGGTACAAAAGGTACAAAACCTTGTCCAAACAGCATACTTCCTAAAAATTGGAATGGACCAAATAGAAACCAATATAGAACTCCATGAGATGTCAAGAAACATTAAAACAAAGTATAAAGACTGAAAAAAATAAGGAGGAAAAGCCTCCTAACGTATCTCATAACTAAAACAATTGACTTGGAAAACAGATTGAGGAAGGAAACTGGGCAACCTGAAAGCCATAACAAAAAAAAGCATTATATTTCAAGAAATATTAATAGAAAACTCTCAAATTTCTTAGAACTAGAAGGCAAAGCAGAAATAGACAGAGTCTACTGATTGCCCCTTGAAAGAAATAGCAAAATGAAAAACCCCAGGAACATTATAGCCCAAACCTAGAGCTTCCAAGTCAAAGAAAAAAAAAATACCACATGCAATCAAGGAGAAAAGAATCCAAGGCTTGAGCATGCCTAGTTCTAATATGGAGCGAGCATGCCCAGTTTGCCTAGCATGGAACTTGCTGCATCCTCTACAAATTGAGTGGGGTAGTCTTTAATGTAATGTAATTTAATTTAATGTAATGTAATGTAATTTAATTAAAATGTAATATAATTTAATTTAATTTAATTTAATATATATATTAAAAATATATATATATATATATATGTAGCTGTTGTCAGTTCAGTCTCACCCAACTGTCTGTAATCCCATTTGGGGTTTTCTTGGCAAACATACTGGAATGCTTTGCTATTTCTTCCTCCAGCTCATTTTATAAATGAGAAAACTGAGACAGAGTTAAGTGACTTGCCCAGGGTCATATAGCTGGTAAGTGTCTGAGGCTGGATTTGTACTCAGGTCTTCCTAACTCCAGGCCAAGTGTGTTATTCACTGTACCAACTAGCTGCCAAGACTAATAATTTGCAGAACATGTGTCAATCTGCATGGGTAGAAGGAGCTTCCTATCCTTATAAAATCACAGGGTTCCAGCCCTATCCCTAACCCCAATACCATTGTAAAGATACAGACACTGAACGGAGACCAGGCTTGTAACTCGCTGCTTCAAGAGTTGCACAATTCATAGCTATGCAAACTATGCAAATGAATGCCTCTCTAACATGGACTTTTATTGTTTTTAACTCTCCTTGCTAGTTTGAAGTGATATTTCAGAAACGTTCATTTGCATATCTCTGCTTATTATTTTCAACATTTTTCAAGTGATTATTAAGATTCTCTGTTTCTCCCTTTGGGAATTATCCCTTCATACCTTTTGATCATCCATCCATTGGAGAATAGATTTTACTCTTGTATCAGTTTCTCTTTTTGATTCTGGGTGTCAGAATTTTATCAGAATTATTTACTTGTGGTAGGAGGACTATTTGCTAAAAATCCTTGGCTGTTTTCTTTAAAAGGTACTGAAACCGTCCTAGAGATTTGTTTGACTCAGGGCCCAGGAGATCGATCACATTATTGATATAGCTTCTTGGTCACTTGCGTAGAAAAAGGGATAGAGCCAAGATTTCTAACCAGAGACAATCCTGAGCAACACAGAAGCAGGAGAGTTGTGCTCAGCTGAAAAAAAGGCCACATTCTTATTCGGTATCTTTCCAAGCCACTAATGTCTTTTCTCCTGCTATGACTAATTCAATCTCTCTTTGTTAACTGTTAGATGGACTCAGAATATTTCATTTCATATCACTTTTGAACCTGAAGTACCAACCTAGACTGAGGCAGGTCTGACTTCATACATACATACATACATACATACACACACACACATACACATACATACACAGAGCTTTGGATTGACTTCTAAATCGAGTCCACCCCCCTCAGGATTTCAGGGGTACCTTTGAGTGTTTTTCATTAGTGCCATTGGTTGACACCTCCATTCTGATGTGTCCCCTCAGCTATTTCCCAGAAGGAAATAACACCCTGGTTCCATTGTATCAATTACCATCAATAAGCTTTTACAAAGTAATATTTTCTGAGAAGATTTAGCGAGAATAGAAGTACAAGTATTTCCCCCACCACCTGAAGGCACTGTCTCCCCTACACAACTTCACCATATTGCCATAGCTAGTCTTTGTCTCGGCTACCAATGGGCTGGGTCCATCAGGTCATCCTACAGAGCTGAGCTGCTTGACTGACTGGCAGCAAAACCTAGTCCCAGATCTCTTCATGTCTCATTCTCCAAATCTTTTGAAGCTTACAAGGTTATAGCCACATCTAATCTCCTTTACTTAAAATCAGGAAAAAAATACACACACCCAACAGAAACAAAAGCAATAACGATGTATTCTCAGCTTCACATTGTCATCACCATGGGACAGAAGGATCTAAGCCCCTCTCCAACCTGGAGGCCTGAAATAGTTCAACTTACTTCTCCAATGCTAGCAAGTGTGGGTAGAACCAAGGCCTACCATCAAATGCACCCCAGTTCTAGCAACAATCAATCAATACAGTCTAGCTTCTTGTGGTCAGGAGGCTGTTGCCTCCAATAGCTCCCTATTACCTTCAGGGTGAAATAGAAAATCCTACAGCTCTTCATAAACCGATGCCTTCCTATCTTTCTCTTCCTCATATACTTTACTCTCTTTCACATAATCAGCCACCCAGTGATCCTGGTCTTCTTCTTGTTCTTTACACAGGGGAATCCATCTCAAAATTCTGTGTTTTTACTGCCCATCCACACCTGAAATGCCTTCCTTCCTTGTATCTGCCCCCTGGTTTCCCTGGCTTCTTCAAATCTCAGCTAAAATCCTGTCCCAAGGAAGCCTGTCCCAAGTACTTTTCCTCATATATATATATATGAATGAATATATATATATATAAATGCTTGTTGACTTGACTTCGAGCCAGCTACAGAATACCTTACCTGCCCACAAATGCTCCAAATCATGGAGCAGGTCACTTTCATTACAGATCATCAACTGGGAGCAAGTTTTCCAGCTTCTTCCACATGAAAACAAAAAAGCAAAGCAAAAAAGGTATCTCTTACCATAGTCTAGCACTGCTTAAGTGCTTTACAATTATTATCTCATTTGATCCTCATAACAACTCCAGGACTTAAGTGGTATTGTTATCTCCTTGTAACAGCTGAGGAAACTGAGGAAGACATGAATTAAGTGAGTTGTCCAG
Source organism: Pseudochirops corinnae (assembly GCA_028646515.1). Lineage (NCBI taxonomy): Eukaryota > Metazoa > Chordata > Mammalia > Diprotodontia > Pseudocheiridae > Pseudochirops > Pseudochirops corinnae. Next base: position 321,030,510 of record CM053587.1, on the reverse strand, counting down.
TGTTATATAGCTAGGAAATGTCTAAGGCAGGATTTGAACTTGGGTCTTCCTGAGCATTTTCCAGTACTCTATCCATTATGTCAGGGAGCAGAAGTTGAGTAGTAAAAATTATTTGTGTGCCAATTATGGGTGTAAAAGATACCTGTAAGGACATAAATGGTTATAAAGGAAATGGGCCAGTGAAAGATAACAGATGGACAGTTAGAGAACTACCTGGCATCCCAGGAATACTAAAAGAAGCGAAGGAAGGCTTTCAATCCACTGAGTAGATCCCCCTTTAGAATGTAATCCCCTTGAGGGCAGGGACTGTTTTATTTTTGTCTCCATGTCACTGTGTCTAGAAGAGAGCCTGGCAGTTAATAAATGCTTGTTGGCTTTTGATTGATTGATCCCCAATGGAAAGTTTGTAGCTCCTTTTGTGTTGCCTTCTCCCTTTGGAATATAAACTTTGTGATGTCAGGAGCTAACTTGCTTACTTGTATTTATATCTTTAATGCTCAGCACTATAACTGGCATATAATAAGCACTTAATAAATGCTTTTCCATTCATTCATCCATCCATCCATTCATTGATTTCAGAATCATCTTTCAGTGAGGATAATTAAACCCATGAGAGTTGATGAAATCACCAAGACAAAGCATGAGAAAAAAGAAAGAAAGAAAAGAAGGTGCAAGAGACAGCCTTCAAGAATATCCAGGTTTTGAGGTCAAGAGATGAATAATGAACCCAGGAAACTGAAAATGAGCAGCCAGAGAGAGAGAGTAATATCTCCAAAGCTGTATCACAAAAGCCAAGAGAAGAGAAAGTATCTTGGAAGACAGGGTTATGAACATTGTCAAGAGCTACAGAAAGAAGAGGAATGAGGACTGAAAAAGATAGATTTTAGCAGTTAAGAAATCTTGTAAGGTTAACAAAGGCAGTTCCAATGGAGTGGTTGAGTCAGAAGACTAATTGTAGGAACTTGAGACCCAAGTGAGTGATAAGGAAGTAGACAGAGAAGAGTATACAACTCCTCCTAGTAGCCTGCCAGCAGAAGTGAAGAGAGGTATGGGCCAATGGCTTAAAAGAATGGCTGGTTCAACTGAGAGGTTTTCTCCTCCATTTGTCCAGGTCTAGATTCCCGCCTTCCCCACCCCCGCCCCCTGCCAAGTTTGGGGAAGACTTGAGTATGCTTGTTAGCAGTAGAGAAGGTGTTAGCAGAAAAGGAAAAACTAAGGGTGAGAGGAGTAAATAATCAATGAGAGACTATCCCCAAAGTAGGAGAGAGAATAAAAATTAGAATATAGAGAGAGGGGTTGGTCCTGACAAGAAGGAAGGCCACTACTACTTCCTCAGAGTCTGGAGAAAATGATAAGAAGAGATTTCAAAGCTCTTTAGGAGTTTTGAGGTGTGAGGAAGAGGAGATAAAGGAGATTATGACCAACACTTTTCACATTCTCAATAAAATATGGAATGGGGTCATCAGTTGAGAATGGGGTGGAGCCTTCAGAAGAGAGACTAAGGCTTGTGACAGCTGCTTCTGGGAGTGTGATAGAGTTAGTCAAGGAAAAATAAAAGGATTATCGGGTAGCACAGTCAAGGTTCAGTTAAGATTAGGTAACATGAATTTGTGGAGGACTTAGTTGGCACCATTGTGAGTCCCTCCAGCAGATTTCAGCAGAATGGTAGTAGATATTGGTGGTGACTAAGGAAAAGCAGGAGAGAAAGGCATGAAGGAGTTTTTGATGTGCATAGTTGGTGGGAATACCAATACTTCTGAGATGACAGATCTGTCGAAGTACGCAGCAATTTTTTTTCTCATTTAAAAAAATTTTTACTCTCCTGTTTTGCTCTGTGCTGAATTCTCTACTTTGCATCTGCTGTTCTGCTGGGCTTTTACTCCAAGGAACAAGATATCCCTCCCAGGATAAGCTCATCATTTCTAAATTCATTACCATGTGGCTAATTCAAACCTTGATTGACACCACTTCCCTAAGTCTTCTCTACCCTCTGACTGAAGGACTATAGGGTGTAAGGCTTCCTTTCTAGGAGGCAGAAACTAGACTTTATGGCTCACTCCATTCTATATCTGCTCTGCTTCCCAGTTTCAGTTCAAGGGAATAAGATGCCCAGTGCTGGTTATCGCCTGGTTTGCCTCCCTGCTTTCCTGCCTTCTTTTGTGTTGTGTCCCCATTTCCCCCTTTAGATTGTTAACTCCTTGAGGGCTGGGACTATGTTTTAATTAATTATATCCCCAAAGCTGATGTACCTTACATTCAGTAGATGCCTAATAAATGTTTATTTGCTTGGATTGGATTATGCAAAACCCCTCTTTTAAAATATTTACTGATAGTTTTTGCTTGGACAAGATGAATACATCTTGTTGTCCCAATAAGTTTTTTTAAAAAACCTCTGCAAAGCACATTACCTGAAAACATTTCAGCAAAATCACCTTGCATTGTGATTTCAACTTGCTAGCACTTGTAGCTTTCCACTCTTGAAGTTGATAAGAGAAATGAAGGATGTAATCTTTAACTTTGTTAGTAAAATATCAACAACCACCCCTTTATCTGGTATAATACTAGACATATTAATTTAATTAAATAAATATCTTCCCCAATGTGTTTCTTTTTTTGTTTGGATGAAAATACATCTTATGGTCCTTACTATGGCACCCCATCCTTAGCCAGGAATCTGTTGTTCCTATATTTTACACCATGGTCCTGAAACCCAATCCCATTCTCAGACACCATCATCCTCTTAATGAGCAGTTCACCTCCTGAGGGAAAAAGGAAAGGAAAAGAACTATAAAGCAAACACTTCATAACAGCTATCCAAAAGTGGGATGGATTTTCCTCCACCAGTAACCTTAAAATGGAACTAGACCAGTGGTTCTCAACCTGTGGGTTATGTTCAATTTGTAACAATGAAAATACATCCTGCATATCAGATAGATTCATAACAGTAGCAAGATTACAGTTATGAAGTAGCAATGAAAATAATTTTATGGTTGGGGGTCACCACGACATGAGGAATTGTATTAAAGGGTCACGGCATTAGGAAGGTTGAGAACCACTGGACTAGACAATCACTGCTTGGGATATCTAAAGTTGATTTCTGTTGAAGAGCGAGAATACTGTCTGAGATTTCTTCCTGCACTTTAATTCTGTGACTCACTTTGATACTTTGAACTGTACTCTCACCAAACTCCCAGCAATACCATTTGTTCATAAGAATAACACATGAGCTTTGGTCCATGCTTTGGTGAAGTCTAAAGACAGCTGAATGGTACAGTGGATAGAGCTTCAGTCCTGGAGTCAGAAGGACCTGACTTCAAATCTAGCCTCATGACTAGGTTTTCCCTCAAAATTTGGGGAAGACTTCAGTATACTTGTAAGCAGTAGGGAGTAAGTTAAGTAACTTAACTCTGTTTGCTTCAGTTCTTCATCTGCAAAATGAGCTGGAGAAGGAAATGGCAAACCACTCTAATGTCTTTGCCAAGGAAACCCCAAGTGGGGTCATGGAGAGTCAGACATGACTGAAAAACAACTGAACTGATGGTGAAATCTGGGGGGGGGGGGGGGCATCCACTGCGACCGTGACATCCTCCTAATTAAGAGCTATCAATGGACTCCCAATTTCTTCTAGGCTAAAATAAAACTCTTTTGTTAGGCATTCAAAATCCTTCACAAGCTGACTCTAATTTATCTGACTAATCTGACATCACTCCCCATACTTCCCCCTCCAATCTATATCAAGGATTATTAACCTGGATAGGGGTCCGTTGACCTTTCAAAAAATTTTGTAACTGTATTTCAATCTAATTGGCTTACTTTGTCATACTATGCATTTTATGTAAAGCATTTTTTAAAAATAATTCTTAGTCCAAAGACTTTTTCTGTCTGCCAGAGGGTACAAAAAAGGTTGAGAACTCCTGCTCTACATTCTAGTCAAACCAGTCTGTTTTATGTTCTCTTATGCTAGAAATACTATTTTATATAGACCATATTCATCACTTGGTTGATCTGGAAGGCTTGGGGAAAACCCAGCTATTTGGATTCAGGGTTTGAGAGGTTTTCACAGAATTTCCATTGCCCTAAGGAAATATTTTTGTTTGTTTTTTTTTTTTTAAGTCTAGGTGCTGATTGCTGGTGGTGAATACAGAGGCAAGGAAAGTAGATTTCATTTGAATTTAAGCAAGAGTTGTATGCCTCTTAATTTTATCAGTGAAATTCTTGTATCTTATGATATACTAAGATTTCAATGCATTTTAATCTCAGTCTAAATTACTGGATTGACCTGAGCTAGTCTTGTCCTATAATATTTGGCACAGCTAACAAGGGTTGGATTCAGAGACATTATGGCTAATTTCATCGCTGAAGTAGTGAGGGAAGGAAGATTGGTATAGAAGAAGTAGAATCTCAAGTGATTGGTTGACCAAACAGAGGCATCTCATGACAGTGATTTTAGGACTACTACTAATCTCAATGAGATTAGAAGGATGTTGTGGGATTGGTTCAGTTGAGTGTTTAAGGAGCTTGATGAGGAAGACAAAAAATTACAAGACTGGCTATTGTCTGGATCTTATTGCAAGTTTTTTGAAAAGTTGTGTTGCCAAGTAAAAAAAAAATGAAAATGAATTGTGTTTGCATATTTAGCAGTTAGAGGCAGGTTGAAAGAAAGGACCATGACTTGAAGTCAAAGAAGCAGTTTAGGGATCTAGTAATAGCACAGATGAAAAGACCAGTGCTGATGGAGGAGGAGACTGATAGGCTTAGGATAGGAAGCAGGATCTCTGATCCCAGAGGCTTCTATGGATAATGTGTTAAACCCTAATGAGATTAAGGCTATAAAGGAAAAGAAGGGGTGCAGAAGTGAGGAAGAGGATTGAAAACTGGAACTAGGGGGAAACAGCCCCAAATCTATATGTTAAGCTCAAATGAGATAACGTATGTAAAGTACTATGCAGACTTTAAAGCACTGTATAAATTCTAGCTTTTTAAAATCCTTATTTTTATCCCATTACTATCTCTAGTAGTGACTTCTTCCATGCAAGGAAGGGTGATTAGGTGGGCTTTCATCATCAAGGAATTTGAGAGGTTGCAGGAGAAGTTTAAACAGCAAGCTAATAAATTATTAGAACAAATGGCTAATGAGAGTGTGATGGGAAAGGGGAGAGATTGGAGGCAGAAAGACCAATTAGGAGTTTACTGAAATAGTTCGGGCAAGAAATAATGAGGTCCCAAACCAGGGTAGAGGGTATGCCTATGGGGAGGAGACAGATATTAAGAGATGCTATGAAGGTAGAAGGAGGCAAATAGGTGGTTCAGTGGATAGAGTCAGGAAGACCTGAGTTCAAATCTGGCATCGGACACTTATTAGTTGTGTAACCATAGTCAAAACACTTAACCTCTGTTTGCTTTAAGCCACTGGAGGAGGAAATGGCAAACCACTCCAGTATCTTTCCCAAGAAAACTCCATGGAAAGGATGGTGCCCAGGGTCATGAAAGAATTGGACAACAATGGAGGTAGAATTGATGAGACTTAGCAACTGACTGAATGTAAGGATTGAGAGAAAGAGAAAAGTCAAAGATGATTCTGATGTGGTAAGCCTGGGAAAAGATGACGAAGTTCCCAATAAAAACAGGAATGTTTAAAAAAAAGGGGGGGGGGTAAGTTTGGAGGAAAATGTGGGTTTTATATTAGATATGTTAAATTTGAGATACTTATAGGACATTCAAATGGGATGTCCAGAAGGCAGATGGCAATATGGGACCAGAGCTCAGGTGAGAGATTAGAGTTGGATCTATAGACCTGCTAAAGATGATAATTCAATCCATAGGATCTAATGAGCTCATTAAGGGAAAGGTTTCAGAGAGAACAAAGGACTCGGAGTAGAGTCTTAGAGGATACCCATATTTAGAGAGTAGGAGGAAGAAAATGAGCCAGTAAACAACAGCTGAGGAGCGGCTAGATAAGATAATGGACTGATGACCAAGAATAAACATATGCAGAAAACTGAATATAATCACATAGGATATAAAATTGTTCTTCCACACATTCCAGATGAAAATATCAGAGTTGAATAGAAACTTTAAAACGTTCACTCAGGAATCAAAAGAAACAGAAAATGATTAAGTACATGTAAACAATATGAAGGGACTACCAAAGTAAAGTGTTTATATTCTAATATGGAGAGAAGAAATGAGTCCCCTCAGAATCCTAATGTCATTAAGGGTAATAAAGAGCTAAATAAGACAAAAGTCTTGGAGATAGTTGTGTTATATTTTGGTGACCTTAAAATAAGAAAGAAAAGGGAGAAGGGAAAAGGAAAACATTTAGGGATGAAAGAGGGAATAAGAAGAGGGACTTACTATCTCACATAAATGGAATATGTAACTAGGAGATTATACAAACTAAGAACAAGGGATGGAAGATCAGATATCAGCAGTCAAAGGATCATGAAACACACAAGGAGTTTGGTGTAGAAATATTTTCAGTTCCACAGAGAAATAGAAGGACACCAGGAGACAGGAACTGGAATAAGAAGGAAGGTAGATTCAGGAAGGGGTTAGCAAGGTGGCACAATTGATAAAGTGTCAGGCCTGGAGTCAGGAAGACTCATCTTCTTGAGTTCAGATCTAGCCTCAGATACTTACTAGCTGTGTGACCCTGGGCAAGTCACTTAACCCTGTTTGCCTCAGTTTCCTCATCTGTAAAATGAGCAGGAGAAGTAAATGGCAAACCACTCTACTATATTTGCCAAGAAAACCCCAAATGTCATCACACGGAGTCAGCCATGACTGAAAAATGACTAAACAGCACAACAACATCATCCAAGTTTCAGGGAGATATTAATTATAAGCAAAACAAACTTCAGTCTTATGGGGTAGATCATGAAGAGGTATTTAAAAGGCAATAAAGCACAAGAACATGGAATTGAAATCTGGCTAAGGTGAAAAAAAAAAAGGGTGGGGAACAGAATAAAATTGCATCAAGCATAAATCACCAGTGCTGACCATGGATCTCACTAGCCATCCTCTTCTTATAGATAAAATGGAGGGAAATACATGGTTAAAAATCACATTTGTGAATGTGAATGGGATGAACTCACTCATAAAACAAGAAAATGGCAACATTGATTCAAAGCGGAATCCAACAATATGTTGTTTACAAGAAATTTACCTGACATAAACATTAACAGAGTATAAGTTAAAGGCTGGAACAAAATCTATCATACTTCACTTTAACTAAAAAAAGCTAGGAGTATGATCTTAGACAAAGCAGCACAAAAAAGACAGATAGATAGACAGACTGACAGAAAGACAGATAGATAGATAGACAGCTAGATAGATAGAGCATTTATAAAATCATTTAAGATGTACCAGGCACTGTCCTATGTACTAGACAGAAAAGTTCAGGCAAGTAAGATAATGCCTGTCCTAAAAAAACTTGCACTCTAAGTGTGTGAAGACAACATATAAAAGGCTAATAGAATGTAGAGGGAGAGGGGATATTAAAGAAGGGGAAGACAGTACCTCCTAAGAAGCATAGGGAAGACTACAAAATACCATGGAGGCCTGAGCCCTGGTAAGTTATGGCAAAAGCTCACCTCTCAGAACTAGGAGACTCAAGGATGGAATACAAGTTTCTGATGGCCTGGAAACGGTCAGAGCGTAGGGCCATGGTGAGGAGATGGATGGGAAGTAATAGTGTTGTAGGAACTGGAGAAGAATGAGTTAATTCCCCAACCCTCTCATAACACTAGCTAGGTAGCTGGGACTATTATGAATAGGAAAGCTGTGGTACAGACCAGGAGCAGTTTGGGTTAATTTTGCCCCAAGTGGATTGATCTGGGACCCATTTGGGGGAGATCGTTGGACAAGAGGAATAAAGAGGCAGTTTTTATAACATTGATGGGTAGTTTCTGAGATTCCAGAGAACTTTCTTGTGCATGCTTTTAACCTTCTTACTCCAACTTTAATCTATTTTTAAATTTATTTTTCAGAAATACTTTTAATTACCTTGGGAATTGCTTTTACCCATGGGCATTGGAATATGTTTTTAGTAAAAGGACTCTTTGAACCCTTGAGTTCCAAGGGATTCATTGCACCTGTTCTAGAATAGCAACTAACAGAGATAGACTTGATTTTAAAAAACAAACAAATAAACAAAGTAATGATATTATTCATAAAGGCATTTTTGAAAATGAACTAATAGCAATACATAATATATATGCACCAAATGGCATAGCATCAAAAATAAAGGAAAAGTTAAATAAGTTATAGGAAGAAGTAGCCAATAAAAAAATAGTGGGGGGCTTCATTGTTCCCTTTTCAGATGAACGCAAATCTAACAACAGCAAAACAAAACAAAAAGCAAGAAAGAAGTCAAAGACATGAATAAAGTTTTAGAAGAGTTAGAAATTAAAATGATCTACATATTGTAAATCATTGGCTGCCACTGAATGGAAACAGAAAGGGCTATACATATTCATTAGTTGTAAATGGCACCTTTACAAAAATTGATCATGCATTAAGACATAAAAATCTCACAAATACAGAGAAAAGGAGATATATCAAATGTGTTCTTTTATAGACAAATATTTAGCACAGTGAATAGAACACTGAACAGGGACACAGACCTGAGTTCAAATATGAACTCAGACATCTACTAGCTTTGCGACCCTGACAAAGTCATTTAACCTTTGTCTACTTCAGTTTCCTCATCTATAAAATGGAAATAATAATCTCCTAGAGTTTTTGTGAAGATAAACTGAGACACTATCTATAAAATATTTTGCAAACTTTTTATTATTGTTACTGACCATGATATAATAAAAATATAATGAATAAAGGACCGTTAAAGAAAGAATTAGAAATTAATTGAAGGCCAAATGAAAATCCTGAAGAATTGCTGAGTTAAAGGACAAATCACAGAAACAATAGATAATTTCATCAAAGAAAATTACAATGGGGAGACAATAAAACACAATTTTTGGTATGCAGCCAAAGTAATCCTTAGGGGAAAAGTTTTTATCTCTAAATAATTTGCAGATCAATGAAATAGATATGCAACTAAAAATAAAAATCTAGAAAATTAACTGTAAATATGCATTTATTGTTGCTATATCCAGAGAGAACCCATCAAGGAAAAACAGATTTAAAGTTGAAACATGTGATTTTTGTTAGGTATAATATAGAGAATTTTTCAACTAGAAGGGCGATTAAAACATTTGTAATGGGCAAGATACTAAGTGAAATTGTGGAATCTTCAACCTTACGAATCTTTAAAGAACAACAGATAGCCAACCATCTGGTTTGCATGGTTTGCCTTACTGAAGTTAGGGCACTGGACTAGACGGCTTCCTGCAGCCTGATGGCAAGTTTGGGAGCGTGGCTACTTCTGTTTCTCTTATATTTGATCCTTTTGCGAATAGAGAGCTCAGATCCATAAAGTAAAAAACAAAGACCACAACGATTTTGCTGGGGGGGGGTTTAAAAAATAAAATAAATGTGTTCAGCTGCCGAGGTGTATTATTCTGTCTCCTTTATGTGTGTAAACAAAGAAACAGATCCGTACTCACACTGTAGTCTGCAGCTGATGCTAAACACCAGCCCACTTCCTCATGCTGGTCCATTCTGTTTCCATGGTGCTAAAGCATTGTGTGAGCTTTCAGATTGGAGCAAACTAATTTTTTTTAAAGCTTTCTTTTTAACCACTATCATTCATTTGTTGAGGGTGATGCCAGGGCTGGCAAGTTAAAATTAAAGCAGAAGGTCCGAATATATTTTTCTAAGCACACATTTTCTGAGAGATATAACTTTAAAAAAAACCAACCTATTCTTGAAAAATGCATAGAAATCTTTTAAATTCAGACATGGGGGAAATTCCCCATATTATCTCATTTCTAAAGAATGACCAGTTAAGGATTAAATGGGCTATTGATTGTTTTGTTTCAGTTTATAGCTTAGTTATAAATGGCTGATGGGGGAAATGATGACAAACCTTCTATTGTAACCCTCTGGGAGTTCATTAGGTCATTTCTGAGAATGTTGGATAGAGTCATCTGTTGCCCCCAGGTGCTGGATAGCGGCTTTCCTCTTGGGAAAGAAATTTAACAAAGGAGTGTATTTCAAAGAAGGCACTCTATGTTTTCCACCCTTTTTCTGAAGTGTTTTCAAACACACTCTAAGCTAAAAATTCTTAGAAGTGAGAAAAGGAGGTATATATCAGACGACCCCTGAAGCCACCGACAATTCCAGGGAGCAGAAAGATAGGGTCAGATTCTAGATGCTTGAATCCCAAATACATTTTCTCCATAGGAGGGCCTGATTTATTTTTGCCCCACCCACTGGGTGGAAACTTTGAAATGCTCAGTACAAAAGCTTTGGACTAATGCCCTACTTGCATGTCTTATGCTAGTGAAATGTGACATGTCTTATTTCGATCTTATTCCAAAACCAATGGGCAGTTTCTTTGTTGCCAGAGAACGTTTCATCTGTCTAAGCTCACGCATCTCTCTATTTTAAAAAAGATATAGCATTTTTATAAGTAAATTTGTGAGTCAATACCAGGGTAGATTTCATCAGGAATTAGTTAAACGGGTTCCTGTGGACAGACATGTTAACACTGCAAAAGAAATATTGGCGAAAGGAATGGCGTAAAGAAACCATTTCAATTTAAGATTTCAACATGAAAGGTCAATTGTGACTTAAACATTCATTGATCATTAATTACCATTGTGTTGGGTTCTGTACAGAACATATATCTCTGTGTTCTTGATTAGACTTGATTCTAATATTTTTTTTCAATTCTAAGTTCCAAATAGCACATTCAGTAATTTTTTTTGCCTTTTCACTAATGAGCATTTTTTATAAAAACTGAATCTCCTTAGAATTTATTTCTTTTAGGATTCTATTTAAAATGTTTATAACAAAAGAGAATTGCCATTGTCAGCATTTAAGTATACACTCTCTGAGGCTAACCAAGTAATTCACCAATATAGTTGCATCAAGCAAAAAACTGAAGCTTAAATTTTTAGAATAAAATTTAATCTATGGCCGTTATCAGTGTTTCTATTTACCAAGGTGGGTCAGTCATTTCCAGATTTTCTAAATATTTTTGTCTAAAGAAAATTATAAATGTTTATAAGGTCATAGATTTAGAGCTGGAAGAAGGTTTAGACATCATCTAAAGCAATTTTTTCAGTTTTGAAATGATGGAAAACAGACATAAAAAAGTTAAGTGACTTGCTCATGGTCACACAGCTAGTCTTTGGTAGAATTTGAACTCAAATCTTCTCATCTTCTAATCCAGCACCATTATACCATATTGCATTTCTACTTTTTTCTTTGATGATAAAAATTTCTAGCAGAGTCAAAAAGTAATGTTACTGAATCTTGAAATTTTTTTCTTTGGGTTTCTTAAGTACCTTAAAAGTTATTAATCAGGGCCATCACAATGTAACATTGGAACTCCATGTAGATTGTGACTTGATGGGTGATCTGTCCACAAGCTCACTAGTTTCTCAGACTTTTGATGTCATCATTATTCATTTGGGCTGAATGCTTTTGGAAAGTCTGTCAAAAGGCAAATATATAGGAGAATGTTAATGCCTTACCACCCAAGATGGTAGTATGAATTAGTGTGTATCATTTCCCTTCTCCTTGGATCTGAACAAGAATTAGATCAGAATAGGTAAATTTATAACACTAAGTATCTGATCTAATGGAAAGATCACTAGATCTTGAGCCAGGGGACCTTGGCTTGAATTCTGGTTATTTGCTATTTTAATTATTAAGTTTAACCTTGAGCAAGTTACTTAACTTTTGTGGGGCTCACTATCCACACCAATAAACTGAAGGATTTGGCATAAATTATCTCCAGAAGTGGATGGAAAATGGAAGGCACCAAAAAGAGAAATAGCAGCAGGGTCTAAGATCAAATTTAAATCAAATTAAGATATTTTGTTCTGTAGAAAAGTTTTCATAAATGAAAATTTGATGCCATACATCAAGATAAATGTCAAACAGGCATGTGATTTAGACATAAAATATGACATCGGAAGAAAATCAGAAGAGCAAGGAAGAAATTATTTTTCATATCTATGAATAAGGAAAGAATTCATGATTAAACAAGTTAACAGAGGATCATAGGAAATAAAACAGAAATTTTGATTATGTAAAATAGACCAAGTTTTTCTAAAAAACAAATCTAAAGCAATTAAAATTAGAAGGAAAACTGGTAACTGGGGAAAAAAATCTTTTCAGTAAATTTCTCTGATAAAGATTTCATAGTCACGATATATAAGGACTTTATTCAAATTTACAAGATAAAATAAAGCCATTTCCCAGTAGATAAATGGTGAAATGGTATGAACATGCTTTTTTCATAGGAAGCTTTCCAAACTTTCAACAATTATATGAAAATATGTTCCAAAGCATTAACATTTAGAGAAATACAAATTAAAACAGCTCTGAGGTTTCTCCTCATACACATCAGATTTGCAAAGTTGGCAAAAGAAGAAAATTACAAATGTTGGAAGAGCTATGGGAAACAGGCACATTTCTGCACTGTTGGTGAAACTGTAAATGAGTCTGGCCAGTCTGGAGGAAAATTGGAATTAGGCCCTCCAAATTACTAAAGTGTACCTAGCAGTACTACCACTAAACCTCTATCACACAGAGAACAAAGAAAGAAGGAAAGAACTGATATGCACAAAAATATTCACAGTAGTTCCTTTTATAGTAGCACTAGAAATTAAGGGGGTGCCCAGCTATTAAGGGATAGATAAACAAATTGTGGTATATAATGTGATGGGATATTATTATATTATATTATTGTATTATATCATAAAAAATGGGGAGAACGTCAAAAAACTGGGAAGAGGCCTATGAATTGATGCAGAGCAAAGCGAGTAGAACCAGAAGAATATATACAACATTATAGAGAAAAACAACTTTAAAGGACTTTAGAACTGATTCATATAATCATACACCACTAGTCCAAAGGCCTAAAGATGAACTATGTCATCACCTCTTGCTAAAGAAGGTAGGAGATTTAAAATCCAGAATGAGACATGCATTTCTGGACATGACTAGTGTAGGAATTTGTTTTGCTCAACTGAGTATTCTTTGTGAGGGGTTTGGTTTTGTTCTTAATTATTGAATTGGAGTCAAGAAAGGGAAGAAAGAGATAATAAATAAAGTTTCTAAGAAAATCACAAAAAGGAATTTTTAAAAGTGAATTACTATGTTTTACTGTCTACCAAATTATTCTAGACCTCTTTATAATCAACTGGCCAATAAGCCAACCTTTTTTAAGTGACTGCTATCTGCCAGGCATTTAGCTATATGCTAGGACTGCAAAGACAATCACAAAACAATTCTTGCCCTCAGAGAGCTTACATTTTTCTAGGGAAAAATCATGTACACATATAAGTTTGTGTATAATAAATACAAGTTAATGTGGGGTGGCACTGACAGCTATGGCAAAGGGTGGTATCAAGGAAAGGTCTCACGTAGGGGGTGGCATTGGAGGGAACTGAAGGAAGAATTCTATGAGAAAGAATTAAGGAATACATGCCACATGTGAAAGATAGCCTGTTTAAAGGCAAAATAAAAAAAAATGGAATGGAATGGGTGGGTGTGGCTGCACCATAGAGTGCTAGAAGGGGAGCGACATATAATAAGCTTGGAAAGGTAGGTGGCATCCAGGATTTTTTTTTTATTTGAACCAAGAAGCAGTGGGGAACCACTGTAGCTTCTTGAGCAGAAGAGTGATGTAGTCAAATCTGAGCTTTAGAATCTGAGCTTTAGAATATCACTTTGGCAGCTGAGCATAGGATGGGTTGAAGCAGAGAGTCGAATTAGAATACTATGGCAATAGTTAAGAGAAGAGTGATGAGGACCTGAACTAGGGTGATGTAGAGAGAAGTGGCATTTTGTAAGTACTTACTACGTGCCAGGCACTTTGCTAAGCATTTTACAAATATCATCTCATTTGATATTTAAACCAAACCTGCAAAGTAGGTGCTATTATTATTCCCATTTTACAGTTGAGGAAACTAAGGCGGAAAGAGGTTAAATGACTTACCCAGGGTCAGCCAAGGCTAAGTCTGCATTTGAACTCAGATCTTCCTGACTCCAGGCCAGCAGTCTACTGCACCACAAAGATGCCTCTACATCAATCCATGCCAACAGAATATAAATGACAAGCTACACCAATCACACTAAGGTGTTATTTTATACAACTGCAAAACAACAACAAAACTCATTTATAACTCATTTATATATTCATTCATATAAAACTCATTTATATCTTCTATATAAATATAGAATCTCAAAGTAAATAAGGAAAATAATGCAAGAATGAAAGGAGTGGAGCACTACCAGATTACAACCATTATAAATATTGGGTTTTTTAAAGAATAAATTCATTACAAATTAAATTAATTAAGCATTATAAACATTTTGTGATACAATAATACTCCAATTATCTTGTCCGTATTAAAATAGGAAAGTAAATAAATGAAACAAACCAGATGTAGAAGAATCAGAAGCAATCAAATTTAATGAGCCAGAGCTCAATAAACCTTAGAAAATAAAATGCTCGAGAAGAACTCCCTCTATGACACAGCCATCTGGGAAAACCAAATATCGGTTTGATGGAAATTACGTTTAGACCAACGTCTTATAACATATGGTGCGATCAGCTCAAAATGGATGTGATACCTGAATACAAAAACTCACCACAGAGTATTGGAAAAGAATGAGATCAGGTATAGCATGGCTATGACTAAGGGAAAAATGTCAAACTTTGAGCAAGGGATAGAGTCGATCACGTAGGACAAAAGGAATCATTTTGACCACGTGAAACTGAAAATCTTTTGCACTAACAAAATCAACCCAGCTATGCATAAAAGGTGAAAGCATTGATTGAGAAAAGTATCTTCACATCAAATAATTCTAATAAAGGTCTAATATCCAATATGCATGAAAAATTCAGACAGATAATTAAGAACAAGAGCCATTATGTAATGAATAAGTGGTCGAAGGATATGAATCAACGGTTCAGACTATGAGCAACTGTATGAAAGACTATTCCAAATCATCGATTACAAGAGAGAAGCTCATAACAACTCTGAGATTTTACCTCACATCCAGGAAATGGACAAAGATGACGAAAGATGGAAACAGTGTGAGAAGGGCTGAAGAAATTCAGGCACCTTGACGTACTGTTGGGTTGAACTGTTTATTAGGCCAATCATTCTGGAAAGCAATTTAACAGAATGCTCCACTTTGCATCTCCTTCTCTGCCTGGTTTCAATTCCTTGGAACAGGATGCCTCAGGGTCAGGAGTCTTCCCTAGTGTCCCACCCCCCTGTCCTGCCTCCTTTTGTATTGTCTTCTCATTTCGATTATAAGCTCCTTGAGGACAAGGGCTATCTTTCTTTTTATTAATTATATCCCCAGGATTTAGCACAGTGCCTAGTATATATTAGGGGTTTAATAAATATTTATTTGATTGAATAATGATTAAAAATGACTAAAAAATCCACATCCTTTGGTTCGGAGGTCATTGTTGTTCAGCTCTTTGTGACCCCATAGACCAGTGGTTCTCAACCTGTGGGTCACGACCCCTTTGGGGGGGTCAAACGACCCCTTCACAGGGGTCACCAAAGACCATCAGAAAACACATATTTCCGATGGTCTTAAGAACCGAGACACTGCTGCTCTATCCATCTCCAGGCGGGTCTGCCCACATGCAGATATGCCCACATATGAGTATTAAAGGATCGCGGCATTAGGAAAGTTGAGAACCACTGCCATAGACCATAGTATGCCAATACTAGGCATGGAGTTTTCTTGGCAAAGATGCAGGAGTGGTTTGCCATTTCCTTTTCCAGTGGATTAAGGCAAACAAAGGTTAAGTGACTTGCCCAGGATCCCACAACTAGTGAGTGTCTGAGGACAGATTTGAACTCAAGCCTTCTTATTTCAGGCCCAGTACTCTATCCACTGAGCCATTTAGCTGCCTCCTCAGAGATCACACAGACCCAAGGAGGTCATAGACAAAAAGAAACGTCTTATATACACCACAATATCCATATTTTTGTGATAGCAAAGAACTGGAAACAAAGTAGATACCCATCACTTGAGGAATGACCAAGCAAATCATGGTATAAAAGTATAATGGATTATTAGGTTGTAAGAAATGGTGAATATGAAGAATTATGAGAAATGTGAAAAGATCTTTATGAACTGATGCAGAAAGAAGTAAGCAAAATAAGAAAAAATACACATAATAGCTACGTACAATGGGGAAAAAACTCAGTAAAATGAAACTGAATGTCATATAATGAAAAACTTGACACCAGAGGAGAATCTGGAAAATGCACCTCTCTTCCTTCATTGGAGGAGTGGGAGAATATGACTGTTGAGTATTATATATACTGTCAGACAGAATCGATATGTTGGTTGGTTTTACTGAATCTTTTTCTTCCCTTTTTTCTTCTTAATTAAAAGGGATGGGTTTCTGGGTAGTGGACTGAGTAGGGATATATTGGTAAAATGAAAGTTAAAACAAAGAGTATCAATATAAGTACAATTTTTTCAGAAAATAAAGAAACGCATTTCAAGAAGAAAAGTGTCGACACTTTTTCAAAAGATAATTTTACATCACTAATAATACAAATACACATTGGCAATAACTTGGGTTTCATATGTCACTTCCGTCAAATCAACAAATCAGCAAACCCAGAAATTGTCAATATCAGAAGGGTTTATGGGAAGATG
>CM053587.1:320999418-321013231 GCA_028646515.1 Pseudochirops corinnae | reverse complement strand
AGACCTCATTTCTCAACATATAGAGAACTGAGTCAAATTTATAAGAATACAAATCATTCCCCAGTTGATCAATGGTCAAAGGATATGAACATGCAGTTTTCAAACAAAGAAATCAAAGCTATAGTCACATGAAAAAATGCTTGAAATCAGTATTGATTAGGGAACTGCAAGTTAAAACAACTCTGAAGTACCACCTCACACCTATCAAATTGATTAATATGACAGAAAAGAAAAATGATAAAGGTTAGAGGAGATGTGGGAAATTTCGGACACTAATATGCTATTGGAGGAGTTGTAAACTGATCCAACCATTCTGGAGAACAATTTGGAATTATGCCCAAAGGGATATAAAACTAAGCATAGCCTTTGACTCAGAAATATCATTACTAGGTCTGTATCCCTAAGAGATTTTTTTTTTAAAGAGGGTAGGGAGGAAGACCTATCTGTACAAAAATATTTATTGCAGCTCTTTTTGTGGTGGTAAAGAACTGGAAATTGAGGGTATGTCCATCAATTGGGGAATGACTGAACAAGTTATGATATATAATTGCTATTAGAAATGATAAGTAGAATCATTTCAGAGAAACTTGGAAAGAATTATACAGATTGATGCAAAGTGAAGTGGGCAGATCCAGAAGAACTTTGGACACAGTAACATCAATACTGTACAATGATCAATCAGCTATGACAATTTAGTTATTTTCAGGAATACAGTGATCCAAGACAATTTCAAAGGACTCCTGATAAAAATGCTACTCCTATTCAAAGAAGGAACTGATGGAGTTTGAATGCAGATTGAAGCATATTGGTTTTTACTTATTTAATTTTTTTCATTTGTTTGAGTTGGGTTGTTTTTGTTTTGGTTTTGGTCTGTGTTTTCTTTCACAACACGACTAATGTGGAAATACGTTTTGAATGATGGTATGTGTTTGTATTTTTCAGTCATTTTAATCATGTCCAACACTTTATGACCCCATTTGGGATTTTCTTACCAAATAAACTGAAGTAGTTTGCTATTTCCTACTCCAGCTCATTTTCCAGATGAGAAAATTGAGAGAGTTAAGTGACTTGCCTAGGGTCATAGATAGTAAGTGTCTGAGAATGGATTTGAATTCAGGAAGATGTATCTTCCTGACTCCAGACCTGGCACTCTATCCACTGCATCACATAACTGTCCATTATAAGCAATATCAAATTGCTTACCATGTCAGAGATGGGGAAGAGGAGGAAGGGAGGCAGAAAGAATTTGGAACTCAATTTTTTTTTAATGTTAAAAAATTGTTTTTACATGTAATTGGGAAAAAAAGAAAAATTATTCTGTGTTGCAAGAAAAGTCCAATTGGAAACTGGATCAATGAGTCAATAAACATTTATTAAGCACCTACTATGTGCTGGCACATAGGAAGGAAATGATTGTAGTATAAAACCAGTCATCAATAAAACTTTTTTAATGGGGAATTGATAAAGGAGATATTCAGGGGCAAGAGGAAAGAATATGGGAATGATTAAGTATGGTAAATTAATTTTATGTTATTTTTCACTTATATACTACCAAATAAGAATCAATTGGAAATACCACCCCACTCCTCCTGCAAAATGTCAGTCTGACTGCATTGACTTTTTGGACATTATTAGGCTAACAGACTAGGCAATGTTATAGATTAAATGATTTAGATTTTGGCAAACTATTTGTGTATCTCGTGCAATTTTCATGGACAAGATAGAGAGATGGGCTCTAGACCAAAGTATAATGAAGTATCTTCAGAACTGTTGGACAAAAAGACTAATCATCAAGGGCCCGACGTCAACTTCATGGCAGATACACAGAGGAGCATTTTGGGGACCTGTTCTTGATCCTGTGCTTTTTAATAGTTGTATCAATTACTTGGATAAAGACACAGATGGAATGTTGGGTAAATTTGGAGATGATGAAGGCTGGAAGGAATAGCTAACACACTGAATAAGAGAGTCGGGGTCCAAAATGATCAGGACAGACTAGAGTACTGAGTCAAATCTATTGAGATTAAAATGAATCAAGCGGGAGATGAGAAAGAGGAGGTAAATGCAGATAACTTTTCTACGAAAATCTCTCTAATGAAAGAGAGTAGAAACATCAGACAACAGTTTAAGCAGAGGATGGGGTCAAGTGACGGATTTTTTTTGGTTTGTTTTTTAAGGAGGAGAGAGATATGGATATGTTGGTAAGTAGCAATAGGGAAAATATCAATGGATACAGAGAGAGTTTGCAACAAGGATTTTGTTTTTCTTTCATTCTCAATTGAAAGGAGCTGAGATGAGAAGACAGAAGGAAAAATAAATTTAATACAAAAAAAATGAAGAAAATGAAGGAGAAAGAGGGGATGAATTTCAAGTTGCTAGAAGAGATGAGAGTGGACCTTAGTGAATGTAGTGATTGACCTTAGTGAAGAAAATGGTTACCTCTTTAGAGAATGAAGCAGAGAAAAGAATGACAGAAGGGTACAAAGGTGATTTGAAATATAGATTTAAGGAGAAGAAACATGTGTCTTGTCATTCCAGGTGTTTAATGGCAATTAATATATGCTTACTTGTATTTCACCAATGCAATACCCACAGCAGCTGCTATGAATATGCAGGCATATTCCCAAGTTTGAATCACAAGATATAACAGACTCTCTTCCTTGAAGACAAAACCAAGACATTTATTCAAACATCAGAAAGCCAAATCCACCATAGTAACAAAGGAGTCTATACACATTACCAATGCAGGGCACACTGACACCTCAAGCATTCATTTTAAGACAAAGTCCATACAAGTTACCAATGCAGGAAACACAAACATTCCAAGCATTACCTCCATTAGGCCTCCCCACAAAACAAGCTCCCCCAGGCAAAAATCCTCCTTCTCTCACTTGTGCTATCTGTTCTGCCTGCTCTTTCTCTCTCCCATCTCTGTCTCACTCCCACTTCCTGCTCCTATTTTTTCTTCCTATTCCAACCTCCTACTACAGTTCCATGTGATCATATAGGCCTATTAAGGGTCAGGAAAGATCTTCAAATTCCCTTAACATTATAACTCAGTAAAAACAAACAAACAAACAAACTAATTAGTTCATATCTGTCATAGTTCAAGTGGATTGTTGCTTCACTCCATCAGCCCAGAGAGCCACCCTTGTCCCATGGTGTTCAGTCTGTAAGTCAGACTCTCCATCTTCCATCTATCATTTTTGCTACATGACTCATGTGATTTTTCCTAGTGGAATAAGTTATCTCCTGATATACTTTGTACCATTGACCTTCTATAGAGCTCAATTATCATGCTATGATCCAGAAGGATTCTGTGCATTTCCTTTTCTTTATCCGTTAGGTACCCACCATCATCTGTTCTTTCCTACTCATTGTAGGTCAGCATTCTACTGCAAAGATTATGGCAGCCAGCACTGCATAGTTGAGCATTTCTCTTCTGGTCTTTATATGCTTTCAATATTACTGTAGTATACAGTGTTGCTTTCCCCAAGCCCCACTCAAATTAGAAGTAGGGCTCTCAGAAAGATGTTCGTGACTTCTCCCTTTAGGATTGTATAAGTGATCCAGAAGACCCCACCAGCGTGCTCCTCATTGATCATCCAAATTATAGCAATTGTTGCTATTGTTCAGTTGTTCTGTTATATCTGACTGTTGCTGACCCTGCCATCTATAGCATGCCGTTACCGCATATGGGGTTTTCTTGGCGAAGATACTGGAATGGTTTTCCATTCCTTTCTCCAGTAGATTAAGGCAAACAGATGTTAAATGACTTGCCCAGGGTCACACAGCTAGTAAGTGTCTGAGGTCAGGTTTGAACTCAGGCCTTCTTAATCCAGATCTAGCGCTCTAACCACTAAGCCATCTAGTTGCCTTTTTGATATCAATTAGCCAGTCATAATTAATTTGCTTTTAGTTAGGGCTATTAGCTAATATAGTAAAAAGTTGGTAACAAAATCTCCCACCACCCCCAAAGCACGGGGCATTGTATTTCACAAGTGCATACAGAGTGTGGGAGAAAGTGGGTTCAAACTTAGTAAGCATATGTGGCCAAAAGATGAGTCACAGCTTCTGGTTGGATGGAGTCCTTTTCTGTCTTCCTGGGGCCCCTTAAGTTCCCTATCTCTATGTGTATCTCTAAGCTTGGCCCTGAGAATGGGACACTTAAAGATTTCTGAAGCTGCCAAAGTAGTATGTAGTTCCTGAGGCTGCCTTTCTTAGGTCTTGGCTGGGTTCATTGTTTGTTACTCATCCAATATCTCTAATGACATGGTCAGCAGGTGAGTGTGATATATCTTTTATTCTAATTCTTTCCCCTCCTCCCCTCATACCTTCTTGCTCTTGTTAAAGCAGTGGTTCTCAACCTTCCTAATGCCGCTACCTTTTAATACTCTTATGTGGGTGTATCTGAATGTGGGCATGAGACAGATAGAGGAGCGGTGTCTCGGTTCCTAAGACCATTGGAAATATGTGTTTTCTAATGGTCTTAGGCGACCCCTGTGAAAGGGTCGTTTGACACCCAAAGGGGTTGCGACCCACAGGTTGAGAACCACTGTGTTCAAGGTACAAGGATTTGGATCCTCAAATTCTTCCCAAAGCTTAACTTTCAAAGTCTTGCTGGAATCTCCTTCTCTGAAATAAAGAAACCTGGGCAAGGAGACGAGCAATCTAATTCTTTCAACACATTTAATTCCCAACAAATTTCATCATCTGATTTCATCAATGGTTTGAAACACTTTACTCCTTCCCAACTTAAGTACCTAGGTTATTTGTACCTAGTTTATAGTTTGACTGATCTAAAAAAAGGATCCAGAATAGTTGACACCTATTCTACACCTTTGATTGATTAATTCTATAGCCCAATAAAAGATATGTTCTCACCTAATAAAGATGTTAGAGCATAGAACATCTTGTCAACTGTGGTCAGGGTGTTAGGTTACACAAGCAATCTGTAAATGAAGGTGAAAGCAATTCAAGCTGGTCTGAGTATTCTCATTCGTTTTTGTCTCGCTATTATTCTGACAAAGGCAGTGATTCAAATAAGCTAAATTCCAGTAGGTCTTCAATTTCCAAGTGATCTACATGAACTATGCCTTTCGCAAGAGTGTCATGCATCTAGCAACATCAAGATTAACTTCTAGACTTTTCCTAAATGCTTCTTGAAGGTTTTACTGGAGCTTTCAGGAGTAGCACTGGCAAACAAAACTGTGACCCAGCCATTCTTAGGGAGGTACTGTCCTGTTCAGCTTCGCCTCGAGGCTATGCTAGGAGTGGATAAGAATTCAGGGTTCTCTGGGAGACTTCCAGGATGCCACTGATCTCATGATTCTGGTTGGGTGGGGTGGGAGGAAAGGACAAAGGAAGATCTGGAGGAGTGAGTCTAATTTTGGTAACAACAAAAAGTAGAAAGGTGGGGTTTGAATGAAATGGGAGAGATTAAAGATTAGGGTACCAAAAATTAGAATCCTGAAAGGACCAAAGTGAGTAGGTCTATATAACATAAGAATAGTATCAACCATAAGCATTCTGATGGCTCCAAGGAATCACGGAGAGCCTACGGGAGAATAAAAGCTATTAAAAGGCAGGCATGACCTCATTTGTTACTTTGTCTCCCTAGTCCAGGACTGTATACAGTGTAGTCACAATGTTTGTTGAGTTAAGCAGATTGATTCAAGATATGAATGAAACTGGATAAAAAAGACAGATCCAAAGAGGCGAGGAGTTCTCAGAGTTTGTTGTGCTCAGGTTGCTGAATGCCTCTGCTGGCTTTTAAAATAAGGCTCTCCAGGGTACCCTATTCCTACAATCTTTTGGTGCAGGCAGCAAGTGGAGAAAGCACTGGGCTGAGAGTCAAGAAGACCCGGGTTCAAATCTAGATCAAACACTTACTAACTGTGTGATCCTGGGAACAATTTGGCTCAATTTCCTCACCTGTGAAATTGGAACAGTAACAACAACTACCCTCCCAGACTGTTGTAGCTCCAATGAGATAATTTTTTAAAGCATTTAGCACATTTCTTGGCCCATAGTAGGTGACTAATAAAGGCTTGTCCCCTTCTCACATCTTCCATTGATGAAGTAACTTCAGAGGAGAAGAACAGGGAGGCAGCTTGGGCTAATAGACAGGGGTTCAGACTTGGAGGCAGAAAGAACTGAAATCCAAGCCCTACTTCCAACATGTCCCGGCTTTGTGACTCTGGGCAAGGCATTTCACTTCCCAGTGCCTTAGGCAACTCTCTAAAACTATAGAATGTAGGCATTTAGTAAATATTTTAGTAAATTAGTAAATTAAAAATTAGTAAATTAGTAAAAAAATTAGTAAATATTTATGGAGTGTTGACAAAGGGAGACTTCTCATCAGAAATTCTCTATATGCATGAAGTCAAAAGTACAATAAAAACAAACAGGAACAACCAAACCCTTTGGGGTTGTGACTCTTCATGAACCCGTTTAGAGTTTTCTCGGCAAAGATACTAGAGTGGTTTGCTATTTCCTTCTCCAGCTTGATTTTTGCAGATGAGGAACTGAGGCAAACAAGAATGCATGACTTGATCAGGATTACCCAGTTAGTAAGCGTCTGGGACTGGATTGGAACTCCTGAAGATGTCTTCCCGATTCCAAGTCCAGTGCTCTATTCACTATGGCGCCACCTAGCTGCCCATCTTAAGCTGTAATAGTCGTTTATATGATTGCAGTCTTGCAGCTCAGTATAATGGTCACTGTCCCACAACTTGGACCCATTTCTCATTCTAAATTTCCGGGAGTTTTTCTAATGACTACCCCTCCAAGGACAATTACTTTTGATTTGAAACCCAATATTCAAATAGTCAGTTAATAAATATGTATCACACTACTCTGGGTCAGGCATAGTGCTAAACCCTGGGGATACTAAAGACAGTCTGTTCTCAAGAAGTTCACAGTTTTAGGGAAGAGACAATAAGAGAATGATTCTGTACAAACATACTACATACGGATCAATTGGTGATAACCAACAGAGAGACGCACTGGAATATTCAGCCTTTGGAAGAGAGAACAGCAACATTATTTAGTTCTGCTGAAATTAATGGTGCGAGGATTGTGTGTCAGCAATATGGCTCATGACAATACAGGTCATGCTCGAAGGGAAAATGGAATAATCCCATTTTGAGATGTAATAAAGAGCTAGCTTGTCTGTTTTAGGGTTCAAAAGCCAACTCTTTGTGAAGAAGCAAGTTCAATGACCAATTAGCAAGGGTTCAGTTTTTTAGATGGGGGCATTTTAGAAACAGTATTTATGTCCTAATTATGCTCTGATGATTGGGGGGGTGGAGGTGTGAGTGCAGAATAAATCTATCCTATGCAATCACTGAGAACATTGTCTCATTGCAGCTATTAGAGCTTGGCTGTCAAAATCCACCCTTACTTCACAACTAATTGAATCTGCAGGGAAATCTTATTTGATCTCAGACACCCTCTATTGTGAAAGGGCTAGCATTTCCAACAGAACCAATCCAAAGACTACAGAGAAAATGGGAAAGAGAAGGGGGTGTACCATTCATCATGAATCACTGGAATAAAGCTTTTTTTTCCCCTTTAATACAATCGTAAAGAAGCCAGATTCATTTGGTCAAAAATTTGACAAAGAAGATTTTGTAATTCTTGAAGATGCTCAAGAGTGGTCTATTTATGGTAGTAACATATAATAGCAGCTGAGAAAATTAACTCATTTTTTGGAAAATGTCTGCAAATATCTCTAATTTATTTGGCAGTGGGGGGCAGAGGGTGTGCCACTGTATTCTTTGATATGTTAGTAACTGTTCACTGAGTTTGCTTTCTTCACAAGGAATTGGCTTTCAAACCCTAAAGACAATCTAGCTCTGTAAATCTTGAAATGGGATTATTCCAGTTTCCCTTTGAGCATGATCTGTTTTGTCATGAGCCGTGTTGCTGACGCACAATTCTTGCTCCAGACATTTCAGCCATCAGAAGCTTTAGAAACCATCTAGATCAGTGGTTCTCAACCTGGGGGTCGAACAACCCTTTCTCAGGGGTCGCAGGGGTCACCCAAGACCATCGGACAACACATATTTCTGATGGTCTTAGGAACTGAGACACCACTCCTCTATCCATCTCCAGGAGGGTCTGCCCACATGCAGATACACCCATATATGAGTATTAAAGGGTTGTGGCAGCAGGAAGGTTGAGAACCACTGATCTAGACCAACTCCCACATTTTACAAATGAGGAAATGAAGGCCTGGAAAGCTGAAGTGACATGCCCCAAGGTCACAAAGATAGTATCAGCAGAGATGGGATTTGAACTCAGGTCTTCTGACTCCAAATCCATTGCCCTTTCCACTGTAACACATTGCCTCTTCTATTGTAGTAATCTCCTTATTTGCAGAGTATCAATGTATCAGCCTGGGGTGGGAGAGGACTCTATTAGAACTCCATTAGTGCATATGCCCAGAACACTTCCTTCCCCACACCCCAGTCAGTCAACAAGCCTTTATTAAGTGCTTTACTCTATATCAGGCACTGTGCTAAGTTCTGGGGATATTCTGTTGTTCAGTCATTTCAGTCATGTCCACATTCAGGGTTTTCTTGGCAGAGATACTGGAGCGGTTCGCAATTTCCTTCTCCAGCTCATTTTACAGATGAGAAAACTGAGGCAAACAGGGTGAAGTGACTTGCCCAGGGTCACACAGCTAGTAAGTCTCTAAGTTTGAATTCAGGAAGATGAGTCTTGCTGACTCCAGACCTAGCCACCTCACTGCCCTATATTTATATCTGGGGATATAAAGAAAGGCAAAAAAGACAGTCCCTGCTCCTAAGGAGCTTACTGGCTATTCTTTTGCCTCTTAGTTTCTCTGGTTTCCTAAGACTCATTAAAATTCCATCTTTTACAGAAGGAATTTCCTGGTTCTCCCCTCCACCACCCTAGCTCCAAAACTTTTAGTGCCTTGGAGATCACCTCCCATTTATTCTGTATATACCCTGTAATTACCCAGTTATTCACATGCTGTTTTCTCCATTAGAATGTGAGCTCCTTGAGGACAGGGAATTTTTCCCCCCAGTTTTTAAAAATTTCACCTCCAAGCCCCCACCCTCTTACCCCACAGCACTTAGCTCAGTGACTGGCACATAGTTGGAACCTAATAAATGCCCATTTACTATATAATTGAAGAGTAACCCAGTCAGGGTCCCCAGAATGAAATATTTCCATTTCATAGGATCACAAGATTTTGAGCTGGAATCAGAGGTGTGCTGATAAGTATTTAACAACCAGCTCTCCAGGGTGGGAAAATATAAGCATAACACACTTCTAAATAGAATCTATACTATTAACATTTTCTCCAGCATTTTCTTATGTGTAGATAATCAACAAAACAATAAATCAAGTCCTGATTTGTGGCGTTGCAGATTCCTATAGGTATAAACACTCATACCAAAATTTTAACAATCAGCTCTTCATTAACACGGTTCTCCCCCCATTCCTCCCTGATTTTCTAGATAAGGAAGCTGACTTGAAGGGTAATAAACAGAAGAACTGGGACTTGAGTTCCCATCTTCTGGACTCCCAAACTGGTGTTCTTTCCCCTATACCTGGTGTCCATGACCTTCTAAGCCCAAAGACATTCTCAAGTTGTTTGCCATTTTGTGACTCTTTACCAACAACACTTATAAGTAAGCCTCATTGAGAGGTATACCCTTAGACAATCTAGTCTTTAAAATCCTTGAACTCCTAGGAAACTATCTGCCATTCAAACAAGGCCTGTCTTTATGGCACTCTTCGCCATTTTTGTTTTTCATCCATTTGAGACAGGAGAGAAATAGCTCCTGGTAGTGGTGGATAGTCTCTTTTATTGTGTACACAACACCAGAGATCAAGTCATATCCATTATATAATGCTCTGTTATATGGCATATTAATCTGATTGATTCATTCTAAACTAGAGATATTAAAAAAAAAAGATTTACCGTAAAGGAGAGGTAGAAAACTAGAGAGTCTTGTATGCCTAGAAATAAAAGTGATTTATATAGTCAACCTAGTGCACAATAGTCATAAAAAAGGGCTAACAAGATGCTAGGTTGTATTAGCAGCGGTATGGTAAACAAACACGAGTGTGCCAACACCATTAATTTATAAAGAACTTGCTGAGTCCACATAGGATTCACAGGAGGAGCTCGGAGCACCATACTAAATAATTAAATGGACAAATAAAGAAAAAGACTTACCATGTGCTAAGCACTATGCTAAATGCTAGGGATACTATATACTAAATTCTAGGTAAGCAAGACAATTCTTGCCCTCAAACAGTTTACATTCTAATATGGGACGCAGATGTGCCTGTGGGGTATGGGGGACAGATAACCATATGGTGCCATGATTTAGAAATGTCAGGTAAATGGTGTGGAGACTTGGTTCGTGGAAAGATAAGGGTGAAAATTCACTTATTGGAGTTCAGGGTCCCAGGATCAGAGTCTGAATTCTGGTGAGGGGGACATAAGGAGGATGGCCAAAGTGTAGGTGGCAAGGTTTGGAAATCAAAGAATTTCAGAGGTATAAAGGATCTCAGTAATGCTAAACTCTACTTGAAAAATAATCTTTATTTCAACATATCCAGTAAGTGGTCATTCAATCCTTGCTAGTCGTCAGCTTAACGTTCTTTCGGACAGCTCCAATTATTAGGGAGGACAGCTAGGTGGCTCAGTGGACAGAGCACTAGGAGTCAAAAGATTTTAAGTTCAAATTTGACTTCAGACACTTACTAGCTGTGTGACCCTGGGCAAGTCACTTAGCCCTGTATGCCTTGGTTTCCTCACCTATAAAATGAGATGGAAATGGCAAACCATTTCAGGTATTTTTGCCAAAGAAATCCCCAAATGAGATCATAAAGAATCAGAAATGATAGAACAACAAAAAAATTATTATGGAAATTTCCCCTCAACATCTCGCCTAAATCCGCATCTTTGCAACTTCTACCCAATGCTCCAAACTCTGCCTTTAGAGCCAAAGGCAACAATGACCCTCTTCCACATGAGAGTCCTTCATGTATTTGAAGACTTGAGTTCCTTCTTGGATCTCCTCTTCTCCAGGTGAAACATCCCCGGTTCTCTTACTTGAACCTCTTAAGGCATGAACTTGAGGGCTCTTCACCATCCTTGTCCTCCTCTAGACAATCTCAAACTTATCAAGGTCTTTCCCAAAATATGGTGTCAAGAATTGAGCACAATATTTCAGGTGTCTGAGCAGGGCACAGGTCACTAGGAGTCCGAACATTATAGAAAAGCCCCAGATATGTCAGTGAAAATAACCCCAGGTGAGAACAATCTAAATTAAAAAACGAAGGACAGTTTGATCGGCTTTTTATTCTTGGAAACACCAAATCCTACAAATGATTTCAGACACTCTCAAAAATCCTGGGAAAACAGGCATACTAATATGGCATTGGGAGGCTGTGAATTCATTGGTCTAGACAACCCGAAAAGCAATGGGAACTTTGCCAAAAAATTATTAAATTGTGCATGTCCTTTGACCCAGTGATACCACTAGTAGGCCTATATGCCAAATAGTTATAAGGAAAAGGACCTACATATACAAAAACACTTTATACCACTTCTTTTGATGATGGAAAAGAACTGAAAACTAAGGAAGTGACCATTAATTTTGGAATGGTGGAGCAAATTGGGGATACAATGGAATTTTAGAATTGGAATGGAATAATTTAGAATTTAGAATGGAATACTCTTGTGCCATAAGAAATGATGACAGGGATGGTTTCAGAGAAACCTGGGAAGACTTGTATGAATTGATGCAGAGTGAAGTGAACAGAAAGGGGGAAATATTGTAACAACATTGGAAAAAGAAACTTTGAAAGATTTAAGAACTCTGTTCAACTGATGACAAAATATGATCCCAGAGAACCAATGATGAAGAATGCTTCCTACTCCCTGCCAGGTGATGTTCTATATGCAAAATGAGACCCACATCTTTGTACTTGGCCAATGTGGGGATTTGTTTTGCTTGGCTCCATCTATTTGTTATAAGGGTGTTTTTCCTCCCAATATGAGGAAGTGCAAGGGGTAGAAAACAAATGCATGTTAACTGATTAAAATTTTAAAAGGAGAAAAGACCCTTTAGGAGCAATGGGGTGGTCTGAATACTGAATACTGATACCTAAAGCCTAAAGGTCAACCATCCTGAGGGAGAAAAGTGACCTACTCAGGATCTGAGAAGATTTTTGTCACCCAAGCCCGGCCAAGCTTCAGCGAATTCCTGTTGGGTATAATAGATGGCATCGCATATGTTGCTCCTCTTTCTTAGATAGATCCTGCATCCTGTTAATTAGCAGTAGCAAAATTTATTGATTTCTGCACCCATCCAGTCATCCAGAACAAAGGTAGGAAGGAACCAGCCTCTCTCATGCCAAATATTGAGCTATTTCGGAGCTGGCTTGGAGAACGCAGAGCTTCCCTCACCACTGCAAGAACTGAATTAAGTGCTGCTGCCCTCTGCTGCGCATTTCTTCTGCCAGTGAGACAATAATAAAGCAACAAGGGGAAGTTGGGTCTCCCACCTCTGCTTCATCTTTCCAGAAACCATCAAGCCCTTCTAAGTGGGAAGAGTCCCAGAGTGCCCGATAGAGTTCAAACACTTCTCTCTTTCCCCTCATATCTCATTAAAGGATTTAATTCATGATGAATGTTTCCAGTGGTTCTTTACCCTGAATCCATGGAGAACCTGATCAGCTGCACCTGTATGAACCAAGATAATAATAATTAATAATAATAATAATAATAATAAGAGCTACCATTTACTGTGTGTCAGGCAATATGTTAAGGCTTTACAATTATTCTCTCATTTGATATTTATATCACCCCTTGGAGACAGGTGCTAATATCATTTCCATTTTACAGATGAGGAAACTGAAGCAAACAAAAGTTAAGTGATTTACCCAAGGTCACAGAGCTAGTAAGTATCTGAGGCTGGATTTGAACTCATCTCTTCCTGACTCTGGGCCCAGCAATCTGTCCACTGCACCATTTAGCTGCCATACGATAAGGTGAATGATTTGCAGAAAAGTTTGTGAAATATGTATGTTTTTATTAAATACATATATATCTAATTAAGTATTAATATCCACTTGAAAACAAGAGCAAGAGCAAACAGGACTTGCTCTGTTTGCAGAGACAGAACCATTTCAAAATCCTTTAATTTATTCAGTGATTATTATTAAGCATACATTATGTACAAAGCATTATTCCAGGGAGAATACAAATATAATTATGACAGTCCCTTGTAGCAGATCCTCCTTCTCCCCTGAAGTTGTAGAAAGACGGCTTTAGTCTGGGCGGCCGCAGGGATGTGTTTTTCAGCACGCCCTATCCACCTGGCTGTGACTGCACATCCTGTCTTCGCAGCCCATCTGTGTGGGGAAGAGAGGAGCTTCGCAAGACCATCACAGAGCCAGGAGAACATCTGGCTTTATTCCTGGAGAAGAGGAAAGCAGAGAGAGGGAAGAAACCAAAGGGTGGCAGTGTGATTCAATCAGGGACAAGCATATGGAATGCATTTAATATAGGTACACAGAAGGGACTAGTTAAAAAAAAAAGCAACCACACTGCTATTTAAAACACATCTATAGAGTTGACCCAAAGTGGAATGGGCTGCCTTTAGAGGCAGTCAGTTTCCTATCATTATGGGACTTCAAACAGAGACTGGATGACCAGGAATGCACGTATGGTGCTTTGCAAACTTTATGGCATCATATAAATGTCAATTGTAATTATGGTCATCACTTATCTTTCAGGATAGGTCACTGCCATTAT
>CM053587.1:320967892-320992858 GCA_028646515.1 Pseudochirops corinnae | reverse complement strand
CTGTACATTACAACTTTAAAGCTAAGATCTAAGGTTCAGCTCAACTCTTTAATCCCAACTGTGGCTTTGGGTACTTCCTGGTATTAATGAGCTGTGCCCCAGGCCTGCAGCTGGGCTTTGAACAACAACTAAAAAAAAAACCCCATAATGAACTTAGTTGACTGGGAACAAAGTTTTAGAGTATTAAAAAGGTTAAGTTATGGCACTGAAAAATCTGATGCTTCAAGAGTCTGTAACTCAATGATACAACATAATCTTTGTGTATCTTCATTGTGTTCCAGGTCAAATTAAACAATTTGGGTTGACTACAATGGAGTAGGAATGACATCTCATCTTTACTGGCATAACTTAAAAAACATACATTCAGAACCCTGAGCACTGGAAACCTCCTTTCAGAACTGTTGCTACATTTTTCTTGAACTGGTATCTGACATTCTGTGCCATATATAACGAAGATTAATCATATAGATATGAATATATACACATATTGGCTGGCTTCATATATGTATCTGTCTACACGCACACAAAAAAAAATAAATATCTTAAGTATAATATATATATAGGGCAGCTAGGTGGTGCAGTGAATAGAGTGCCAGGCCTAGAGTCAAGAAGACTTATCTTCCTGAGTTCAAAAGTGACCTTAGACACTTACTAGCTGTGTGACTCTAGGCAAGTCACTTACCTCTGTTTAGCTCAGTTCTTTACCTTTAAAATGAGCTGGAGAAGGAAATGGGATAGCTAAGTGGCAAGGATAGAGTGCAGGGCTTGGAGTCAAGAAGTCTCATCTTCCTGAGTTCAAATCTGACTTCAGATATTTACTACTGTGTAACCCTGGACAAGTCACTTAACTCTGTTTGCTTCGATTTCCACACGTGTAAGTGAGCTGGAGAAGGAAATGGCAAACCACTCCAGTGTCTTTACCGAGAAAATCCCAAATGGGCTCATAATGAATTGGACATGACTGAAAAACAACTGAATAACAAATAATGCATATTATAGACAACATAACATGTATAACATAAATACAAATAATTTTAAAAATATTCATATACTTACACAGATGCATCCTGCAAAGGATATCTTCCTCATGCATCAGACTCTCAGACAGTGGGATACATAGTGTTACAGAATTGTCTTCACTTTTATTTTGGTTGTGGTGGGAGGGAGGGTGCACACGTTGGGATTGTCCTTTACACTGGGTTTTATAGAAATAAAGTTTTTAAATAAGTGAAAAAAATGTGTATTACTAGCTATACACATGTAGTATTCACTATATGTGTATAAATATAGATATACATATATGTACATATTTCCAGATATACATACATACTACAAGTTCCTTCTTTGTTCTTTGCTATCTTATCAGTTGCTTTGGAACATATTTATATATAAGTATATAACTTCACTGTTGAAACCAAGCCAAGGATCTTGCTTATGAATCCAAAAAATTCTCTTAAAAAAATACTGTTCAGATTCGACAAGCAGAGCATACAAAAGAAACAATCATGTGGTTTCAACTTAAACATGTCTCCTCCCACCTGGATGTGTCCCCTCCTCCCTCCCTCAAGAAGCTTTAGTGATTCTTTAGTGGCTCTAAAATGCGCTACAGAATTCTGTTTGCCATATGAGGGCCATGATCTTCAAGGTACTATGGACAGTGGAAAGAGCCCTGGCTCCAGAGTCAAGGACCTGGGTTTGAATTTCGTCTCTCACACTTACTACTTATGCACCCTTAGACAAGTCACTTAGCCCCATTGTGCTTTAGTTTCGTCAACTATAAAAAAAGAGCTGGTCTGGATAATTCTAAATTCTTTTGACTCGCCTAAGGTCACACAATTTGTTTTGCCAGAAACAAAACAACAAAATTAGGTTGGTTGGCTTCTTGTTTCATAGACCAAGCCACCTTAAGTTGTTCTCAGTTTCTAAAGTGCTACCTAGCAGTACCTAAAAAGGCCATTGTCAGTCTAGGAAAAAAATACCGTGTACCCCTCAGTACATTGCTTGTCAGTCTGGCTCCTCTCTCTTCTGCATGATCTAGCAGCCGCCTAAATGTATCACCAAGCATTATGTACTTCCCTTGTCCCAGACAAGGTGCCAGGTGTTGCCCATATGAATACCCTGCACGCAAGGAGCTCAGACTCTTCTAGAGGCATCCAGCATGTTCACAGATGAGTAAATATAGGTTCTCTCTCTAACTTTCTCTGAATGTGCCTCTGTCACCCACACTCAGTGATGGGAGGGAGAAGGGCGTGCTCTAAGAGCTCTGGGTATCAGGAGAGATCATATGAAAGCAGTGGTTACAAGAAAGAGATGGGGATGAGGAGACAGAACATTTCAGGCACAGAGGAACAGCCTATGGAAAGGCATCCAGGTAGGAAATGGAATGTTACAACCGGGAAGCAGCAGGCTGGCTACTTTGCCTGGAGCGTCAAACACACGAGGGGATATAACATGTCATTAGTCAGGAGAAATAGATCGGAGTCACGCTGGGGATGGCTCTAAATGTCATAAAGAAGAGCATCCATTTTATTGTACTGACAGTGAGGTGCTGCTGAACTGTCCTAAACATGGAGAGGACTGCCGTGATCAGATCTGTGCTTTAGGAACATTAATCTGGCAGCTGTATGAAGGAGGGACTGGAGAGCAGGAACCTTTTTA
The DNA here is from genome assembly GCA_028646515.1 of Pseudochirops corinnae. Classification (NCBI taxonomy): domain Eukaryota; kingdom Metazoa; phylum Chordata; class Mammalia; order Diprotodontia; family Pseudocheiridae; genus Pseudochirops; species Pseudochirops corinnae. Next base: position 320,990,200 of record CM053587.1, on the reverse strand, counting down.
CAGCAGTTCTCGACCTGTGGGTTATGTTTAATTTGTAACAATGAAAATACATCCTGCTATCAGATATTTACATTACGATTCACAACAGTAGCAAGATTACAGTTATGAAGTAGCAACGAAAATAATTTTATGGTTGGGGGTCACCACAACATGAGGAACTGTATTAAAGGGTCACGGCATTAGGAAGGTTGAGAACCACTGCTTTACACAAAGACAACATCTTACTTGTGAAACTAAATGAAGAACTGAAAAACCCAAAGAGTGCTTCAAGCCTCTTTCTTTTGCTGGTGTACGTGAAGCTTTTTAAAGAGCACCAGAAAACAAGCAAGAAACCCTAATTCCAGGCCCCACTCCCAATTCCTATACACCCTCCTATCACAAATTCCCTTATTATCCTATCTTCGAAAGTGCTACTAACAACATGAATTCCCAGCTGCCTACTGAAGCAATTCCGGACTCCACAGGCATCTTTTTCCTGTTTATACTCATACATCAACTAGGCCTTTGGAAAATTCCCTGATTTCTTTTGTCTTGTTTTCTTTGTTCTATTTCCATGCAGTCTCTTTCCCTTTAGAGGTGACATGGATGGGAAATGGCTTATTGCCATGACAGGAGGCCACAGGCAAGAGGCCCACGTCATGGGAAAAACAAACGTCCAAGCAGAGGCCTTGCCCAGGAGCCACAAAACATATATATGCTTTGGTCGGCTCAAATATGCCTACCACTGGCAATTTTCTAAAGAAGAAAGAAAAATTAGCGTAAGTTTTTCCAAAGCTTCCAACTTCCAAAACACCCAAATAATACAATTTCTTCTTATAGATACAGCTGCTCGTGTATCTGGTTGCACCTGTTGTCTGCTTCCTATGATTGATCAGAAGATGCTCATTACAGAAGTATGTTGGCCTGTTGGACTATGCTGGTGATAGATGTGACATCATGGGAGAAGCACATGCTCAAATATTACACACAGGCACGAAGCCAGCCCTACCATATTATGAGTCAAATGCTGAAGGAGAACTAGCATCAGTGGGCTCATTTTATGGATGTTTGTTTTTTAATGAGCTAATAATTGTAAGGCGCTTAGCACAGTGTCTGTCTAGCACATAGTAGACACCATAAAAATATTGAAGCAACAAAGGGGGGGAGATCCTTTAAGAAGGCCACATACTAATTGCTTCAGCAACTTTTACAATTCCTGGTTAAAAATAATTTAATGCCTATGAATATAATATTGAGGAGTTGACAGAATTTGGAAAAATTAATATCCCAATACTTTCTGAAGTACTGGTTTGGTTTGGATTGGATTCGTTTCCCCAGCGCCCCCCATCCCTGCCTCCAGTGGTTTAAAGATTGTGATGAAGCTTTTCTAATCCTTCTGATTATCCTTCTAACAATGCTGAGCTCCAATGATCTGCATGGCAGGTTTGTGCGGCTTTAACCCCCTGACCCACCCAACAGATCCGGAGGCCAAGTAATAATGTTTCCCACTGTGGGTAAAGAGCCCGGGGAAGTACAGTACTGATCATTGTCCCAAAAGCAGTCAAGATGTCCTGCATTGCTGTGCTGCAAGCTTTGCTAAATATTCATCTACATTGATAATGAAGCAATGAAAAATTTTGTGGTAAAAAGGACTGTGACCCTCTTAGTGACCTCAGGCTTCCCATCTCAAATTGGAATTGCAGAATGGGTTTAGTTCCTGTTATTTAGGGTGACAATAAATACAATCAAACTCACTAGAACTAAAGCAAGCAAAGAACTTTGTGGGTTTTAATGCCAATGTGAACATTTTTTTTAAATCTAGATCTAAATAAGTGACCACCTATGCTAAAAGTGAATTAAGTAAAGACAGAGTTAACCAATCCTCAAGTTAATTGACCATGGATGACTTTGTGCAACTCTGTCTCACTTAAATCCAATTCATGAGCAAGTCAGGACATCATCCCATGGTGTCATTGATCCTCTTAGAAAGGAAAAATGAACAAAAACAATTGAATCATATTCCCCTGGTACAAGAAGTTTTGAGACACAGAAAACTTCACATAATTTTTCAACTAAGGCATTATGAGGATAAATGAACAAACACCATGACTCTAGCAGTAATTTTATTTATATGTGTATATATATATATATGTATATATATATGTACAGCTAAGAAATATAATTTAAAAAACACTGTTTTGTCGCATTCATTTTAGAATGTTTCAATATTTAATAATCAATAAATTTAATTAATATTTGATATAATATAAAGAGAGCCATTTCTTATAACAAAGATTAGAAAAAGAAAGAGAGATAAAGCAATTCAACAAAACTAATGAAAACATTGAGCACATACACTCTTCCTACAGTCATCCACCTCTACAAAGAAGAAAGGGAGGCACTTCTCTCAACTTTTCTCTAGAGCCAAGCTTGGGCATTACAATCATGGAATGGTTCAGCATTTTTTTTGTTCTTTCTGTTTGATGTCAATTAAGATTAGGAAATCCCTATCTTGACACAAACTCTCACACTACTGGTTTTTCTTCTTTATTAGGCTATTTTACTATCAGAGGGGAGTTAAACCAATATATCTACCTCTGGGGCAAAGGAGTAAACAAAAACCACAGTTTGTCGGTTTACCAGGAAATGTTTACTTCAAAGATGGTTAATTTCATCAGTGGGGGGCCAAATCCTCCCTAAGCTCTAATATTCCTTCAAGGTCTAAAGAACAAAAACAAAACAAAATCCCTATGTGGTAGCTAACCTTCTGGTGATCAGCACTTCTAAATTGAGCCAAGTTGGTCAAGTTAATGTCATTAAGAATTTCCAAAGTAAAATCCTCCCAGCCTAGCAGGGTCAGCAAAATCTTGACAGTGGCATAGGCATAGCTTAGTCTTCAAAAATTCAGGTCACATCTCTAAGGACTGTAATGGAAGCCAAGAGCAAAAAAGCAACATTTTATTGTTAACGGTTTCCTAACAAAAAACAGCAGCTGCTAATTAAACTACTAGACCTTAAGAAACAGGCACCATTTATTGATTTGCTAATAGGACATACACATACAGGGTATACAGATGTATATATACACAAAGTGTTATTATTAAAACGGTCATATTGGGACAGTCATAAAAAATAACTTTTTTTCTTTTTAAGATATTAATTACAGGTTAGATTGATGGCAATTAAAATAAACTGACATGCCTATGACACTTTCACATTTACTAAATTTCTTTTTTGTAAGTTATTCGAACAATGTTGCACAATTATTAGAAGGTACGGGAAATAAAATGCAAAGAGTTGATACTAATTCAGATGAAAGATGGTTTAAATCAGGTGGAAATGCAAAACTTAAGTTCTTTGAAAATTTATTGTCTTTTTGCTTTCAAACAAATACATACGACACTACTGCATTTCAACAAAGAATGGTAAACATGAAGATTATGCAGAAATGTGAAAACTTCTCTATGAAGTAAAGCAAAGCTAACATGAAATACTGTATACGCTCTGATTTCAACATGTAAGGTATGCTTAAGCAGTCTTGAAGACTGAAAAAGATTATAGCACTGTTCAGCTTTTAGGTGCTGTTATTGTTCAGTTGTATATGTTAAATTTTTAATTATAAAGATGAATAAGTACAAATTTTTAAAAGCACAATTGTACACAGAAATGGAAGGGACTGCGTTTAAAAGTTCCAAGTATGGATTCAAGTCAATTTAGCAACATTAAGAGCTTACTCCGAGTAAACTCTCCCTTCTTGGCTAAGTCTTTGAGAAGGCTGTCTGGAATAGGGTCCTCCACCTCCTTTCTGCCCACTCTCTTCTTAATTCTCTATGGTCTGGCTTCTGACCTCATTTTTCAACTGCAAAATCACCCACAATCCCTTAAGTGGCTTATCTAATGGCTTTTTTCATTCCTCACCCTACTTTACTTCTCTGCAAATTTTGGTACTGTTTGTTGATTGTCTTTTTTTCTTAGATACGATCTCCTCTAGGTTTTTGAGATACTACACTCTTCTGGTTCTTGGATCCCCCTCTCCGTCTTCTTCGCTGGTTATTCTTCTAGGTCACTCCCACTAAGTATGGGACTCCTCCAAGGCTCTGTCCCAGACCTTCTTTTCTTTTCTCTTTATGTGATTTCACCTAGGGATCTTATCACCTCCCATGGATTTAATTATCTCAATGTATATCATTCTCAGATGTATTTGTCCTGTTCTCTCCTCTTTCTCGATTTCCAGTCTCACATCTCCAATTGCCTATTTGTTTAGTCATTTCAGTCAGGTCTAATTCTTCCTGACCCCATGTGGGGTTTTCTTGGCAAAGATACCAGAGTAGTTTGCCATTTCTTTCTCCAGCTTATTTTTACAGGTGAGGAAATTGAAGCACATAATGGTAAATGACTTGCCCAGGGTCACATAGCTAGTAAGTGTCTGAGGCCAGTTTTAAACTCCGGAAGATGTCTTCTTGACTCCATGCTCAGCACTCTATCTATTGAGACATGGAGCTGCTCAGTTGTCTATTAGACATCCAGAATTGTCAAAATTGAACTCATTATCTTTTCCCCAATACCCTCCACTCTTCCAAACTTCCCTAATACCATCCAAGGCAACATCACCCTCCCAGTTACCTGTGTCCAAAAGCCTTGGTGTAATCCTCATCTCTTTCCTCATAGTTCAGTGGTTCTCAACCTGTGGGTCGCAACCCCTTTGGAGGTCAAATGATCCTTTCACAGGAGTCACAGGGGTTGCCTAAGACCATCAGAAAAACATATTTCTGATGGTCTTAGGAACCGAGACACAGCTCCTCTATCCATCTCCAGGAGGGTCCGCCCACATGCAGATACAGTATTAAAGGCTCGTGGCATTAGGAAGATTGAGAACCACTGCCATAGTTACTCCATATATCCAATCTATTGTTAAGTCTTATCATTTCTACCTTCATAACACGGCTTGTATATATATGTTCCTTTCTCTTTGCTCCCAAGCACCACTTTGGTACAGGGTCTTACTACTTCATGTTTCAGTGACTGCAATAGCCTTCTCATTGGCCTCCCTGTCTCTAGTCTCTCCCCACTCCAATCCATTCTCCATTCAGCTGCCAGTTATTTTTCTTAAACTAACCATGCCACTCCCCAGCCCCCTCGATCCAGGGGCTGCCTCTCTCCTTCAGGACCAAATATAAAACCCTCTCTTTGGCTTTTAAACACCTGCACAGCCTGTCACCCTCCTTTATTTCCAGGCTGATTACATTTTACTCCTCTCCACACACCCTACTTTCTGTTTCTTCCAGGCAACACTCAATTTCCCAAGTCCACGCCTTTCTATTGGCTGCCCCCCATGCCTGAAACATTTTTCCTCCTCACTTCCACCTCCTGGTTTCTTTAGCTTCCTTTAAGATTCAGCTCAAAGCCTACCTTCTGCAAGAAACCTTTTCCAGTTGCTGATGACTGCTAAGGCCTTCACTATGAGATCATCTCCCATTTAACCTGTTCATATTTTGTGTGTGCATAGCTATTTCCATGTTGTCTCCTTCTTTAGAAAATGAGCTCCTTCAGGGCAGCGACCATGTCTGTGCCTTTCTCAGTATCCTCAGTGCTTAGCTTGGTGCCTCACTTGAGTTTTTCATTCAATTTTCATTTACAAAATTAACCAGCTTTAAATACAATACATTAGACCTTGCATTGTGGAAATCTACACATTCTCCCAGTCAACCAGGCTTACGCAGGCCTTACACCAAGCTGGAAAGGTTCTGAGTATAGACTTTGTGCCAGGTTGTAGGTTCAACCTTGGAATGCCTGCTTTTTAAATTCAGAAAGTCAAGTAAAGACCACAGACATTTATCATGAGTTTACTACGTGCCATGAACTGTTCTAAGCTCCAGTGATACAAGTAGAAGCAAAAAGACAATCCCTGGGGGTGGCTAGGTGGCTAGGTGGCTAGGTGGTGCAGTGAATAGAGCAGGGCCCCTGGAGTCAAGAGGACCTGAGTTCAAATCCAGCCTCAGACATTTAACACTTACTAGCCATGTGACCTTGCACAAGTCCTTAACCCCAAATGCCCAGCCTTCTCCCCTCAAAAAAAAAAAAAAAAGATGATCCCTGCCCTAAAGAAGCTTACATTTTAATGAGGGAAGGCAAAACAACAAAGGAAGATGAAAAGAAAGTTGGTGGGGGTATGACAGAGAAAGAAATACAAAGCTTTGGGAACAGGCCTGCAGGACAATACAGGAACGGACAAGGCTGACCTGGGGGCCCTTCATTACAATGAAAATTCTGACAGTTTGATGACTAATCAGAGCAAGGAGCTTCAGGGACAGAGAACTCTTCCAGAATGAAAAGGGTACAAGGCATAGTGGCAAAAGCTGCTTCTTAGGGAAGCGGGCTGCCCCAGTTGTTAGCCAAGAAATTCTGCTGTCAGGAGTAGGAACCACAGGTTTGAAGAAATGAAGGTTGGTTAAAGAGTGATGGATGTTTTAGTCAAAACAGTGAACACTATGTGCTAAGTCACAGAGGGATTAGGATCCATGGCATTAGAGAAGGGTTCAGAGAGGCTAAAAGTACCAGAGAGAAAGAGAACTGAATTTTGAATCAAGAAGACTTGAATCTGCTTTTGAGTGTATCTGAGTGATGATGGGTTACATGACCTCTCAGCTTCAGATTACTTATTTGTAAAACAGGAATAATACCCCTGTGAGAATGACATAATGACATACTACATGGGAAGTCCTTTGTAAAACTTACAGCTCTATTGAAAAATGTCACTTATTGTCCTTATAATATAATATATTAAGATAAATAAATGCAAAGTTACAATGATTTTTATACATATTCAAGTCCAGGGCTCTATTGTCTAAACTCAACAGTCAATGTTTTGAAGAGGATCAATGACATCAGAGGGTAATGTCTTGATTTGCACATGAATTGGATTTAAGTGAGGCAGAATTGCACAAAGTCATCAGCCTCACTTTCTTTTCCAAAGTCACTGAAGTCCACTGGCAGGACAGAAGTAAAGAAGACAGGAGATGTCCCAAGGTGCAGTGGATGACCTTGGCATCTTCAATGTCTGATCAAGCTCTAAGTGCTCCACATCCTCCTTTGTGCCCTTGGAACAAATCGTTCTCATCTGCCCATTCCAACAAGGAAAGTCTTCATATGCTTAGAGTAGACATCCCTGTAACTCACAGAAGAGTTTGAGGCCTGTTGCTTACCCTCAACAGGGTACCAGGGTGTGATCCCTGGGCATGCTACAGCTTCTTGGGGCCACAAGCAATAGTTGGGTGCAGGTGGATACCAAAAGTGCATGAGCAGCCCTGAAAAGGGCTCAGCAGCCCTCCCACTAGTGGTGCTAATCCTCCCTGTGTACCCCATAGACCTCCGTGAAATAGGTAAAGGGGTAAGGCATAGCAAGGGATGATTTTTTTGATAGCAGAAAATTCCACTTTCTAGGAAACATTAAGTTCTTGCTTTTGTGACAAGCAATACATGGAAAGCTTAAAGACTCTAGTGGACAAGAACATGCACAGGTATAATGTTCAAGGTTTATCTAGAAGGTACATGTCAGGTCATAAGATAAAGACTTGGATGGATTTGAGAGATCATCTAATCCAACCCATAATCCTCTTCTTTGTGCTGTCCGCAGTCCTCAGCATAGTTTTCCCACACCACGCCTGGTGACTCTTAAGTAACCAGGGTCCTAGCTTAGAACCGTTGAATTATTAGAACTGGAAGGTGACATTTGATTGGTTGTTTTTGTTGCTCAGTCATGTCCTATTCTACATGACCCCGTGGACCATAGCACACCAATGCTATCCATGGGGTTTTGGGGCTTGGGGTTTTTTTTTTTGGCAAAGATACTGGAGTGGTTTGCCATCTCCTTCTCCAGGGGGCTATAGCAAACAAAGGTTAAATGACCTGCCCAGGATCACACAGCAAGTGAATACCTGAGGCTAGATTTGAATTCAGGTCTTTCTGACTCCAGGCCTATCCATTGAACCATCTAGCTGTCTCCAATTTTAAATCAGCTGCCTACTGATTTTATAGGTTAGAAAACTAAAGTGGTTTTGCATTTCAAATTCCTTACTTTTGTATAAGTGATTCAGATTCCACAAAAATGATCTCATTTGATCCCAGAAACTACCCTGTGAGCTAGGGAAGAAGGAAGGTATTGTTTTCTATGTTACTGGTAAGGAAGCTGAGACTCAGAGGTGAAGTGATTTTTCCTAAGGCGAGTAAAGAGAAATAAGACCTAGAACTAGAAACCAGGCTTTCTAAATCTTGATCCAGTCCTCTGTTATTTTATAGGAATATCTTTGAGACTACGTCAGACACAAACATCATAGAGCCACTGAAGGAAACCCTGAGGTTGATTAAGCAGAAAGAGCAGGGCACATGGGGGGCTGAGCATCTAAGCTCATATCCTGCCTCTGATACTCTTTGTGGGTGTGGGACTTAGGGCCTGCAGTTCCCTCAAATGTAAAATAAAGGGGTTGGGCCATATGACCTCTGGAGTCCCTTCTAGCTTTCCATCAAAACTCCTGTTTTTGGAAGAATTTCATCCCAAGTAGTTGTTTTTTAAAAATTTTCCCCCAGTAGTCAACAAACATTTATTAAGCACTAACTACAGCTAGGCATAGTGCTAAGCTCTGACAACACAAATAAGAAAGACAGTCCCTCCCCTCAAGAAACTTATAATCTAATCAGAGAAGACAATACACAAAAGGAAACTGAAAAGAGGGTGGAAAGAGGGCATGAAGTTCCCAGAGAGCAGCTGGTAGGAAATAAAGGAAACAAGAATTGGCTAGAAATTCTGAGATCTCAATAAAGGAAGGCTTTGGGAGGAGTTCATTGCTCCACCTTCCAGTCCTTCAATCAGAAGGGAGACATAACTAAGAGAACTGGAGTGGTTTGCCATTTCCTTCTCCAGCTCATTTTACAAATGAGGAAACTAAGGCAAACAGGGTAATGTGACTTGCCCATAGTCACACAGCTACTAAATGTCTGAGGCCCCATTTGAATGTAGGAAAATGAGTTTTTCTGACTTTAGGACCAGTACTCTGTCCACTGCCCCACATAACTGCCTGTTGAGTACCATATATGAAATAACCTACATGATGAGATTTCTGGTGATGAGTTTATTTATCCTAGGGGGAAAGAATGAAATTTGTTCACCTCTCTGGCAATGAAAACCAAGCACAGTTGATGGTGGGAAATGAAGAATGATCTATGTCAGTCTGATTTGAGATTTCACAGAACACAGGCAATGATGTACATTCAGTTGAGCTCCAGGGTTTATTGAATAGCCAAACTGCATGGACACATTCATTTATAGGAGTGGGAAAAGAAGATATGAATTCTACTTCTTTGCCATCTGATCCCTGTTTTTTTCTGACTTGGGGAAATGAAGGTGCTCTCCTAACTGTTCCCAGGAATCAGTCAGCAAGCATTCATGTCTACTATGCTCCAGCTGCTATTCTAAGTGCTAGGGGTACAGGTCAGGTGGTCTAGAGTAGAGAGTTTGTGAAGGAGATTGATGTGTTTAGGGTTAGGGTTGCTCGAGACCCCAGACTACCAACATGCCGGGTCCTGCCGGATGAATTCAACTCAAGTCTTCTCTCAGCCAAAGAAAAGTAAAGTTTATTAAAAGTTTACCTGTATTGGACACAGAACAAGTCTGTGCTAGAAAATTCTATGGTGCTCTCACACACATGGGGGCAAGATGGGATCTTATATACAGAAAGGTTGTGGGAGGAATCTAGAGGTGATCTAGAGGAGGAGTTTGGGGACGGTCTTCAGGAGGAGTTAATGAGGTCAATGAGTGATTAAGGGTGGGAAGCTGCTGGAGGCTACCTGGAGCCAATAGACAATGATGGGCTAGGCCAGTTCAAGGGTGGATTGATATTTTGATAGGCTCAAGGGTGGGAACTAGATGAACAATGGAGGGCTAGGCTAGTAACAGAGGTCTAGGCCCAGCCACAATGAAAGCTTATGGCCTCTGCAAATGCCTCATAAAGTGGGTTCCCAGAGCCTGCACCTCATCAGAGATCATATGTAATGGATCTGTAAAGGGGAGCTGGAGCCTGATGGAGCAAGGTGTTAAATGCCAAAAAGAGGAGTTTGTGTTTTCTCCCGTAAGCACGAAGGAGCCTCTGGAGCATTCCGAGCAGGGTAGTGTGATGGTTAGACCTGTGTTTTGGAATATCACTTGGGTAACTGTATAGAGGGAGTCAGGAATTCAGTCATATAGAGACAACCTTACCAATAGATAGCCCAAAGGTGTTAGGGGGTATGTGGTTTTTTATTAAGGTAGACTGATGCCTGTACCTCGCAGCACCAAGCAAATGTGAGAGTGTGAATGAAGAGTCGTGGGCCAGGTGGAGATTGAAAGCATTCATATGTTTATTGTATGCATGCTAAGCAAGTCTCAACTAAGCATCTGAGGGTAAGGGTTTATATTCTATAACTAAAGCATTTACATCATACTTTCTTATGGGAAACTTTACATAGTTTGTTACTTTAGGTGCCTAACTTGCAATCTTTTAGAAGGCCATTCCCATGGGACACTTCCTCGCTCTCTTATCTCATATATCACTACTTGATCTATATCAATCAAGTGTCCAGGGTTTCAGGGATGGTCAGACAGTTCCAAGCCTCCCTAGCACAGAAGGTTGATGAGTGGGTGATGGCGAGCCAAAATCCTGAGAAATAGTGAGCCCAGGGGGATGGGAACAAGCTCAAGGGAGACCTTGGCCTGGATCTGTATTCCTTTGGGGGGGTTCCTCAGAAGGGACCCTTGACTTCACCCCCTACAGTAGACAAAAGGGGATGGACCTCTTTACAAATGTATTGGTCTAGAATAGGTTGGTCTAAACATAGGGGTTAGTAGAATTCCTTTGGAGTCAGAGGCTGTCCTCATGGATATAAATGCATTCCTCTCCCTTGCTACAAGCCCCATTTCTCTTTCCTCTAGATTGTATAAAAGCCCAACCTACTATAATTTGAATATTCTGAAAGTTAACATCAACTTGCTTTTCAGTATACAGTTATCTCATAATTAAATATCTGTAAATCTGATAATGGGTAGATAGAGAGCCAATATTATATTTCTTTATCTATAAAAACTGAGTCAGAAGACCTAGATTCAAGTCTTATATCTGGTAAGTCTTAGCTCTTATGTACAGACCTATGTGACCCTGAGCTAATCATTTAAACTTGTAGTACCCTATAGGAAACTCATGAAGCCTAAATTATAGAGGAATTCAATTTGCATTGGCAGAGAAAGTATCTATAGATTTTTACATGGCAGATCTGGACCTTCCAAATAAGGCCAGAAAATCTTGCACATCTTCTTTCTATCAGGCTTTAGATGACTGTTTCTATTTATCATTCTTTGTTATGAACCAGTATCATGATGTGAGGTATTTAGTGCTTTAGAGTTGCCTATTCTTGCTCTAATCTTCATGAGTCAAATATGCTGGATAAATATATCAAAGTTTCATTATTTCAGTCAGTGTCGGGACTCCTTTCAGGTTCAACTTTAAATATTTGGGAGTTGCCTATGGCTTAAGAAGATTAAGTGACTTGTGGATGGTAGGTCACCTAATTGGTTTTTGTTGTTCAGTCATTCAGCCATATCCAACTCCCCGTGACCCCTTTTGGGGTTTCTTGGCAAAGATACAGAAGTGGTTGCCATTTTATGGAAACTGAGGCAAACAGAGTTAAGTAGCTCCCCCAGGGTCACACAGCTAGTGTCTGAGGCCAGATACGAATGCAGGAAGATGAGTCTTATGAACGCCTGGTTCAGCACTCTATGCACTATGGTGCCACCTAGTGGTCCACCTAATCGGCACAAGAGATAGAATTTGAATTCATGCTTTTCTGACTCTAAGACTGATTCCATCCACATACTACTGGTCTTTCATTATATAAAAAATGGGCTGCCAAAAAAGTATCCAATATTTTTCTGTGATTATTTTAGAAATTAAAATACTGGAGATAAAATGCCAAGGGCATCATGATTTGAATAATTGGATTTTAATAGTTAAGAGTTATATATAATTTTGCATATTATATCCATCCCTATCACTGATTGGTAATTCTGATGAATCTCTGCTACAAAAATGCATTATGGTACTCTCTGATGGTAACAAATACATTTTGTTCCAGAAGTTCTTAACTTGTAAATTATGAGAACTTCTTTTAATCTAAAGAAAGAAATTACCCAAAAGTCCCACAATAACAGTAGTTACTAGGACCCCCTGATTAGAGGTAGTTAGGTGGCACAGTGGATGGAGTCCTGGGCCTAAATCAGGAAGATTTTAGTTCAAATTTGACCTTAGACACTTAATATCTGTGTGATCCTGGGAAAGTCACAATCTGTTTGCCTCAACTTCTCCAACTGTGGAATGAGGATAAATAACTATGCATATCTCAAATGTTGTGAGGATCATACAATATTTGTAAAACATTTGTTTAGCATAGTGCTCAGCACATAGCATTATATAAATGCTTATTCCTTTCCGTTCTCATTGAGAACATACACTGCCAAAAAGCTGTCATGAAACCAAGAGCCTACAATTCAGTTGGTATTTTATTCATCACAACATGCATTTGAAAAATAGCAATAGACGTGGGAAATATATTATTTATTCAGTCCTTCTGGCAGACATATTAATTCACAGAAGGAGCCCTTGCAATGACTGTGGTCCCATAGAGTCTGTGACTTACAGGCTTGGAAACATTTCTTTATGCTGAAGAAAATAATTGAAAAGTTTTTTCAACCATCTTAACTTTAGGAATATAACTCCTTTTCATATGATGTAAGCACTCTAAAGTTCATTTACCCCTCTATTACACCACCTAAGTACACTGATTGGCATATAGTTCACTTATTTTTTTTTTAAAAATTATTCAGGACTTACTGTGTTCCAAGTACTGTGCTAATAAGCAAGGCAGCTAGGTGACACAGTGGAAAGGATGCTGCCTGCAGTTAGGAAAACCTGAGTTCAAATCTGGCCTCAGACACTTGCTAGCTGTGTGACCCTGGGCAAGTCACTTCACCCTGTTTGCTTCAGTTTCCTCATTTGTAAAATGAGCTGGAGAAGGAAATGACAAACCATCCCAGTATCTCTGCCAGAAAAGCCCCCGATGGGATCACAGAGTCAGACATAACTGAACAACAACTGTGTCAAGCACTTTACAATTATGCTCATTTAATTCTCACCACAACCCTGGGAGGTAGGTGCTGTTATTATTCCCGTTTTACAGATGAGGAAACTGAGGTACAGAGAAGTTGAGGGACTTGCCCAGGGTCACATAGTTAGGAAACATCTAAGGTGGGATGTTAACTCAGGTCATCCTGACTTCAGACCTGGTATTCTATCCACTGTGCCACCGACTTGCCCCAGGCAGCACCACTGCTTGAAGAGTAAAGTACCCACATCAATCAGATGGATTACAGATCCATTTTATCATTGCTATTGTAGTGACCAGACCTGTGATCTCATTGATAGAAGGAATTCAGCAGGAAAAGCTCACTCATCAGTGCCTGCTCTTCAAAGTAGCTTCTCAGAGAGCTGTCACTAACACTGAGAGGTCAAGGAACTTGTCCAGAGTCACAAAGCCAGCTTGTGTCCAGAGGTAGGACTTGAACCCAGGTCTTCTTGACTCTATCCACTACATCATGCTCTCATTATTATTGTTCTCAGAAGTAAGTTGATCAAGATCACACATCTTCCAGTTTATCAAGGTGAATATAATTGCTTAAAAAAACCCTCTCAGATTTGAACTTTTTCCTATATTCCCTCCTGCTATGAAGTCGGATTTAATCACTTGGAATTTTAAAATATATCCTTACTTCTGTTTGGGTCCAAGTTGCAGAGACAAATTTTGGCTCAAAATGACCTATGAAATAAAGATGCCTAACAGTGGAAGGGGCTATCTTGGGGTATGGAACTTACTTCTTAGGTAGAGGTTTTTTAGTGGGGGGGGGGGTGTCAGCACTTTGGGGGAAAGTTATGGGGATGGGGTAGAGAGAGGGATTCCTGATCAGGCCTGGGCTGGACCAGCCAACCCCTGAGTTCCTTTCTACTTCTGCGGTCTGACCAATCAATGGCTTCTGCTGAAGTGGCTTATTCACACTGGGTCAATGTACAGCTGTGGTACACAGATCTGAACTGCATCCCTTGTCACTACTGTGGTATAATTCTTGTCATCTGCTTTGCAAATTGAAGGCTGATGGTCCTTTAGGTCCACTCTTGACATCCCTTCACTTGGTAGGGCCCCTGAAATGGAGGAGATGGAGAAGCACTGTAATACTATGAAACTAGAACACAGTCTCAAAGCTGGAAGGAATCTTAGAAGTCATGAAATCCAACTCTTTTATTTTATACCTGAAAAAAACTGAAGCCCACTTCAGCTACTTACCTAGCATCACACCATTAGCACCTAAGGCAGGATTTGAATTCAGGTCTTCCTGACTCCAAGTCCAGTATATATTTTTCCGCCACACTCTCTGCTTCTTATAGTAGTCTGCAGCAGCAGGAAAATGTGTCTAATTTAAATTTGGGAGAAAGCATATCAATAATTACCACATATACAGAAGTAAAATATAGTGGTGAAAGACCCAGAGCTTGACGTGTTACCATATGTTTTAATAAACAGAAGCCTGGGTAACAGGTGACCAGTAACAGAAGGTAATAACTCACTCTATGTTACACTTCTGAAAAAAAAGGCAAGATTTAATATGCTGCTTACCTCAACACTTCAAAGATTCATGATTTTGTTGAGAGGGCATGATGTTTCAAATCACAACTGCACTGGAATTTGGCAGCATTTGGGATTTGCAAGCCAGAGTGGTCGTTGGACAATACTTGTACATATATGATCCTCTGCCAAGTCTAAGGTCAAAGTATTTCTAGCTTAGGACAATCTATGGCATAATGGATAGGATGTTGGGTTTGGAGTCAGGAAACTGAGTTCAGCTGCAGACCTGGGCAAGTCACTTAACTTGTTTGCCTCAGTTTCCTCATCAATGGGGATGATAATAGCACCTACCTCCTCAGCTGTGATGAGGACCAAATGAGATAATATTTGTAATGCATTTAGCATGGTGCATAGTAGGTACTATACAAATAATGATAATGAGGAGGCACTCACTGAGCCTCTAAGAATACAAAATCACTTACAGCACCAGGACAAGCTTTGGACTGTATTATCAAGTCACTCACATCAATCCATTCTAAATAAATCAAGCCTTTTTTTTTTTTTTGCGCTTTTTGGAGGGCAATTGGGATTAAGTGACTTGTCCAAGGTCACAGGACTAGTAAGTGTTAAGTGTCTAAGGCCAGATTTGAACTCAGGTACTCCTGACTCCAGGGCTGGTGCTCTATTCACTGCACCACCTAGCCACCCCAAATCAAGACTTTCTTGCAGCACAGTAAGAAGTTTTAGAATCTAGAGCCTTCTTTGATTCAATTCAAACTGTAAATACTCAAGTGGACCTGTGATCTTATTGATCGGAGGTTTCTCTCCAATTGCAGAGGGCAATCTGTCCATGCCTACATTTCCCAGGGAACTCTTATCTGCATTATCTCGAAACTTTGCCACAAGAGGGCCCGCTCAACATGCCACAAGGCCTTCTTGGCTTTCTCTCAGCATTTCAAGAGTACTAGTGGGGCACCTGTCATCCCTCTCTCTTGCTGTGTGATCAATTCATCTCTTCTTATTGGCATACAATCTCTCCATGATGTCCTTTACTCTTGTTCTTCTGATTGCCCTCTCGTACCCACCACCTGATTCTCTAATCTTTAATCCTTTGCAGGCAGTGGTTCCATGTCTTGGTACCAATATTGATAAAATCTTGGCCTGAAAATATGGCCTTTTGAAACTAAGAGGAAGCTTAGAATCTGTAAAAAGAGCCTCACAATTTCCCAGAAGCAGTTCAATCTGCTTCCTTCCTCCTATTCAACTCTATGCCTAGCTTACTGTCCATCTATACTGATTGTCCCAGATATACATACAAATACATAGAGACAACTCTACTGGGTAGGACTCCAAATGCAAGTTGAAAGGTGAACCACTGACATTTTTCATCTACTTGGTCTTTCCTGTGTGGATAGAGTAACTAAAGTTCTTTGAGTGATTACAGGTATCTTCTAACAGGCTTTGTAACACCTATAAAGTCAAGCCTGAACAGCTTTCCAGAGGACTGCTGCTGTGAACAGCTTTCAAGGTTCTGATTACACAGTATAGTAAACTCTATTTACTCAGTAACAAACTAAGACAAAACATTCAAAGAAAATCAAGGTACAGCATTCACAACAACACAACTTATCACTAAAATAGCCACATAGTTTTCACCAAAGTGGCCACATAGTTTTAAGCAAAGTACATTCATTTAGTCAATCACAAAGTCTAATTCAATCACAAAGTACAAAAGTCAAAATCCTCCACCCATGAGGTGTAATTAAGTTACAATATCATCAGTCACCACTCATTACCCTCTTAAGGGGTAGGGGAAAGTACAAAAGTCATGCACCCCCAGGTCACAAGTAAGTTACAATTTCTTCAGTCAGCATTAAATACCCAAAGAGAAGTTTTTTTCATCTTGACTTGAGGTAGGCTCTCAGTTTCCATGGTTCCTCTTCCATGGTCCCAGCTCCTACCCGGATCTATCCCACTGTCACCTGAATTCAAAGGCAGACAGTTCTCAGTTCCTTGTCCAGCTCTCTGTGCAGTTTCTGTTCCATACTGAAGCTCACAGTGTCTATACCACCTCCAAGTCCTTATTCAAATACCAGGAAACTGAGAACCAGAACCAGAAAGTCAAAGTCATTACAGTAACCATGAAGTTGGTACACATGGTTAATGCAGTGAACACCAATATTGCCAAGCCTTCACAACAGAACAGGTTCCCTCAAGCAGGGATCCTTCTCCACAGTAACTCCTCAGTCTAGTTCTTGGAAGCTCTCAGCAGAAGTTCCCAGAAAAAAAGTCTCAGCAGAAGCTCAGTTCTCAAAACCAAAATCACTTTCTGGCTTCTCCTCCACAGCCTCCACATAACTTGCTCTAAGAAGTTCTGTCTCAGTTATCAGTTCTCAATTTTCAGTTCAGTCCTCAGTCCAGCAATAGCAGCCCAGCCTCCAGATGCTTGCTGAGAGAAATTCTGGCCTCTCTCAGCTTGGGCTTTTCCTTATGTAAGATATTAGCTCCTCCCTGTTTTACCCCTTCCTGTTACAACAAGAAATCCCTCCCACTGTGGGATTCAAAAACTCTGGATCATAATACTTGATACAATCACACTTGAAACAAGGTGCTAAGTGCTTGCCAATACAAGGCAATCTTCAAATCACATTACAACACCCAGCTAGGGCTTAGTGTAATTTTAACAATGTCACTCACAAGGAGCATTGGTAGACCTCAGAATACATAAAGGATACTTACTTTGTGCTGTATCAGTTTCACTACAAGCTGACTACCCTTTAGGTTAGGGTTAGGTTATCATGCTATGAAATTATTAAGAAGTGCTTGATTGTTGAATATTGCTTGCAAAAGCCTCTTTGTTCCTTATTCTCATCAAGGATGCCTTCAATTATATAGATGATGACTTTCATAAAGATTCTGTACAGATGGATGAATAGGCATATAGGCCTATTGATACTGAGTTCTTAGTCACATTTTTGTAACTCAAAATCTTGTGGAAATGAATGATGTAAAATAAAAATAAACAAAAGTTAATTAACAGTAAAATATTACACATAAAAAAGAAAAAAGAAAAGTGTGGCTTGGAATGGAAAAATATGTATTAAGACTTATTCTTTGCCGAGCACCGGGATACAGATAGAAAATATACTAAATAGTGCTCTATTACTGCTAAGTTTATATTCAAAAGAAAACAAAGAATAAAAGGTCCTTTATGTACAAAAATATTCATAGCAGGTTTTCTGGGGGGTGGCAAGAAACTGGATTCTAAAAACATGTACAACAACTGGGGAAAGGCTGAATAAGTTGTGGTATATAAATATGATGGAATACTGTCGTGCAGAAGAAGTGAGGAAGCAGATGATTAAAAAAAGAAAAAGACATATGAATTGATGCAGAGTGAAATGAGCAGGACTAGAAAAACAATTCAAACTATGACATCAATACTACAAGGATGAATAATTTGGAGGGCTTTTATAAAATAATGAAGAAGGAAAGGAGTAGAACCAAGAGAACAATTTATACAATTTTATGACACTGTAAAATCAACTTTGAAAGCTGTAAGAACTATGATCAATACATTGACCAGTTATGATTCCAGGGGTCAAAATATGAAATATGCTATTCCTTACAGGGAGGTGATGGATTTGGGCTTTAGAATGAGACACACTTTTGTAGACAGCCACTGTGGAAATTTTCTTTGCTTGACTACGCATATTTATTAACATTTTTTTCTTTTATTTTCCTTTTCAATGGGGAGGGTTGAGAAGGAGAGAAAAAACAAGTTAATTCTTTTTAAAGGAGAGAGGTGGCAGGTGCTACAGATGTGAAATGCTGCATGCACTTTCCGATAAGGTCACTGTATTAGGAGTTTTACTTAACTTTTACTTTGTTACAAGAGACCTCTCACAGAGTGATAGTAATCTGTAAATGTATGCAATATAAAAACAAAATACATCAATAAAACTGAAAGTGACTAAAAAAAAGTGAAATAGTACCTGCTCTCAAGGAGCTTACATTATAATTAGTTAAGATGGTATATATAGGAGCGTTCAGTTGCAGGATAGATGGAAAGGCCCAGGAGTCTAGAGGGTAAAGTTGTAGAGTAGACCTTTGGGAGTAATAGCAGGGTAGGAGTAACGGCCAGGGTCCCTAGCTATTGACAGCTGGGAAATGAGCAGTGATTTTGAGGGTTGGAGTAGGGTAATCAACTCAGGAAGGTACAGGGATGGATTTAGCATCCAGGGCTTAGTGGCGACTGGGGTTGAGTCTTCTGTTGCCTCTTGGCATCTAGGGAGCAGAAAGAGTAGGACAGTGGTGGGGTGGGGAGAGCCCTGGTCTAGAAAAGCAGATAGCTCCAATAGTAATAGAGTCATAGTGTCAGAAACAAGGGGGGGGGGGTTATCTAGTTCAAATGCCTCCCCCACCATGGAAACTGAGGATCAGGGCGCTTATAAGTGATTTCTCAAGGTCATACAGGTCAGTGGGCATCAGAGGCAGGATTTGAATCTAGGTCCTCTGACTGTCAGAGCCAATGCTCATTCCATTATACCATCTGCCTCTAGATAAATTCAATAAACATATAAGCTCCTATTATGAGCCAGGAAACATGCTAAGTGCCAGGTGGTCCTCTTAGATGGCTCCATAGAGTAATTATTACAAGATGAATCCCAGGGGAGAAAAAGAGGCTATTTTTAAAATGTTAAATTCAGTATCTTCATACTAATCTTCCTGATTTTCTATTCCTTTACCATGATGCAATCGACAAGTTCGCAGTGGCTGTGTGTTCCTATATGTAAGGAGATAATGTATCCAGGTGCCTTTGAGATTTTGAATGAAAGGAATTTAAAGTATTAGTCAATTAGAATTAGAGTTTCAATGGGGTCATCAATTATAGGAATTAAAAAACCCCCAGGATATCTCTCTTTTATCTTTTACTTTTAAATTTTGAGACATCTGTATTATAAGTAATTTTTACTTGCATCAGCTTCTATAACCATCAAATTAAAATCAAATCAGGTGAGGAGAAATATTCCATGCCAACATTAAAGAGATATATGAAAACAAACTATTAACAGGAATTTTTACTTACAACAGAAATGTTTCTGATTGAGATTACAGACCTTTAGTAATATTAGTAAGTGTCTCCATCAAAATCAGATCCTGTTTTCATATAAATATCTTTAAAAATCACAAAGGATAATAAAAATGGGGAAAGGACCCACATGCACAAAAATATTTATAGTAGCTCTTTATGTGGTGTCAGTGAATTGGAAATTGAGGTGATGCCCATCAATTGGGGAATGGCTGAACAAGTTGTGGTATATGAATGCAATGGAATACTATTGTGCTATATAGAAATGATGAGCAGGCAGACTTCAGAACAACCTGGAAAGACTTATGTGAACAGAGGCTGAGTGAGGTGAACAGAATCAGAACATGGTACACAGATCCAGCTACATTGTGTAATGATCAACTAAAATGACTTAGCTCTTCTCAGCAATGCAAGGTTCTAAGACAACACCAAAAAGCTCATGATGGAAAATGCTATCCACATCCAGAAAGAACTAAGGAGTCTGAATGAAGATCAAAGGATACTATTTGCTCTCCTTTTCTTTGGTTGTCTTGTTTTGTTTCTTCTTTCTCATGGTTCATACCACTGGTTCTATTTTTTCTTTACATGACTAATGTGAAAATATGTTTAACATGAATGTATATGTAGAGCCTATATCAGATTGCATGCTGTCTTGGGGCAGGGGGAAGGAAGGGAGGCAGAGAAATATTAAAACTCAAAAGCTTGTGGAACTGAATGTTGAAGACTTAAAATAAAAAAATAAATTTTTTGGAAAAAAAAGAAAAAAATTAATTGAATCCTGAAAACAATGAAAAATATACTAATTTTTGTGGAAAAAAATAGCAAAAGAAAAAATCACAGAGTAAAAGGAACTATCAACACAGAAACACAGAGACATAAAATCTACAACTCTTGCACTCGACTGTATATTTGTGGAATTTTTTAGTCCATGAGATTATATAGTACAACTTTATTTCTTGTTTCATTGCTCCATCTGTTGGCAATATCCCAGAACATCTTTTTCACCTCAAAGAATACTCTCTAAAATGGGATGGGGGAGCTTACAAAAAAAAAAAAGAGATACTCTGTCTTGCTAAGAAACAAAACCATCCCTCTCTGAAAAATCTAGTCATCTGGACACGTACTGCACATTGCACTTTTCTTTGCCTTTGTACAGGGCATCCTGAAAGTCTGCACACAGAGGGCACCTCATTAACTAGGCATATTTTCAAGAAAGGAAATGAATGACATTTTCAACAAATTAGCATAAATTTTAGCCATGACAATTTCATATGGAATAAACGCCTTCATTAGCTATTGAGGACTATTTTCCATATTAATGAGATTAATTTAATTTAATTGAGATTTCCTATGTGTCTCTTATGTCTTCCTATGAAATCTCATTTATGCTAATTAAACAAAATGTTGAAAATTTCATTCATTTCATTTCTTGAAAATATGCATAATTAATGAGATTTCCTATGTGTCCAGACTTTCGGGACACCCCATACAGCACCTACTTAAATCTTCGTCTGGATTCCCATAGCAATAAAACAAGTGCTAAAGAACTGAGACAGGCCCAGGGTCTACAGCTCAAAGAAACCTTAGAAATTATCTAGTCTAAGGGGCGGAGTCAAGATGGCTGAGTAGAAGTAGAACTCCTTGAGCTCCCCCCATAACCACCTCAAATACCTATAAAATATGACTCTAAACAAATTTTAGAGCTCCAGAACTCACAAAATGACAGAGAAACAAAGCTCGTGCTGAAGGCAGCCCAGCGGGCAGACAGGAAGGGCTTATTGCAGCATGCTGGGAGCCAAGCCCAGCCCAGCCTGAAACCAAGTCATTAGCCCCAGGGTGGCCAGGACAAGCCCCAGGTGGAGCACTCTGGAGAATGGATCACTGGCAACTGTGGTGGTTTCCAGAATTATCAACCCATACGAGCCAAGGACAAAGTGAAAGGTCTGTGGAACTTGGCTAAATTTAGGGGAAAGAAGTGGTCCAGCCATCTGTTCCCAGGGCAAGAAAGCAGCTGAAGTGGCTGCTTCAGAGCTCCTGGCCTGCAGGTTGCAAGGGGGCCAACTGATCATTCAGAGGCTAAGTGCTCTTGCCTTAACCTGCCTGGATCGAGATCCTGGCCTTGGGTATGGTCCTGAGGTATGTGACCAGTGAGCCAAAGCTGGTGGGGGCTGCAGAGACAGCAGCCTCCTAATAGTTCTGGCAGCTGCGAAAACCCCAGAGATTTGGGACAAAGCTCTTCCCTCTGAAAGCAGAGTTCTACTGAGCCCAAAAGTCAAGTAATTAACTGGCAACATGAGCAAGCAAAGGAAGCAAAGCAAGAAGAGTAATCCAACTTTAGATTCCTTTTTTGGGGACAAAAAGGATCAAACCACAGAATGGGAGGAAGACAACACAGTCAGAACTCCTGCACCAAAAGCTTCCAAGAAAAAAGTAAACTGGTTACAAGCCATAGAGGAGCTTATGAATGATTTTGAAAACGAAATCAGAAAAGTGGAGGAAAAATTGTGAAGAGAAATGAGAATGATGCAAGAAAATCATGAAAA
>CM053587.1:320941170-320967392 GCA_028646515.1 Pseudochirops corinnae | reverse complement strand
CAACTGAATAGGAAGGGATGATATTTTAAAAGGTGAAATTGAGAGGCGGGAGAGGAATAGAATGAGAGGAGACAGGGAGAGACAGGATGGGGTTAATCATCTCATATAGAAGAGGCAAAGGATAACTGTTACAATGGAGGGGAAGAACAGGAAGCAAAAGAGAATGGGGTGAACCTTATTCTAAATGAATTTGGCTTAGGGAAGGAATGACATACACTCTAAATTGGGTATCTTGACCTACAGGAGCATAGGGGGAAAGGGGATGAGAGGTGGGATGACAGAGGGGAGGGCAGGTTGGGGGGGAGTGTTGTTAGAAGCACACACTAATGTAAAGGGACAGGGACAAAGTAGAGTATAGAACAAGTGGGGGGTGGGGCAGGAAAAAGGGAAATATAGTCAGTCTTTCACAATATGTCCATTGTGGATATGTTCTGTGTAACTACACATATATGGCCTGTATTGAATTCCTTGTCATTCCAGTAGGGGTGGGTGATGAGGGAGGAAGGGAAAGAATCTAGAATTTAAAGTTCTAAAATCAAATGTTAAAAAAAACCTATTTATATATATTATTATTTACATGCAACTGGGTAATAAGATATACAGGCACTGGGGTAGGGAGATCCATCTTACCCTACTGGAAAGTCAGAAGGGTGATGGGGGAGGATATAGGAGAGAACAGATTGGGGGAGGGGGTATACAGTGGGATTGCTGTTTTGGTGGATAAGGGAATGAGGGGGAGAAAATCTGTAACTCAAAATCTCGTGGAAATGAATGATGTAAATTAAAAATTAACAAAAATTAATAAAGTGAAAAAAAGAAATAATCTAGTCTATCTCTTTATTTTAATTTTAATTATAATAGGAGATAATCTTATCTCCTATTCTGCCAAGATGTTTCCGTTTCTATTATCCAGACCTCTGAAATTCTTCTCTCACACGGCAATCTTCTATCCTTCCATCTTTCCTTCCTCTTCACTCTCCCTAAGCCTGTTCTTCAAATTGGAGGTACCTAGGTAGGCAATAGTTAAAGGCCTGGGTCTAGAGTTAAAATCTGGCCTCAGAAGCTTCCTAACTCTGTGGCCAAGTCTCTTAAATCTGTTTACCTGAGTTTTCCTTATCTGCAAAATGAACTAGAGAAAGAAATCACAAATCGTTCCAGTATCTTCGACAAGAAAAGCCCAAAAGGGTTTTAGAGTGGGACTGAACAAAGACAAAGCTGAACAGCTTGTTAGGAGCAGAACAGAAACCAAGGCCAGTGGTGGTGGTGTTTTTCTACCTTGCTGATTACTACTTCCACACCATTTCCCTCACTTAACAGAGAGAAGAGTGAATTAGGAAGGGCTGGATTCTTCCCAACTTGCCGCTGAACAATATCTTCTGTTGCTGGTCATTGCTAGATAAGGAATGAATATTCTTCCTTTTGGAAACAACACTTTTCTATACTAACCTGTGCACTGTCAGGGTCTACTGAATATATTTGCTGCTCCCACCCTCCAGAGAACTTGCAAATTCAAATACTACGAAGTCTTACTAAGGGGTAAACTCTTAAAAGCTACCCTGAAAAATGAAGCCTTGCTCTACCCTCAAGAGAGCCCACAGGCGGAGAAAAATAGTTTTGCTTGGTATTTATCATTAGTACTATTAGATATTTCATAGTGCCATAGGATTTAGAGCTGGAAGGAACCTTAGATACCATTCTAGCCTAATTCCCTCAAAGGCCCCAAGCGCAATTGCAGTCAATTTCCCCGCTGCACGTGTTCCGTTGAAAAAAGTCGGCTAGGTCTGGCGCTAGGCACCTAGTGGACTGACCTCCAGACAGACGCCGGCTGGCTCCAGCAGAAAGCCTCCCACAAGCGAGAAAGAACGAGTTCTTCCTGCCCCTCCCTACCACTTGCTCTGTGAGGGACAGGAAACTAGCAAAAGCTTTTCCTGTGTCTCCAGAACGTGCATAGTCCCGGTCAGACGCTGCCCGTGGTTCCTCGTGAGACCTGCGAGCCTCTTTAGTGTCTGCACCGCCAGAGGCCTTAACCTCCCCCCAGCCTGGTCATGGATTCTGACGGATTTTCAGATTTCGGAGGGATCGGGTCACACTGGCAAGGATCGTCCACCACCTTCCCTCACCTACACGAGGTAAGCTCCCTTGCAACTCACAAAGGTCCGAACAGCCAGCTCTGCCCCGACTGAAATAGAACCCTTGGTCACTTTATTCCTGGGCTTTTTCCATGCTCCACGCCGGCTCTAAAGGATGCTCGCGGACCTCGCCTACACCCCTGGGCAGCCAATGGGGCCCAAGTGTCCGCGGGAATGGTGGGAGGAGCTGGGCGATGGCCTCGGGCCTTCGCCTCGAGCTTTTAAGGTGGCTGGTCTTAATTAAACTTAAGAATTTCTGACCCCTCCGCCCAGAAAAGGAGATCCATGTCCTCCTTTCCCCTGTCTGTCCAGTAGGTTAAGTTCTGGGGTCCCGGGACCAGCTTACAACGTAGGGGTCACTAGGGAGATTTTAATAAGGGAAGACTGGGGAAGTAGCCCGTTGAGGCCTCGGGAGTGGGAGGCTGGAAACTGGCTGCGGAGGGATCGCGCTGACTGTAGGCCAGCGGCTACAAACTATAACCGTTGGGACTCGGGAGGGAGTCAGCCGTTGTTGCTCCAGCACCTGGTGGGTGTTGGGGGTCAGGTGGAGTCCACTGTGGAAAGCCATTAAGGAGTGTTGCGGAGAGGGACTTGTTGGTGAGAATGGTTTGCCGCCTATGGAAATGCTCCCAGTAACGGGGCTGTTTGGAGGGGGAGGTCTCGAGGAGACTGGGTTGCCCCACTGTCTTGTAATAGAGCCATTTAAGTAGGTCTCGAGAAAGGGATGAACGCTGGGTAGCCTTGAGCCCTAATTGCGAAGCGGCTTAGGGGGAGACATCGCTTCGCAGCCTTGGCAAATGAGGGCTGCCTCACTGAGACAAAAAGTCATTGCTGCTTGTTGCTATTGATTTTTATAACCCCAGCTAAGTAGAGGCTGGACGTCTTTGCTTCCCCGAAGATCTTGAGTTAGTTTTCTCTCTCCGTCTGAATGCCGCTCTCCAGGTACCTCTCCAGGAGTGCTAAACAAGGGTTTTTATTAGCACAGCTGATCTCTTTTCAGTAGACATTAGGAATGGTGATCTTTCCTGTCTGGCTAAATAGATAAGGTATTTGTTACCGTGTTTCAACCTCATCTCTTAACCCAGACCTGCAAAGGTCTCATTGACTTGAGTAAATTACGCTAAGTTTTCAAAACACTCAATTTACAGTAAAGTGGAGAGCATGCAGTGACCTCTGTGCCATTTTTCCTAACGATTTGATGTGCTTTGCCCAATAAGACAGTTTTATTAAGTGTAAAACCATGTTAAGACACCCCTGGATTGACGATACAGGAACGAACTTACTTCGGAATTGGAAATTATTGTAATCAACATATAAATCGCTTTTTAAAGCTCATATGCTTTTTTTTCTCTTCCAGAATACACGCGGACTTCTGGTAAATAGGCCAAGAAAAAAAGCCCAAACTTTTATTACACCAAGCATAATGTAGTATTTTAGGTCAAAAAAGATAGCTGAAATGGCAAGCACTGAGGTCTCTCTTTTTCTCTTTCCTCCTTCATAAACTGACTTCCTGCCACCCCCAGTACCCACCCTAACCCCCTTAATCACCAGAAGCCAAACCTCCGGATCAAATTAAGCCTTTGGATACATTTAGACATCTAGACTACATTTTTGTAACATTGGCAGGATAAACTCCAAACCATAGCTTTCCTTCAACTAGATATGCTCAGTGGAGGAATAGCTAAAAAAATGGAAAAGTGTGTAGTGATAATCAAATTTTGGTTTGAGTAAAGAGAAATGTTAATATATTGAAATCAATGACAAGCAGAATTCTGCTTGAAAAACTAAATGTTATGGCAGAGAATCATGTTGTAAATTTAGTTTGAAAAATATTTTACGTTCTTAGGGTAAGTTTCCAATGCACATTTTGATACTTGGTCACTGAGGAAAAATTTAAAGCATTTAAACCAACCCACTTTATTTTTTGTGTTTAGAAAATTTAATTTTGGGGGATCTTATTTTGACAGAATTTTTCAAATACAGAGAGAACTTAAGTCAAGGTCAAGGAAAATCAAATTGATTAGTGTACTTAGAGCATATTGCATGTTTCAGATTTACACATTTTCAGAAAAAATGAGTGGACGTGCTCGAGCCAGAGCAAGAGGAAGGGCTCGAGGTCAGGAGACGGCTCAACTTGTGGGACCTGTAGCAGTAAGTGTGTTTCTTTGGTTACTTAGGAAAGATACTAACCTCATTATTGAAGGTCAGGTTAATCTAATATTAATGAATTAGTAGTCTGTTGAAAATGACTGAAAAATCTTCACCTTATAAGGGAGGCATATGCTGAAGGCAAAAAAGGTTAAGGCGCTATATCTTATCATAATTATAGTTTATCCTATCCTATCTAATAGTGAGAATTGAAGGAATGGAAACAGCCTTGGACTTGGAGCCAGAAGAGATCAGATTTTGACACTAGCTTTGGGACAGTGGGCAAAGACCCTGACCTCTATCTAGTTCCTCATCTGCAAAATAAAGAGGGCAATATCTTTAGTAGCTACCTCACAGGATGTCATCTATCCATGAGGACTTTGTAATCTTCTAGGAAATTTTTTTTCCTCATCCCTTTGCCCTGAATTGATTTGTCATGAAATCCAAAAGTAGTTTTAAAAGAATCTTTATAACTTTGGATCAGTATGATGACTTTTCTTTGGGGAATCAGCCTTTTTAGCGGAATAGTATATTTGCTTATTTGGAAGATAAAAGGATAAACTTGAAAGACATATTTAAAATAAATTATAGCACTTAGTTGTACACTTCTGTCCTCTACTTGCATGTGTAAGTTACACTTTTAATTGCTCCTTTCCCCTCTAACAACCAAAAAAAACCTCACAGAGTCAGCAACCTGGATCTTTGAAGCCGAGACCTCAGCAACCAACCTCTGAAGGTGAACTTGTTGGGCGTGGACGACAGAGAGGAGCACTAGGAGCAACAAAATCTCAAGGTGAAAGGAATATAGAAGGGACAGTTATTTTTTGTTGTTAAAGTTCTATGCTAGTAACAGATATAAGTAGAAACTCTAGGTCAGAAATCCGTGACCACTGCATGTGGATCAAATTATTTGATCATATTTATTTGATTTCAAAGTTGTTTGCTGTTATATACCATCTTCCCTAGAAAGTTAGCTTAAATTTCCAGGGGTGAGAAGACAGTCAGAAACTAATTTTCCTATATCCAGATAAGGATTGTACTGTTAACCTATAAACAATTATTAAGTACCTACTATGTTCCAGACAATTGTGCGAAGTGCTGGGGATATAAAGACAAAAATGAAGCAGTCCTTTACTTAAGGAGTTTATATTCTATCAGGACAGCAACCTGTTGTTGTATAACTAAACATATATGGTGATTTTCAGAAAAGGCACTAGCAGATAGAGGATTAGGATAGGCCTCATGTAGGAGTGGCACATGTACAGAACATTGAAGAGAATCAGGGATTCAGTTAAGTGGAGGTGAAGAGGAAGTGCATCCTAAGGACTGCAGAAAGTCTGTGCAGTCATGGAGAAGGGAGATGGAATGTTGTGCACCAGGTCAGTTTTTACTATATTGAAGTTCATGAAGGGGAACTATGTAATGAATCTGGAAGATAGGCTGGATCCAGATGGTGAAGTGTTTGTGTGTGTAGATGTATGTATGTGTGTATGTATTTTTCTCACATATATGCAGATACTTGTATGTGTACGTATATGTGTTTCTCACCCCCTTAGAGGCAATAATAAGCTCTTGAATGTTTTTGAGTGACATGGTCACACTCATGCTTCCAGGAGAATTTCTTTGCCAGGTCTGTGAGGGTGGATTGGAGTAGGGAGAAATAGAGAGGCTAATTTGGAGACTTAAAATAGGCTAGGTGAGATGTGATGAGGGACTTAAGTAGATACTGAGGTATAATTTTTAAAATTGTTGAGTGAATCTGTGGGGAAGGAGGTAGAAGAGTTGAAGGTGACCATCTTTTTGAACTTAGGTGACTGGATGGATGGTGGTATTCTCAACAGAAATAGGAAAGTTGGGACGTGTTGAGCTGGAGATGTTGGAAGGGATATGAAGCTACCAATATGGTACCGAAGCTCAAGGTAGAGATTGACTGAATGTATAGATCTAAGAGTCATCTGAGATAATTGAAGCTCTGGGAATTTATGAAATTATCAATGAGGGTGTAAATAGATGTTGGTCCTGGAGAAAGCCTTAGAGGTATATCCACAGGTAAGAGGAAGGACATTGATGGTGATACAGCAAAGAAGGGTTGAGCCAGCCAGTAGGAAAGCCAAGAGAAAGCAGTGTCATGAAAATTCAGAAAGAATAGATTATTCAGGAAGAGAAGGTGGTCAAAAGCATAAAATGCTGTAGAGAAATCAAAAAGGACGAGGACTGTTCTTGGTTTTGACAGTTAATAGATCATTGGTAAGTTTGGAGAGAGCAGGCACTCAACTGAGTGATGAGGTCAGAATGTCTAGATTGCAAGAGATAGAGACAAAAGTGAAGGTGGTAGGGCGCGGTTAATAGAGCACCAGCCCTGGAGTCAGGAGGACCTGAGTTCAAATGCGGTCTCAGACACTTAACACAAAACTAACCGTGTGACTTTGGGCAAGTCACTTAACTCTAATTACCCTACCTTCCCCCTCCAAAAAGCAAAAAAAAAAAAAAAATAATGGAGGTGCTTGGCTGTGTGTTGAAGTGCTGGGATACAAGGAAAGGCAAAAGATAGTACTTACTCAGGAGCTGCTTTTGCAGTCTTAACAGGGGAGACATGTAAACTATTAAGTACAAACAGGCTATCGATGATAATTGTCAGAGAGGAGGGCACTAAAATTAAGAAGAATCAGGAAAGGTTTCTTATAGAAGGTATAATTTTAGCTAGGACTTAAAGGAAGCCAGGAGGCAGAGATAAGGAGGGAAAGAGTCCCAGGAATGAAGGACAGCCAATGAAAATGCCCAGAGTTGGAGTATCTTGCGTGAGGAATAGCCAGGAGATTAGTGTCACTGGATTGTAGAGTGTATGGAAAGGAGGAAGTATATGGTATAA
Organism: Pseudochirops corinnae; assembly: GCA_028646515.1. NCBI lineage: Eukaryota > Metazoa > Chordata > Mammalia > Diprotodontia > Pseudocheiridae > Pseudochirops > Pseudochirops corinnae. The sequence goes on along the minus strand of CM053587.1, from coordinate 320,960,246 downwards.
AAAGGTGAGTGGAGGAGGAGGGAGGCATGTTTTGAAAGTCTTTGAATATCAAATGGAATTTCTGTTTGATTCTGGAGGTGATAGGAAGTCACTGAAGTTTACTGAGCAGGGAGAGTGATACTGTAAGACCTGCAGTTTAGGAAGATCACTTTGACAGCTGAGTGGAAGGTGTATTGGAATGGGGAGAGTTCAGGCAGATGGACCTATCAGCAGCAGGCTTTTACAGTGGTTTAGGCTGAGGTAATAAGAGTCTGTACCAGGGTGGTAGCAGTGTCAAAGGAGAGAAGGAGGCCATGTGTGAAAGATGTTACAAAGCTAAAATCGCTAGGCTTTGGCATCAGATCATACATAAGTGGGGTGAGAGTAAGGAGTCAAAGATAACACCTACATTGTAAATCTGGGTGACTGGGAATATGGTGGTACAATCAACAGTAATTGATAAGTTAGGAAGAGGGGAAACAATGAATTCACTGGATATGTTGAGATGACTGTGGGACATTCTTTTAAGATGTCTGTTAGTTTGATATGTAAGATGGGAGGTCAGCAGAGAGATTAGGGCAGGATGAGTAGATCTGAGAATCATTAGCGTTAGTTGTGGGAGAAAGGGGGTGTGGCAATGAGGTTACAAATAGAGGGGTTAGCCTTGAACGTTATGTATCTTTCACTCCCTCTTTCATAAGAAACAAACAAAGGAGAAGAGTTTGACAGATTATGTTAAGGGGTTCTGAGATGTAGAGTGGACAAAAGACTTGCATGGCATTTGGCATCTTACTTTCTCAATAAAGTATGAGAAAAAGGTTCCTTACTGAGCACAAGAGGTGAGGGGCTAAAGTGGAAGGCTTGAGGAAGAATTAACTCCTTTTACCATTAGTAGTCTATTCCATCTTTCAAGGCTTTGGGGAAACAAAAAGCACCCCTTTGGGTAAATAGGTGTGCTTTAAGGCATTTAAAATCTTAGGGATCAAATTCTGAGTTAGTACTAATCTGTTTTTGACACAACATGTTTCAGCTCTTATAGGATGTGAATTTTAAGAGATCTCAGGGGCAATCTGTGATTATGTAAACAAAAATCATCCCACAAATGTTCAGATTCTGCTTAAATTTTTCCTTATACTGAGTTCTAACTGCCTATTATTTGCCCGTCATGTCATTTTCCCTCTTATTTCCAACCTCTCTTGCTCTTTCTTTCTGGCCTACTAATATTTAAACTTTCATTTGACCTGCTATATACTAAAGCTTTAGATATAGGTCTCTTCCCTTTCAAAACTGTAACCTTAGAAAAAACGTTTTACCTCCATTTTCCTCATCTCTTTTTCCTCAGTCCTTTTGGTCATCTTTCTTCACCACTAAACTGAAACTATTCTTCCAAAGTTTACCAGGGACCTCAGTTGCTAAATCTGATGGTCTTTTCCTATCATAACTTTAAACACCTTTGTAGATTTCTCTGGCACAGGGATTCTTCTTCTTTTTGGTTTTTTTTTGGTCTATTTACTTTTAGTTTACAACCTTCAGTTCCACAGTCCCTTGAGTTTCAGATTTTCTCCCCTCCCTCTCCCCCCATCATGGTGGCACTCACTCGGATACACGATCTATAGATATCTTCCCATTAATCATTAGTCAGGTTGTAAAGAAGGATTGTAATTGATGGAATGATCAGTGGGAAAGAGGAAACAAAACAAGAAGAAGAAATAGAGCAAGTAGTTTGTTTCAAGATGTAGATATCTCCTTCAATCATGAGTCTTTTGGAGTTGTTATAACCTTGTATTGCTGAGAGGAGCCCAATCTATTTAAGTTAGTTATCACATGTATGTTGTGTCTATGATTGGCACAGGGATTCTTAATAAATTTTAGTTTTCAACTTAAGCTTTTTTCTTTCTTGGTCCTAGCTTATACTCATTGAGATTTGGCATCCCCTGATACTATAGCTTTCTTTGGCCACCTTTTCCAGCACTGGTTGTGCTTCCACAAACATCCCCCAACTCACTGGTGATCATATGGGAGTTGGGACACTCCTCGTTGCCTTCCTTGTTCTAATGAATATTGTCTACTGACTTCAAGGACACTGACTGCCCTTTCTTTCTCAGTGAGTTCAGTGACTGGATCCCAGTCTTTCTTCCCTCTCCAACTCCTGCCCTCATACTAGGAGACTTCAACATACATATCGATACACTTACTTGGTGTATGATCTACTTCTCTATCCCACCTTAAACACCCCCCCCCCCCCCATGCATGCACACACAGTTACCTTTGAACTTGCCATCACCCACAGATACACCACACCTCCCTGGTCATTATCGAATCATAATCTTTTTATTGGCTTTCTATCTCTCCCTCAGCCTACCAGCACCAGACCTCTTCTTCCACCAAGACCTCCTTGACCTTGACCTCATAGTTCTTTCCCAGACTATTACTCATGCACTGGTTATACTCTCCTCCCTTATCCATTTTTACCCTTTGGTGAACCAGTTCAACTCTATGCTGTCTTCTTCACTCCTTTTTTGTATAGCTAGTCTTCCCTTGCCTCAATCCAACACACATGCTACTGAACAAAGCTGCTTCAGTTTCCTTGTCTGTAAAATGGGCAGGAGAAGGAAATGGCAAACCATTCCAGTATCTTTTCCAAGAAAACCCCAAATGGGGTCACATAGAGTCAGAAACAACTGAAGTCCAATTTTCTGCAAGAATCAATAAACATTCATTAATTGCCTACTTTTTGCCAGGTACTGTTCTAAATACTAGGTATACAAAAAGAGGCAAAAGACAGGCCCTGCCCTCAAAGAACTCAAAATCTAATGGGGAAAACAAACAGCAAATAGATTTATACCAATAAGCAATCTACAGGATAAATTGGAAATTTCTATGAGCAGAGGGAAGGCACTAGAATTAAGAGTTGGGAAGTCTTCTTATAGATGATGGGAAACCAGAAGGCAGAGATGAGAAGGGAGCAAGCACAGGGAACAGAAAATCCTGGCAGCAACTAGGTTGGAATGTCTTGTTTATGGAACAGTAAGGAAGCCAGTGTTATTGGATTGAGGAGTATGTGGGGAACATAAGGCATAAGAAGACTGAAAAGGCAGGAGGGGCTAGATTATTAAGGACTTTGAACAGAAAGCAGACAACTTTGTATTTTTTATCCTGGAGTCAATAGAATTTATAGAGTAGGGAGGTGACATAGTTGGACCTGCACTTTAGGAAAATCACTTGGTGACCAAATTAAAGGTGGATTGGAACGGAGAGAGAGTTGAGGCAGGCCAACCTGCCATCAGACTATAGCAATAACTGATGCGTGAGTTGATGGGAGCTGCACCACAGTGGTGGCAATGTCAGCAGAGAAGGGGGCTTCTGAGTTGTTAAAAAGGTGAAATTGACAGGCCTTGCCAACAGCTTGGATATGAGGGGGTGAGAGATAGTGAGGAAGCTAGGATGACCCCTAGGTTGTAAGCCTGAGGGCTAAGAGGATGATGTTGCCCTCTACAGTAGTAAGAAGGTCGAGAGGAGTGTGGTTTGAGGGAAAGAGAATAAATTCCATTTTAGATGTAGTGAGTTTAAGATTTCTCTGGTACATCCAGTTGGGGATGTCTCAAAGGCAGCTGGAGATTAGAGAGTGGAGAGACTGGAGGTCAGCAGAGAGATTAGAGAAAGTAGGCAGATTTGAGACTCATCAGCATAGAGATGGTCATTAAATCCTGGGAGCTGATGAGATCACCAAGTAAAGTAATAAGAGAGAGAGAAGAGAAGAGGGCCCCAGGACAGGACTCTGTGGGACACCTCCAATTAGAAAGTATGACCTGGAGACAGAGGCATGGTCAGAGAGGTAGGAGAAGCAAGAGAAAACAGGAAAGAAGCCTTTCCTGATCCCCCTTAATACACCTTCTCTCTCTCATCTCCAGTGTATTGTGTGTTTGTTAATATTGTTTGCATGCTGTCTGCCGTCAGACTGGGGGCTTCCTGAGAGCGGGGCCTGGCCTTTCTCCTTCTTCATGTCCTCTGTTCCTAGCATAGTATGTGGCCCTTGGTAGGCCCTTAATGAATGCTAGTTACTGGTGGCTCAGCTACTGGCTGTCGCCTGGATACACCATTTTATTTCCTGCTTCCGGGCCTTTTGTACAGACTTGACATCCATGTCTGGAATGATCTCTGCCTTTAATTCTGTTTCTTGAATCTGTAGCTTCATCCAGGTTTGGCTCAAATACTTTTTCTTACAAAAGGTCATAATTCCCACCCCCCAAACTCCCCCCCAACCCTGTTTTTTTTGTTTGTTTTGTTTTATATATTCACAGGCATATTGTTTTTCTTAAAAGGATTTATATTCCTTGACTGTATGTTCTTTTTTGTCTCTTCAGCTCAAGCACCTAAGACAGGCCTGTGATATAGCAAGTGCTTAATGTTAGGATTGAATGTAATTTAATTTTGGTACTGAATGCCCTAGGTTCTCTGGGTTTTGGGGGCACTGCTCTATCCTGGTGCTTCTCTGGCTTTAGTTTCCTTTACCATCTGGGTCCTGCTTCATCTTGTTTGCTCCCTCCCAAGGCATGATTGCGGGCCCTGTTCTCGACTCCCTCTGAGTGATCTTATTGGCTCTCATGAGCTTTATTAATCGTAGCTCTGTATCTGACTCAGGTGTGTATCCAGCCTTAATAGTTCATGTGAAGTCACCAGTTTTTTGGACAAATACTAGACATGACCTATTTATTAGAGGGCATACTGATTGTTTGTGATCAGTTTTTCCTTTCCTAGATATTTGCTAACCATTCTTCTTAATGCTGTGTTGCAGATTTTTTTTTCCAGTAATGGAAATATTAACTTAACCTGGAATTTTTAGATTCAACTATGTTCTGTTCTTTTGATACTCAGGATGACACTTGACTTTCTCAGTGTGTTGCCTTTACTGGCTTCCATGACCTTTCAGAGAACATTGATGGTGGCCCAGTAATTACAGTTACCAGTTTTTTCAATATTCTGGAATGTAATTCAAGCCTGAAGACTTGAGTTCAAGAGACCTTGGGTCTTTTCTATTCCCTAATTATTCAATTCCCTATTAATTTTTGTTGTTTCTCTTTTGATTTCTTAAGTGTGTACTTTAATAGAAAGACTTGGCTTGGATAATTTGAGACATATTTTTTAAAAATCACTGATAAGGTATGACCCTAGACTTAGGAGTTAAGTTGTATACTTTTGGTCTCCAGCCAGCTGGTATTTCCATGTCTTATCATTGCTTGCCAAGTAGGTAGCCAAACTTATTTTGCGCATTATAAAATATACACTAAGAATTTTTGGTTTTAGGTTAGTAGAAGTACCCTTTTTAGGAGGAAAACCCTTATGTGAAATGCAATTTAGGTGTGTAATTAAAATAACATTTCTTAAATATGAATCACTGTGACATAATGGAAGGAGCACCACTCTGGAGTGAGAGGTCCTGTTTGAAATCCCACCTATGACAGTTATTAATTGTACGACCTTGGGTCATTGTACCTTTGTGGACTATAGTTTCCTTGTCAGTAAATGACGTGGTTGGGTGTTGGTTCCCTGATGTTTTTCTAGCCATAGATCTGTTTCTATGTCTTAGCCTGCTTCCTCATCTACAGAATAAGAGGGTTGGACTTGCTTAATAGGTTGTTGTCCTTCAGTCTCAGAGAGGACCAAAATGACATCACTATGCTAGAGTCATTTTTCAGTGTGTCCAGCTGTGGCTGATCAGACCAGTATGAGCTCAGAATGCTCTAGCACAGATTGGGCACAAATAATCTGTATGAACATTTTGGGTGGATACTCTAAATTTGCATATCCTGTGTTTCCTTTCAGCTATTTCAATTCTGCTTTGCTCACAGAGCATGGCACCTTCTCTGATGTGGGCACACCATGCTGAGTGGTCCTGTGCCAGTGTCTCACATGTCACACAGTCAGTTCCAAAGTTCTTAAGAGAGACCTTGAGAATGTCCTTATATTGCTTCTTCTGTGTAAATTCTCCATAAAACAGTCTTTTTGGCAAGTATACCAACAATGCTTTGGCAAGCATTCAAACAGTGTGGCCAGCCCATTGGAGTTGTGCTCTCTGAAGTGGCATTTGAATGCTTGACAATTTAGTTCAGCTAAGGACCTCAGTGTCTGCTACCTCATCCTACCAGGTGATCTTCAGAATCCTCCCAAGACAAATCAAATGGAAGCAATTCAGTTTCCTGGCATGGCTGTCCAGGTTTCACAGGCATACAACAATGAGGTCAGCACCATAGCTCTGTAAACCTTCAGTTTGGTAGCCAATCTAATTTTTCTTCTCTCCCATATTTTCCTTTGGAGTCTCCCAAACACTGAGCTAGCTGCTCTGGCAATGCATGCGTCAGCCTCATAATCAGTGTGTACAATCCCTGGAAAGTATACTACCAAGGTAAGTGACCTTATCCACAGCATTCAGAACTTCTCCATTTGCTGTAACTGATGGTTCCATGTATGGATGGTGTGGTGGTGGCTGATGGAGCACCTGTGTTTTCTTGGTGTTAACTGTTAGGTCAAAATCAGCACAAGCAGCAGAGAATTGATCCATACTTTGTTGCATCTCAGCTTCAGAGGCTGTATTGAGTGTGCAGTCACATGTAAACAGAAACATCTTGCACCAACACTCCCTCCACTTTGGTCTTGGCTTGTAGCCTTTTCAAGTTGAAGAATTTATCATCACTGTGGTAGTTGACCTTGGTGCTGTCTTCATCTCCATTGAACATAGTTGAGGATGGCTAGGTAGCACAGTGAATAGAGCATTGGCCCTGGAGTTAGGAGGACCTGAATTCAAATGTGGCCTCAGATACTTAACACAAAACTAGCTGCGTGACCTTGGGCAAGTCACTCAACTCCAATTACTTTGAATTCCCCCCTCCAAAAAAAAATGGCAAAAAAACAGTTTTTGAAAACATCATGCTAAAAAGCATGAGAGCAATCACACATCTTTGTTTCCCTCCATTGGTGACTGGGAAGGCACAAGCATTGTCCATTATCTAGAACCCAGGCAAGCATGCCGTCACGAAGTTGAAATGCAGTGCTGATGAACTTCTCTTTGGGCAACAAAATTTTGACTCAATTGTCCATAAGCTCTTGTGATTAACAGTATCAGAGGCCTTGGTCAGATCTACAAACTTTGTGAACAGACCTCTGAACTGGAAATAGCAACAGCAGTGGTCACTTACTACTGAAGACTTGTGCATCTCATGACTTGCTTAGCAAGATTGGACCTAAAGCACCAGGCCTAAATCCTGTCATTTTATAATTCAGACTCTTCATTAACTTTAGATTGTGAGTCATTTGACTCTCAGGGCTGTAAGGGACTTAGGATATTGTTGGGTTTAGTCCCTTCACAGGTGAGTAAATAGGCCCACAGAGGGTCAGTGTGTGTGGTCCCATGGTGTGGGAATATTTTTTATTTAATATGGCAGGTTTTAGGCTAGATGGGTCAAGATAATGCCTACTTCCCATTTGCCTTCAAACATGTTTAGATCTTGAAAAATCTTGACTCTAAATGCTTCTAAAAGGTCAAAAGGGTCTACTAATGACTATATCCAGTGACTTTTTTTTTTTCTAGTTCTCCTCTAATCAGTTTTGACACCACTGCTTAAATCCCTCCTTAATTGGATTCTTTGTTATCTTCTGGTTTTCCTTCTTACTCTATTTTAAAATTTTTATGTTTTTTCATATCACTTACATTTACCAAAGTATCCATCCTCCTAGAAAGCCATCCTTTAAAACAAATTTAAAAAACAAGAATTCAGCAAAACTAACACACATCACAAAAGTCTTGACTTTCTGCAATGTTCCATACTTACTGTTCGTCACCTGAAAAGAAAAGAGAATACTTTTTGTATCTTTTCTTCGTGGCCAAGTTTGGACGTAGTTTCATAGCATTTGTTTTCAATTTTTTCATTGTTCTCTCCACTACGTTGCTGTAGCCATTATGTATACTGATTTCCTGGTTCTGACTATTTCACTTTATATAAATCTTCCCATGTTTCTCAGCCAGAGCGTGATGGAAAATATTTAGCTGGCTCTCAAGAAAATAAAAGGTGCTACCTATTTTAAAGTTGAATCTGCATTATTAACATTTATCTCTGTCATTTTCTTAAGTCTAGATGATCAACAAAATAATAAATTAAGCTCTAATTTGTATCATTTGTTGATTTATGAGGAGTAAAACATTCACAGTAAAAATTTAATAATCGGCTTTCACAAGCCATTGTGAACTCTTTCTCTTTATTCAACATCTTAATTTCCTATAATATTGTCATATTTCATTATATTTGTGTGGGACAGTAAAGACCCTTTGCCCAAATTAAACTCAGAGGCTTCTTACGGTAGAAAGTAGAAAGGAGTTTATTACGATCTCACGAGAAAAGGCGTCTCCAATCTGACAAAGGGCCAGAAGGCAAAAGCATGATTATAAAGCCCTAACGTGGGAATTCCACATCCTCTCAACTGTCCCACCTTACATTGGTTGGTAAGGCAAGCTCACAATCTTCTTATTAATGCCAACCAATTGGCACAAAGCAATCTCAATCCATTAACCATAATTATTACTAATGAGGCTCTAGTCAGGTAATGTAAATAATACATGTTAGATAACATACATAATACATGAGGTCCACCAAGAAAGCAAGTAACAACCTGTAATGATACTGGGATTTGAAGATCTTCCATGCCCCTTGAACTTGCTGACGTAGCAGGAAGGGGTGGAGCAAGAGAGTGCCGAACCAAGCTAGCGTCCATGCCGTGGTGACTGGAAGCAGCGGCAGAGGCAGCGGCTGTGGTTGCAGCGCAAACTCCTTTTTCTTTGAGCCAGCCAGAATCTCTGCTAAGGACTCCTGCTGAGGACTGCTAGGGACAGGAACTGCGGGGGAGCCGGAGCTGCTGGGAGCAAGCTGCCTGGATGCTGAGCAGTTGTCGTGAGTGAGGAGAGGAGAATCTTTGCCTGAGGTAGCCTTCCTGTTTTGATGGCTTGAGAATGTGGGTGTTTACTGCATTAACTACATGTGCCAACTTCATAACTACTGTGTTGGCTTTGACTTTCTGATTTTGGGACTCAGTTTCTGGTATTTAAATAAATGCTCTAGCTATACTCATGTAGAGAGCCTGTTACATTCTGTGATTAATAACCATATCAGCATACTTATAGTTAGTGTAGGCATTGTGAATGCTGCATTGCTGGTACACAACCCCAGAATACTGAACCCCACCTCAGTCTAACCTGGATATGTCCTTATCTGTGCCTGGGTGGCCCAGGGCCACTGTCTGCTTTCTGATTGGCCAAATCCACCTGCTGCTACCAGCTCCTTTTATTCTATATTATTTCATTTTTAGTATTATTTGGGAGTTCTCTGGGAACTGGGAATCCAACTCTTCCCAAGGCTACTGTCTGGTACTTTATATCACTAGTCTTGTTTCAGCTATTCTTACAGTTCTGTAGAAACTTAACCCTTTGCTACCTCTCACACTACCATTCTTTCCCCAAACTAAAAACGCCACTTAAGTTGGTCTCAATAGTTAATCCAGTCGATTGTATTAATACCCAATAGCTCCTACATTACGTTGAAATACAGTGACCCCTATATATATGGGGAAACAATACTGAATTTAGTTACAAAGTATAAAGAAGAAATAGGAATGTAATAGGATGTTCAGAATGGGGAAACTTCACTGCAAGTCATCCCTCACACATTTATATAACATATTATGGTTAGCCATTATCAGGTTGATAGGCATCCGCTTTGTTTCTGCCTCTTTTTACTATAGAAAGTTTTGCTATAAATAATTTGGTGTAAATGGGACCTTTCTTAGAGTATATGCCTAGCAGTGGAATTTCTGGGTCAAAAGGTATGACTTTTCATTCGCTTCTTGTAATAATTCCAAATTTCTTTGAACAATGGTTGTACCAAATGCATAGCTCTACAGAGCAACAGTGCTTTAATGTGCTCATCTTTCTACCACCTGTTCAACATTGGTTATCCTTCTGATAGCTTTAATACCAAAACCTAAGGGATTTTGATTAGCATTTCTCTTATTGGTGATTTATAGTATTCTTTCATTTGGTGGTTAAGAGTTTGCAGTTCTTTTGAGAACTGTTTGTTCAGATCTTCTGATCACTTAGCTACTGGAGAATTTGTTTTGGTTGTATATATCTTACCAAGAACCATACTAAGTATTGGGGATAAAAAGAGAGATGAAAGGCAGTTTCCACTTTCAAGAAGCTTGCAGTCTAATTGAAGACAATATTCAAATAACTTATGCTCAAACAAAATATAAAGGAGATAATTGGAAATAATATCCAGAGAGGAGACACTAGAATGAAAGGGTTTGGGGAAAGGCTTTCTGTAAGGTAGGATTTTAACTAGGATTTGAAGGAAGCCAGGAGGTGGAGATGAAAAGGGAGAGCATTTTAGGAACGGAAGACAACCAGTGAAAATGCTGAGATTAGGGATATGGAGTAGGTTGTGTAAGGAACATGAAGAAGGTTAATGTCACTGGCTTGCAGAGTCTGAGGGAGGGATGTAGAAGATGTGGAAGATTTAAGAAGACTGGAAAGGTGAGGTAGGGGATAAGGGAAAAATTACCAATAACTTTTAATGTCAAAGAGGATTTCATATTTGATCATGAAGGCAATAGAGAGCCACTGAGTTTGAGTAGAGGAATGATATGGTTAGATTTGGAGATTATTAGGAAGATAGCTTTGACAGCTTGGTAGAAGATGAACTGGAGTGTAGAGAGACTTGTGCCAAGGAAGCAATTTGTAAACTATTTGTAATAGTCTAGGTATGACATGATGAGAGTCTGTGCTAACATGGTGACAGTGTCAAAGGAGAAAAAGGGGCACATTCGATAGATGTTACAAAAACTGCCGGACTTTGGTAACAGATTAGATGTAAGGGAGTGGGGGGTAAGAGGGGTAGCAAGTCTGGGTGACTGGGAGAATGGTAGAACTGTAAATAGTGAAGTTAGGTAGAGGGGAAGATTTGGGGGAAAAGATAATTTAGTTTTGGACACGCTAAGTTTAAGATGTCTACAAGACATCTAGTTTGAAACATGTCAGCACAGAAATTTGGACTGGATAAGTAAATTTGATACTCATTAGCATAAAAATGATTACTGAATCCATGGGAGATGATAAGATCACCAAATCAAGTAGTACTCACATGGGGTGAATGTGAGGGTTTTGCAAATTTGGCAACAATAAAAAGTTTCTGAATATGCAATGACCAAAACTTAATTCAAAATCAAATGCTAATAAATCCGAGGAGTTTCTGGCAGTGCTTGCCATTGTGTTGCGTTGCAAAACTTCCCTGCAGCCTTGGTTCTAAACCTACAACATCTGCACTGCACGTGCTATCATGCCATGCAGTGCCAACAAATGCTTCCAGAAACATCTTGGCCCAGATTTGAAACTATTGTATGTTATAAATTGCAGTGTTTTTACTGCACGTACAAAATCATTAAATGCATTTTGGCTTGGGATTAGGACAAAATTTCCCACAATTTCTGGAGTGACCCTAAACACACTTCTTCCATTTTGTACTAATGTATTTATGCAAAGTGGCATTTTCAGCATGGATGATTATAAAATCAAAATATCAATCAACTCTGAAAAATATTAAAGATGCTCTCTGTCCTGCAAGTGTCAAATAGTCTGTCAAGATTTAATTGTTTATGTAAAAATAAATAAGTACATCCATCTTATTAGTATGCAAAATTGCTTTCATCTTTAGTAAATGGTAAAGTTATATGTATACCAAAGAATTTTTTAAAACTAAATTTCTTTATGATTTAGTATCAGTAAATGTTTGATTTGTATACTTATTTTATATACCTGTATACCTAAGGTTATGTAAAAATTTCTCAGGTTGAAAAGGGGTTGTGAGTGGAAAAAGCTTAAGAAACCCTAGTATAGAGGGAGGAAAGAGAACCACAGATAGAACCTCATGGGACACCATGAAAATCCATCAAAGGAGACCAAGTTAGGAGAATAAGCATCAGGAAAACAGGGAGAAGAGAGTGATTGTGACTGACTGTCAAAAGCTGCAGAGAAGTCATTGAGGATGATGATTGAGAAAAGGTCATTAGATTTAGCAGTTGAGAAATAATTGGTATCTCTGGAAAGAGTGATTTCAGTTGAATGATGAAGCCAGAGTCCAGACTATTGTGTTTAGAAGAGTGAGAGGATGGGAAGTGGTGGCATTGATTGTGGATGACTTCCTCAAGGAATTTAGCCATGAAAGGCTAAAGAGAGAGATGGGACGGTAACTTAAGAGGAATGGATGGATCAAGTGAGAGCTTTTTGAGGTTAGAGTAGACATTTTTTGTCTAACTCATTCCTTCCTTCATTATGCATATATAAGGATAGTCAAGCAAAACAAATCAACACGTAGGCCATGTCTGAATCTCTGTCTCAGTCTAACCCTTTTAGTATATTGCCTCTCTGCCAAGAGATGGAGGTTAGGGGCGGCTAGGTGGCACAGTAAATAGAGCCCAACCCTGGAGTCAGGAAGACCTGAGTTCAAACGTGGCCTCAGACACTTAACATATACTAGCTGTGTGACCCTGGGCAAGTCACAACCCCAATTGCCCTGCCTTCCCACCTCAAAGGAAAAAGAGATGGAGGTTATCCTTCATCAATTTTTTGAAGTCATGATTGTGTTCATTGTGTTCATAAGCTCTCTGAAGTTCTTCACAGTTGTTTTCCTTTACTTGGTTGTGATTACTGTACAAATCATTCTTCTGGTTTTGCTCACCTCCATATCATCAGTTTGTGCAAATCTTCAAACTGCTTTGAATGCTTTATAATTATAATATCTTAAAGTATTGTACTACTCTTACACCATAATCTGTTCAGCCATTTCCCAGCTTGACACTTTTAAAAGTTATATATTGCAACAATAGGAATGCCTGTAAGTATTTTTGTATAAATGTATACTTCACCTCTCTTTGTCCTTTTTAGAGATATATGCATAGTAGTGATATTATAGGTCAGAGGATTTGTTTAGGTTAGTGACATAGGGCATAGTTCGGAATTTGTTTTCCATTCAGTGTGGGACCAATTGAGAGTGGTGCCAACTGTGGATTAATGTGGATGTCCTCCCTAGCATGTCTGCACAGTAGCCTCTTTTTGTCCTCTCTGCAAATCTGATTAGTGTGAGGTGTGGAACTACAGAATTATTACAATGCTTATTTCTGTTATTGCTGATTTGGAGCACTTTTTCGTAAGTTAGTTGATAGTTTGCTTTTTTGAAAAAATTTGAAAAATTGCTTTAAACCACTTAACCTATTGAAGAATGGTGCTTGTTCTTATATATATTTATATATTATATTTATATATGTTATATATATTTGTATCAATTCCTTATATATTTTGGATATCAGATGTATATGAGAAATTTTCTCTGAAGATTTTCCATTCTAATTTTTTTGCATATACAAAAGCTTTAGAATTTTATGTAATAATTGCCTGTTTATCTTCTGTAGTGATCACCTTTATCACTTTTTAGCTAAGAATTCACCATTCCTTCCCCAATATAATCACAAAGCTATCTCCTTTCATTTAGAATTTATTATAATATAAAATGTTGGCTAAAAACTAATTTCTGCCCAATCATTTGCAATTTTCCTAGCAGTTTTTGTCAAATTTGGGAGTTCTTAATTCTAAAAGTTACCCTACAAAAACAAAAGTTTCTTGGGTTATTGAAAACTGACTGGGTCTTGTTTACCTAATCTGTTCAATTGATTAACTTTACTATTCTTATTCAATTGATTAACTTTACTATTCTTAACAATATCAGATAACTTTAATTACTGTTTTATAGTGTACTGGTGTGTGTGTATAATATATATAGTAAGATATGGTCTTGCTAGGCCCATTTAATTCCTCGCCCTCCACGTTATTTCCCTTGATATGCCTGACCTTTGTTATTCTAGATGAATTTTATTGTTTATAAAGTAACCTCTTGCTAGCATTTTCTTCTGCACCTTTGAAGTGGGTTTCCTATGATCTGTCCTTGTCCATGTCATTTCCTTCATACATCCACTTCTATTTAGATTGTTCCCAAATCCTGAGCCCTTTGCCTGTAGCTTATACCTCAAAGTCAAATTGTATCATACTACACTGCCTCAGGAATCAACTTTATTTCGCTAAAGTCTTAAGAGAATTAGTGTGCTGACTAAAAGTCCCTGGACATTATGGATGGCAAGAATGAAGCTTTTTGAACAGTGATTTAAGACAAGGTTTATGAACAAAGAAAGAAAGCTTGGTGTGGCAGCATTATGAAGGATGGATTGTTAAAGGGAGAAAGTAGAGGTGGAGAACTCATTAAGAAGTATATATACAGATGGTTCGTAAAAGAGAGCCCATATACAAGTAGTCACAATTTAGTGACTTAAAGCAGATGAGATCAAAAAAACTGTTGACAGTTTAGTTATGAGGTAGGAAATAAAATAGAGTCAGAATTTTTGAACATGGGAAACTAGCTGAAAGAATTACTGCTCATAGAAAAACTTCAGTCAGAAATATGCATAGGGTTATTTTGTTTGGAGGAAAGAGAAGTTGACTTTTAGGTACTGGTTGGACATGGCAAGTCATTAAACCTCTTTGTGCCCCCAGGATACTTTCTGAATTGTAGAAGAGTTGTTAGTCTGCTTTGGTAGAATTACGTTATTGGGAGTTTCCTAGACGAAGCCATGTCATAGCAGACATATAAGGAATTCTGTTCCTTGTGTAGGAAGGTAAATGATATGTATATACATAAGGAATACAAAGAAAGAGCTATCTATGGGTGACCTAACAGATTCAAGAAAATGGCTTTATTCAGTGAAAACAGTGCTTTTTCAGTTAAGGAGGAGTTCAGTTTTGGTTTGGAGACTTAAATTGTCTCCAGAGATGAAGTACAGCTTCTTACCTCTATGACACATCTGTCTAGTTTCCAAACTATCTTTCACATTCAGATTACTCTTTGTAAGATACCCTAATGTCTACAGACTAAAAAACAAATATCATTTGTCATTTTATTAAATTCTTTCACAATCTAGTCCTGGCTGTACCTCTATAGCTTGAATATATTTCTCTTTCATACACTGTATTTCAGTTATATTGGACTGCTAGCTAATTCTCCAACTGAACGTGTCCTGCTTCCAAACATTCTTGCAGACTGTTCCCCATATTTGGCATGTATTCCTCTAAATCTGTCTTTAAATGAGTTGTAAAGGGGAAAAAAGATTCTTAGGTGTTGTGTCCTCAGTGAAAACTCTGAGTTTGCTTTTTATCCTTACCTCCTAGTGGATGAAAGTGGTTTTCTTCTACCTTACTTATTTCTAGAACAATTCAGATCTTTCCCTTACTCTTATACCCTCATCAGATTTCCCTTGTATTATTTATCTCACTTATAATATATACTTATCTATGTATATCATATTCTCCTTTGCTTTCCCTCAGTATGGAATGTAAGATTTTAAGTATAGGGACTATATTACTTTATTTTTGTATGCAATGCCTTGGACATTGTACTCCCTTACTAAATGTTTGAATTGAATGAAACAATATTGTATATGTAACTGAGTCATAGTGGAAAGGGGAGAAAAAGATGGTAGGCATAAGGTGGCTGTGGTATGTTAACAGCACAGAAGTGACATAAACAGTATTAACAAGGGTTAAAGGAGGTAGACATATCATGTATTTGAAAAATGACAAATAGCTGGAGTGCTGCACTATTGATAACTTTAAAGTATTACCTTGGTTTTCTACTACTTAGAAAACTGCCATCCACTGCTATCAGTGTAATAAATATTGACTAGAAAACAAACTTGTAAAAGTCTAAGTAAGAGATACTATCTTGATGATATTTCAAATTTCTGAAGTCGTCTTCTACCAATTGTTGAGGCATTCTTAAGGTTTTATTTTATTGATTGTTTTGCCAGCAGATAATTGGGGCAGTGTTGATAAAGATCAGCTGTATATTGCTCTGAGTACGTCACCTGCTTTCAGGGACCTGTTCCAACATCATTAGGGAAATTAAACTTTTAATAGTTACTTCTATTTGGGTGGCTTTTTTTCTTAACTAATGTATAATTTTATTCTTCAAAATCATTAAGAGCTTCAGATTTCAGCTGGATTCCAGGAGCTATCTTTGGGGGAAAGAGGAGGTCGTCGAAGAGATTTTCATGACCTTGGGGTGAATACCAGACAGAATTTGGAACATGTTAAAGAATCAAAAACAGGTATGTCAACTTTAAGGAATGTCCTTTTAGAAGGTTGCACCTTAAGTCTGTTAAGGTACACACAAGTTTGGGAAGGATCTATTAAATAATAAATGCGACTATAAAATTGGAGTATCCTTTTTGCTGTCTCTTCCAGTTGCAATTTAATATTATATGCATTGCAAAGCAGACAAGATGGTTATGAGGGTTCTAGGTTTGCCATTTTTATTTTTATATTTTTTGTCTTCCCCTATTTGTCCTGGGGAAAACCAGAATTTTCATATCTTATTTGAAATAAACATGTCAAATTGCATCTCATGATTATGAGATAGTTAAAATTCTTTGCTTTGTCATTGATTATTTCCAATTTAGGGGGCTATTGGCTTGTTCTTTCATTATATAGTGAAAATATTTGGCAAGTATATGTATTAATAAATATTAGACCTTTGAAACTCTTGGCCGGGAGTCAAGATGGCAGCGTAGAAGCAGGAGAACTCCGGGAGCTCCCCCCATAACCACCTCAAATATCCATAAAATATGACTTAAAACAAATTTTAGAGCTCCAGAATCCACAAAGTGGCAGAGAAACAAATCTCCCACTGAAGGCAGCCTGGCAGGTGGACAGGAAGGGTTCATTGCAGTGCTAGACCAGCCCTGTAGTTTCAGCCCCAGGGTGGCCAGGACAAGCTGCAGCTGGAGCATTGGGGAGAGTGGATTGCCAGCAGCTGTGGTGGTTTCCAGAATTATCAACCCATAAATGCCAAAGACAAAGTGAAAAGGTCAGTGGAACTCGGCTGAATTTGGGATGGAGGAGTGGGTCCAGCCATCTGCCCCCAGAGCCAGAAACGGTGTAAGCAGTGGCCCTGCAGCCGCTTCCACATGGCTGCTTCAGAGCTCCTGGCCTGCAGATTGCAGGGGGAACAAGTGCTGCATTCAGAGGCTAAGTGCTCTTGCTTTAACCTGCCTGGATCAGGATCATGGTCTTGGGTGGTGGTCCTGAGGTGTGTGACCAGTGAGCCAAAGCTGGTGGGAGCTGCAGAGATGGCGGCCTCCTAATAGTTCCAGCAGCTGTGAAAACCCCAGCAATTTGGGACAAAGCTCTTCCCTCTGAAAGCAGAGTTCTACTGAGCCCAAAAGTCAAGTAATTGACTGACAACATGAGCAGGCAAAGGAAGCAAAGCAAGAACGGCAATCCAACTTTAGATTCCTTTTTGGGGGACAAAAAGGATCAAATCATGGAATGGGAGGAAGACAACACAGTCAGAACTCTTACACCAAAAGCTTCCAAGAAAAATGTAAAATTATTACAGGCCATAGAGGAGCTTTAGAAGGATTTTTGAAAACCAGATAAGAGAAGTGGAGGAAAAATTGGGAAGAGAAATGAGAATGGTGCAAGAAAATCTTGGAGAGTCAACAACCTGACTGAAGAAAACAACACCTTAAAAAATAGATTAACTCAAATGGCAAAAGAGACCCAAAAAGCTAATGAGTAGAAGAATGCCTTAAAAAGCCAAATTTGCCAGATGGAAAAAGAATGTCAAAAGCTCACTGAAGAGAATAATTCCTTCAAAATTAGAGTGGAGCAAATGGAAGCAAATGACTTTATGAGAAATCAAGATACTGTCAAACAGGTCCAAACAAACGAAAAAATAGAAGGCAATGTGAAATATATCATTGAAAAAAACCACTGACCTGGAAAATAGATCCAGGAGAGACAATTTAAAAATTACTGGACTACCTGAAAGCCATGATCAAAAAAAAGAACCTAGAAATCATCCTTCAAGAAATTCTCAAGGAAAATTGCCCTGATATTTTAGAACCAGAGGGCAAAATAGAGCTTGAAAGAATTTACCAATCACCTCTTGAAAAAGATCCCCGAAAGAAAACTCCTAGGAACGTTATAGCCAGCTTCCGGAGTTCCCAGATCAAGGAGCAAATACTACAAGCTGCCAAGAAGAAACAATTTGAATACTGTGGAAACACAATCAGGATAACCCAGGATCTAGTAGCTTCTACATTAAGGGACCGAATGGCCTGGAATATGGTATTTCAGACATCAAGGGAGCTAGGATTAAAACCAAGAATCGCCTACGCAACAAAATTGAGTATAATGTTTCAGGGTAAAATAAGGTCATTCAATGAGGTGGAGGCCTTTCAAGCATTTTTGATGAAAAAACCAGAACTGAATAGAAAATTTGACATTCAACTACAAGAAGCATGAGAAGGTAACAGGGAAAAGACATCATAAGGAACTTATCAAAGTTGAACAATTTACATACCTCCATGGAAAAACAATAATTGTAACTTATGAAACTTTTCTCAGTATGAGGATAGTTGAAGGGAATATAAATGTGTATGTGTGTGTGTATATCTATGTATATATATATGTATGTATGTATATATGTATACATACACATGTCTATATAAGAGGGTATATATGCGTATGAATACATATGCGAGTGTGTATATATGTGTACATAGACAGAGGACACAGGATCCATTGAATAGGAAGGGATGATTTTTTAAAAGGTAAAATTGAGAGGTGAGAGAGGAATAGAATGAGAGGAGACAGGGAGAGACAGAATGGGGTTAATCATCATATAGAAGAGACAAGGGATAACTTACAATGCAGGGGAAAAACAGGAAGGCGAAAGAGAATGGGTCAACCTTACTCTCATTGAATTTGGCTTAGGGAGGAAATGACATACACTCTAAATTGGGTATCTTGGCCTACAGGAGAGTAAGAGGGAAGGGGATGAGAGGGGTGATAATGGAGGGGAGGGCAGGTTGGGGGGGAGGGTTGTTAGAAGCACACACTAATGTAAAGGGACAAGGACAAAGTAGAGAATAGAGTGGGGGGGGGTCAGGAT
>CM053587.1:320919836-320940670 GCA_028646515.1 Pseudochirops corinnae | reverse complement strand
AATTGGGTATCTTGGCCTACAGGAGAGTAAGAGGGAAGGGGATGAGAGGGGTGATAATGGAGGGGAGGGCAGGTTGGGGGGGAGGGTTGTTAGAAGCACACACTAATGTAAAGGGACAAGGACAAAGTAGAGAATAGAGTGGGGGGGGGTCAGGATAGGAAGGAAGGAAATATAGTCAGTCTTTCACAATATGTCCATTATGGAGATGTTCTGCATAACTACACATGTATGTCCTGTATTGAATTGCTTGTCTTTCTAGTGGGGGTAGGTGACAAGGGAGGAAGGGAAAGAATCTAGAATTTAAAGTTTAAATATATATATATATATAACAAATATTATTATTATCATTATTATTTACGTGCAACTGGGAATTAAGATGTACAGGCACTGGGGTAAGGAGATCCATCCCCTCTACTGGAAAGTCAGTGAGGTGATGGGGGAGGATATAGGAGAGAGCAGATTGGGGGAGGGGGTATACAGTGGGATTGCTGTTTTGGGGTGGTGAGTAGGGGAAAGACGGGGAGAAAATTTGTAACTCAAAATCTCATGGAAATGAATAATGTAAACTAAAAATAAACAAAAGTTAATTTAGAAAAAGAAATATAACAGCATTTAGCAAGTGGTTGATACAGATTAATATTTATTGAGATCAATATTAGACCTTTGAATAGGCTTAATTACTTAGGGAGTAAACTTCTGTTTCTGCTTAGATAAATGGTTGAGGGAGTGGTCTTTTAAGAATTGGTTATAGTTGAGACTGTACTCTTGTTCTTTTTGCCTGTTATTTTAAGGAAACTGATCTACTTAGATTTTTATTTCAAAAATGAGCACTTTAAATATTTCAGTTGGATAATCTTTTGCTGTGTTTTTCAGGTTCTTCAGGCATCGTAGTAAGATTAAGCACAAACCACTTTAGACTGACATCTCGTCCCCAGTGGGCTTTGTATCAGTACCATGTTGACTATAACCCCCAAATGGAAGCCAGAAGACTCCGTTCAGCTTTACTTTTTCAGCATGAAGAATTAATAGGAAGGTGTCATGCTTTTGATGGGACGATATTATTTTTACCCAAAAGACTACAAAATAAGGTTGTGATCATTTTTTAATTCCTTTTGATATTAAAAGCATTTTTTTTAAAGTTAGGAGAAATCACTAGTTGTGATATTGGATAACTCAGAATATTATATCCATTTAAGAGAAGGGTCCCAAATGGAAATTCAGAATTAAACTCGGGGCTACATTGTTTATTAGTCCTAAAATTTTTTTACAGCCATTTTGTGATATCATTGATATAGGGAATTCTCAATTAAGAGTCTCCTTCTGCCAATGCAGATCAGCAACCCTTCTACAACTTATAATTTTAAAGAGTTGCCTAGGATATTAGGAGGTCTAGTGAGTTCCTTAATTAAAATTTTCATATATTAAAATTGAATTGCAATACAGATTTACCATTATTCTGGATTTTTGAAGGCATAAAATTTATAGTACCATAATGCCATTATTGATATTGGGGTTATACATTTTATGTTTCTATGTCAATTCATTGTTAACATTATGTTGAAGTACTATGTAAATGGGAATATTTGGGGGTTTAGAGATTATATCCTTTCACATGAAAGCATGACTTAAAAAAGGCAACTCAAAAAAGAAAACATAAGAGAATAGTTTTTTTATTTTTAATACTGGCTAAGGAAATCTATCCTTTAGATTCCTTGTAGTTAAGAATAATTGTATTTGTAGGCATTTAAAAACTAACTGAATTAATATTGTGCTATAGAACTTCATTTTTCCTTTTAAAAATTAACTGTGAATAGAAGTGTTTCTAATGCCTTTCCTTCCATCCTGTCTCTAGCCTAGGCTGTCCCAAGATCCATCCAGGGAGTTTGGATTGCAGGAAAAGCTACCATCATCACGGGCACTCTCCTTCTTGCCACTTTTCTTTTGCTCTTACTGTTTGACTTCACAGGGCTTGGATAAGTTGAGAGTTAATAATTCCATTTGTTTTGATGAAACAGAGGACTACCAGGCCTTACCATTTTCCTTGCCATTGCCTTTCTGGATACTCAGTCTGTCTTGTAGGCCTCCCAGTATTTCATCTTAACTACGTGTGTAACCTAAGTACCTTTGGGACTTGCCGTCTGCCCCACCATTCTATCCCTTGGATTTGTGGGCCTGTCTTCGTATTGTGTGCTATTCTCCTTCCTGCATCAACCCCATTTTAGACTTTGTACCCCTAGAGAACTGGGACTGTCTTTTACTATTTGCATTCCTAGCGCTTAAGTGTTATTCTAAGTGTATTTTAAGCACAGTGTTTAGCGCACAAAGTGAGGGCTTAATAAATGCTTTTTTATTTATTCATTCTTCACAGGTTACAGAAGTGTTTAGTCAGACTCGGAATGGAGAAACTGTGAAGATAACAATCACTTTAACAAATGAACTTCCACCCACCTCACCAACTTGTTTACAGTTTTATAACATTATTTTCAGGAGGTTTGTTAAAACTTTAGTCTCTTACAAAAGAGGCAACTAGGTGGTGCAGTGGATAGAGTGCTGGGCAGGGAGTCAGGAAGACCTGAGTTCAAATAGTGCCTCAGACACATGCTAGTTGTGTGATCCTGGATAGGTCACTTAGTCACTATTTGCTTTACTTTCCTTATCTGTAAAATGGGGTAATAATAGCACCTATTTCCAGGTTGTTGGGAGGATCGAATGAGATAATATTTGTAAAGTATTTAGCAAAGAGCCTTGCACGTAATTAAATGTTAAATGTAAACAAAGTAAATGTTAGCTATTAGCTATTACTAGTTCATATTATGTTGAAGAGAATTTTTATATAGTTTTTAAAATTTTGTACTGTATAGTTATCTATATTTAAACCACTTTAAACACATAAAATATAACATTTTTTAATCACTTAAGATTCTTTTTTCCATTCCCATTCATTTTCTAGTTGTATGTACTTGTGGGTTTTTTCTACTTTATATTATTTTTTTCCACTTCATATTATTTCCGGACTTTTGTCTATTCCTTATGCTTACTGGTTTTAAATATAATATTCTGTTATATTAATGTACCACATCTTATTTATTTGGCCATTCCCTCATTTGATGTTTAGGTAGATTCTAGGTTTTGCAATTACAAATGATGCTGTTAGGAAAGACTTTAAACAAAAGACTCTTTTTTTTTGTTTGTTTTTGATAACACTGTCAGAGTGTATTCCCAATAAATGAACATGAGTTAAAGGGCATGATTATTTTTTTATCACATCCTGCTATATTGGTTTCTAAAAATGTTGTATGAGTTTGCAGTTATACTAATAATTAATGTATACCTGTTTTTTCACAATCTCATTAGCATTTAGTTTTGATATTTTAAATTATTTTGGCCAGTTTAATGGGTATGAGGTAGTTTGAATCTGTCTCATTAGTAAGGTTGATAGTTTTAAGATTAATAAGTAGCTCTTTAGGGTCTTCATTTGCCATGACAGAGAATCACAAAGGGTGGAGAGATTGCGAGTTGACTATAGGAAAAAGGAAAGCTCACACACCAACATATATCCACCAGTATACGTAGGGTCAGTGTAGTAATATTGGGTAACCAAAGATGATAAAGTAAAGCAAATGCCAATAAAACTTTTCTGACTTGTTTATTTCTAGGCTTTTGAAGATCATGAATTTGCAACAAATTGGACGTAATTATTATAATCCAAGTGATCCAATTAATATCCCAAATCATAGGTTAGTATAAATCTTAGATATTTTGAGATTGGAAATGAAAGTCTTATTCAATATATTTTACAAACCATTAGATAAAAAAGCTCATATTAGAATCCTAGAATGTTAGAGCCAGATTAGAGTTAGACTAGCTAATTATTAAATACTTCCCCCCCCCCTTTTTTTTTTTTTGCCTTTTTGGAGAGGGGAGGGCAGGGCAGGGCAGTTGGGGTTAAGTGACTTGCCCAAGGTTACCTGGCTAGTAAGTGTTAAGTGTCTGAGGTAGGATTTGGCCTCACAGGTCCTTTTGATTCCAGGGCCAATGCTCTATTCGCTGCCCCACCTAGCCGCCCCACTAAATACTCCTTTTATTCAGATGAGGAAAAAGGCCCAAAGTACTGAAGTGTGAGCCCCAAGGTCTTTCAGTCAGTTTTTACTATAAAAAGTTTAATGACATGTTTGACTTCCTGCTGTACATCAGGTATAAAATCAGAAATCTTTTTTTAAAATTTAGATTGTTGATACCACATTATAGGATTTTAAAATTACTATTCTTTTTTGTTGGGGGTAAGGCAAGAAAGGAATTACAAGGTAGGAAGAGCAGCAAAGGATCTTTTAGGATAACTGAAGGATAGTTTAATATTGCCCGTGCTAAATTTGTAAGCTCTTTAGCCAAATCTTATCAATTTTTGAATGTCTCAAGACAATACAGATTTAACAGCCGAAAATCATTTTATGATTCATTTTATAAAGTCTCACACTGGGCAAAATCAAAGGCTCTACCAAAAGGCAACTCATACAATAGAAGGTGTTAGATTTGGAGTTGAGGAATGTGGGCTCAGATGGAATGTCGGCTACCCCCACATACTCTGCTTGTAACCTTGGGGCAAGACAAGATACCTGTTTGTGCTTCAGCTGTCACATCTGCCCATTGAAGGGCTTGGATGAACCTCTTGGGCTATAAATTTGTGATTTTAGAATTAAAAGAGGCCTTAGATCTCTCATCCATCCAGTTGACATTTGAACAGTAGTCATCCATCCTACATCCCCCTCCCACATTATCTCCATGAACCATCCTTGGCTTTTGGTTGAAGATTTTTAATGAAGGAAAATCCACCACCTCTGAAGGTGATCCATTTCTCTTTTGGGCACCTCTAATTTTGTTAGTAAGTTTTTCCTTATATTAATCCTGAAGCTGTGTTTTTTTTCATCCTAGTTCTGTTTTATAGGACCAAGCAGAAAAAAAAAGCTAATCTTTTTTGACATATTTTCAGATATTGGAAGAATATTATCATGTCTTTCTCAAATCCTTTCTTTCCCAAGCTAAATATTCTTCAACCAGTATAATTATTGTATGACCTTGCAAATCTTCACATTTTTCATTCTTCTGTATGTTCTCCAGCTTAGTGAAATCCTTCCTAAAATATAGTGACCAGAATGTAATACTTAATATATGGTTTGAGCAAACCAGAGTAGAATGAGATTATCATTTAATGAGGGGGGAGACTTAACATTTCACTAGTTCTTTTGGCTACTATATAACACAATGTTTAGTCATTTTTGAGTTTTTGGTCCAGTAAATACTATCAGATGAGCTGCTAAACAGTTCATTTGCTATATATCCATCAATGAAAATGATTTTACAATAAGTTTAAGATATTCTTCCCCCACCAAAAAAAAAAAACCAAAAACTAATGACAGTTTAAAGGGACTAATCAAATTACCGAATGAAACTGCTTTCACTGATGTTTTTTAAAGTTTAAATGTATAGCATAGAAAAGAAATGAAAGAAACCTGAATTATACAATAGAACCTCTAAAAAATTCTCATACTCTTTCACAGGCTGGTGATTTGGCCAGGGTTCACTACCTCTATTCTTCAATATGAGAATAACATTATGCTATGCACTGATGTAAGCCATAAAGTTCTTCGAAGTGAAACTGTTTTAGATTTTATGTTCAGCCTGTATCAACAGTTTGGTGAACATCGATTTCAAGAACAAGTCTCTAAAGAATTAATAGGATTAATTGTCCTTACCAAGTGAGAAAGTTTAATTTGTTTTTACTTTATAATTTTATAAGTCTTTCTGTAATTCTTCACAGTATAAGGGTACATTGCTCTTAATACGTGTTCTTCATAAGTACAGACTGACACTATGGCTGACAGGCCCATTGAATTCTTAATATAAGGAGACTAGGAGTAGGGGAGAAATAGTTGCCCCATTAGGCCCATCTCAGAATTCTATAGTTTTGTTTAAAGGATTGCCTTGCTGTACATTTTACTATACTTTGAAGTGTAAAAGCAACGTCACAGGAAAATCTTTAATGGCCTGTTTTCCTGGAGTATTCACAGATGGCTACCTCTCTCAGTTATCCAGAACAGCCTCTTGAGAATGTCCTTCTTTCTAGGTCTTCTAAATAGTGCATTTAGAGCTAAGTAAAAAAAAAATTTTTTTTGTTCTAGAAAAGACCAAAATTTTAATATTCTGTTACCCTCAGAACTATTAAGTTAGAAGAACCATTTAGCTGCTATTCATTAATTCTGTTATCTTATTTGTAGTAAAAGTTTGCAGTTGTCATTTATGGATTATTGAAGTTCCTGGAATTGCTTCACAGGTACAACAATAAAACTTATAGAGTAGATGATATTGACTGGGAGCAGAATCCAAGAAGCACCTTTAAAAAAACAGATGGCTCTGAAATCAGCTTTTTAGACTACTACAGAAAGGTATAAAAAAAAAGTTCTAATAACCTTATGTGCTTTCCTTTTCTCTGATTTATGCTCTCAAGGTAGATTATAATGACATATACAGAACGAAAACATGCATATATACACCTATACAGTCAGCTATTTAGGAAGAGGGGTCTCCAAGCAACCAAAATCACTGTCATAAAGTTAATGTGCCTTGAGACTCTTCACTTGGGTGCTTGTTTACTATGATTTTTTTTTTTAACCACAAAGTTTAGTTGTCTGGTTTCCCAGCTGGTGGCTGATGAAAAGGAGACTGCTAGAGACATTATGTACACTTAAAGCAGCAAGAACTAACAGCTGGCACACTGGTCATTGAAAAGAAAAAATAAAAAGGCAAAGCCCCAAAGCATGGTAATCTGGAGACAGACAATTCATGTAGTAGTCAAAGTGCACTGGAGTAGCCCTTGAGAGTTATCCTCCTATTAGGGTATTTTGCAATGTCATCAGAAAAAATTAATTATTCAACAGACTGCTTTTTAAAAAAGCAGGCTGGTGAGTAATAAAACTTAGAATGGATTCCATGTAAAAGGGCTAAAATAAAACATTCTATTATTTAGAAACAAACTTCAGTTGTCTGGAAAATCTGGTTACACAGAACTATTTCCCAGGGACTCCAGATAAATGAAGTTTTATTGTTTTGTTTTGTTTTTTCATCTCAAAACCACTTGTATTTTGGTGGTTATGACAGGGCAGTGAGAGAGAGCTAGGAAAATCTCTTTCTTCTGGTTAATAGGCATTTAAAGTTTATTCAATTAAATGAATACTTGGTAAAGTCCAATATAGAAAGTTTTCCAGGGCTGTTTGAATGAATTTGGCAGGGGATGAAGGGCAATTTTTCTTTTTTTCTTTTTTTGCTTTTTGGATGGGGGAATGCAGGACAATTGGGGTAAAGTGACTTGCCTATGGTCACATGTCTAGTAAGTGTTAAGTGTCTGAGGCCAAATTTGAACTCAGGTCCTCCTGACTCCAGGGCTGGTGCTCTCTATTATTATAGCACCACCTAGATGCCCTAGAAAGGCAATCTTTTTGACATTTTAGACACAAGTAGAAGTAACAAAACAGATGTTGAAAACTTTTAGGTTCAAGGCTAGAATTTATGCAAATATCAAAGTCATTTATGTAAGCATTCCAGAAAGATTTTCCTGTACCCTTACTTAGAAAAGAAATCTAACTTGATATAAAAAGCCACTTGTAAGAGAAGGGTGGAGATACTGGGACAGTTCAAGTGATAATTGTTATTGATAAGTTGTTTCAGTCATGTCCAGCTTTTCGTCACCCCATTTGGAGTTTTCCTGGCCAAGATCCTGGAGTAGATTGCCATTTTATTCTCCAGTTTATTTTACAGATGAGAAAACTGAGGCAGACAGGGTAAAGTAACTTGCTTAGGTTCATTTAGCTAATAAGTATCTGAGGCTGATTTGAACTCGGGAAGATGAGTCTTCCTGACTGCATGGGTTCTGTCCACTGCACCCACCTAGCTGTCTGTGATGGGCAGTGGGAACTAGCATTAGAGGTTTCTGTTCTGTTTTTTTGTTTTTTATCATGTCATCATGAGATGATGACAGGGCCTTGATTTAAGGTGGTAATGGTAGAAATACAGACGTGTTCCTGAGCTACTCCCTTCCTCCCTTAATAAAACCTTGTAATTATGGCAGAGAGAGGAATGGGTGGTCTAGAAGGCATTTTGATCTTTCAGTCTCAATAGTTAGACATTACTAGTTGTGAGAAGGTGGGTGATTATACATTACTATATATTCTTCAGTGGCTGAGAATCTTTAGTGTAGGCAGCATTCTGACATTGATAAACTGGAAGACAGCCCAGATATGATGGTAAGATGTGAAACTATACAATAGAGAAATCAGTTGAAAATAAGCAGTAATATTTTGGTTGAGGAGGGTGCTACTTAGGGAAGATACTTGTAATCTTCAAGTATTTGGAGAACCCTCTCTGGAATAAGGATCAGATTCATTTTATTTGTCTCTGGGAAGGATTAAAACTAGTTGATGTATAGTTACATTTCATCTTTACATTAAGAAAACTATTAAAATGACCTGTCATAATTGATAGTGAGTAGCTTGTTATTGGGGCCTTAAAGTAGAGAGGCTAGATAACATGTCAGGACTATGTTGCAAATGGGATTTCTGCTCTAGGCTGAAATTATATGACTTTTGAGATCTTTTCCAACTCTGATGTTCTGTAACTTGTGACGAAAGAAGAATCAGCGTAGCATAGCATGGAGGTGTCCAACAAATGACTCACAACACTCCCAAGTGTAGCCCAAACCATATTAAAATAAATTTAGCAAAATTAATATAAAATAAAACACAACACAGATAATATTACATTTCAAAACTAAGTCAAAATGCAGCCCATAGGGAGCCTTATGTACAGTTTAATTACCCCCATTTCTATTTGAGATTAACAACACATGTAGTGGATAGAGAGCAGGCCTTGGAAAAAGTAAGACCTTAATTAAAAGATTTGTTTCGGACAAAGTATGACAGGGCTCACTTAATCTCTCAGTGCTCTGGACAACTTTCTGAACTGTATGTTGCAGCAAAAGTGCAGTCTGTGTTGGTAAAAAGAGGTTTTTTGCTCATCTAGGACATTCTTTAACAGTGAAATCACAGGAATGAAAGAAAAAGTCGCATTTAGGTAGAAGGGGATGGATATAAGAAATTAAGAACCATAAATAAACTTTTTAATCTCTTTCAAAATGGGATGACACTGAATAGGCCAGAACTAAGAAGAAAGGAGCACTTAGTTGAGTTGCTGTTGGGGATAACTGGTTAAATGTCTTGTAGACAGTGTCATGTGAATCTGAACTGGGGTGGTGGGAAGTCAAGGGAAATCCTGTGAATTGATATATGATATCATATGAGTAGTGATAAAAGTAAGGAAGAAAATATAGTTCCCTGAGTCCCATAAGTGGTTTGATACAACCACACAGAATAAACCACCAAAACTACTAAAGGCATAGGAATTAGGTGAGAAACAGATACTTTAAATAGAAATTGAAGAGAGTGAACAGGCATGATTTACTATCAGGATTTGGCTTTGAAGATAATCCTGAGAATTATGGTTGAGAGAATCCAAGAGGAATTTTGTCATATGAGAATTTACAGTGATTGATGATTATCTACCATTAAAAATGGCTTTTTATTTACAATAGGCCATTAAAATAATGTGTAGTTTAAATAATATTTACTTTTTATGATTCACATGTAATAGTATCTCATTGCTCTACTTGCTTTAATGTACAGTATGACTCTCTAGTATAAGTATTAGAAGTATTAAAATGCCTATAATCTGGTTTTACAACATAGGCTCCCTTAAAACAGCATTAGAGTTAAGTTCTTTTTAGAGGTGCTAAAACTTTAATATGAATAGACTTGGACAAGAAGAATAGTGAAGACTAAAACTTTAAATTTTAACACATGACTTGTGAAACAATATATCTCTTAAAGATTTAGAGCTGGAAGAGACTGTCCAACTCCCTTATTTTAGAAATGAAGAGGTGGCCCAAGTGACCCACTTAACTGGGAATCAAACATAGATATACTGAGTACTAAATCCAGGACTATTTCCATTATAGCACTAAGAACCCTTCTTTACATAACTAATATTGTAGTTAGCAGTCTCAGTATGCAGTGAGGCTATTGGTAAGAACATTGTAGTATTCCTTTTGGCCATGAAATTTCATAGGGGAAAAGGTGACATTATTACCAGGGTTAGATTTAAAAGTAAATAACTAAGATACTAGGATCCATTCTTGTTCTCAAAATTGTACTTAAGTTTGCTTGTTATTGTGACTGTTACTAAGGATTATCATTAATAGTGACAGGTTTTCTTGCTTCTATTAAACAGCAATATAACACAGAAATCACTGACTTAAAACAGCCCGTATTGGTCAGCCAGCCTAAGCGGAGGAGGGGCCCTGGTGGTGTCTTACCAGGACCTGCTTTGCTCATGCCTGAACTCTGCTTCCTCACAGGTATTAAATTTTATTTGCTCTGGAGACAGATGACAGGCTTACTTTACCCTCTTTGTACATGACATTTTTTTCTAGAATAATTAACTCCTTCAAATTTTCTGGCCTCTGTTTATTTGAGAGACATGATGAATGAACCTTATTTGTGAGTCCTACTTCTCAGCTTCAGTTTCTTCTGTGTCTCCTATTATTACTCTATTCCCCTTCTTTCCCCCATTTTCCTTATTTTCTGAGTAAAGTTTTCTTTGTTTAAACATATCTGCACATATTTGCTTTTAAAGGTCTAACTGATAAAATGCGCAATGATTTTAATGTGATGAAAGATTTAGCTGTTCATACAAGATTGACACCAGAACAAAGGCAACGTGAAGTTGGAAGACTCATTGACTATATTCACAAGTAGGTCTCCTGAAAAATATAATGGGCTAAATGACTATTTAAATACAATTTTTATATTAATCAGTTATTACAATATGTGATAATCTGTCAGAATTTCATTAAATGGTCTCAACATATTTAGTGAGTGAAGTATCACATGAAATTTCAGCGTTGGAAAGGACCTCAGTACAACCCATAATCGAAAACATATCTAACAAGACAAGTAGCTTTTGCAATAGCTATTCCATTTATGAAACCTAAATCTGCCTCTTTATAGCTCCCATTCATTTCTCCTCATTTTTCTCTTGAGGTCAAGCACCTAAATTCATTATATGTATGAAAAATCAAGTGTACCCGGAGTTTAGACTAAACTAGACTGAAATCCCCATGTCTATTAGCCAGTTCTGTACATGGCATGGATTCAAGGTCTTTTATCCCTTTGATTGTCTTATTTGGGTCTTCCCCTTCTTATCAATGTCTTTCCTAATTTGGTGTACAGAATTGAACATAATAGTTCAGATGTGCTGGGCACATAGCATAGCAGGACAGAGCATAGCAGGGTAGAACAGCAGAATTTATTTAAACAAATCTAGTAATTAAGCAGCTTTGCATGGATGATTCAGTAGAAGTAAGCAACCTGAGGGATCAGAAGAATTCCATTAGAGGAAGACAAATGAAACAAGACGATAGCAGATATGTAAGGCATTCTTGTGGTTATTTCTGTGAAAATAAAACAGTATCCTGAAGGGAAAAAAGTCTAAAAATTCTGACCCTAAGAACTATTATAAAATAATTCCCTTGGGGCTATAGTTTATTGTTTTGATTTGTTTTTGTGTCCCAATATTTTAAATTAACAGAGATGACAATGTTCAGAAGGAGCTTCGTGACTGGGGTTTGAGCTTTGACTCCAACTTATTGTCATTCTCTGGAAGAATATTGCAAGCAGAAAAGATTCACCAAGGAGGAAAAACAGTTAAGATTTCCTAAGTCTCTTTCTTACATTTGGTTAAAAGTAAAATATTTTAATTCAGTCATATACTTTACAAAATTAGAATACTCTTTTTTAAGGACTAGTACCACATGAGAGGGGTGGAGGATGGGACGTGGTAGGGAAGGGACTATAAGAACTTCAGTTGTAGAGTAGATCTTTTCAAACAATGTGTCAGGAACACAGCCAGCAGTGCTACCCTCTACACCTGGGACTCCTTGCACACTTTTGCCCAAAACCTTGTTGATTTTGTGCCCTGTAGTTCTCCTTCCTGCCTTCCAAATAAGGGTACAGGCCAGAATGTATTGGGCACAAGACTGATTTTTAAAATGGTGGAGAGTGCTGTTAAAAGATTTTGAGCGGTTGACACTTAAATCAGGATACTGACAACAAAGTTCTAAACACTTTGATATGACATACAGCACTTTATGAGATTAGTTTGGCTTCTGTAAAATTTAGTGGTAAGTGGTTTGTTTTTTAACCAAACAATTCTTAGTTGCTTACAATATATGTAAAGTGCTTTTGCCATCATTATTTTTATAACAGTATATCAAAAAGGTCAATTTACAGAAATACAACAATAATTACTAAACCTGGATTGGGGACATCTCAGGATACCCTTTCTCAAGGAGAATCGTGTTGTTTTTTTTTAGATGCTAATTTATATTGTAAAATACAGATTTTATATACCCTATTAAAGAAAAAAGAAAATGGTAGGTTAAAAATGCAAAAAGTTTTGTGACAAATCTAACAAATTTTCTACAGTAAAGTCATAATAGAATCTGGTAGTATTTATTCTCTGTACCCCAGGATTGAAAATTTTAAGTCAATTTACTAATTTTTTGCATATTAAATCAGTTTTAGATACCCTTAGGAATAAAATATTCTTCTGTAAACCATTATAACCATAGCTTTTTAATAGGGTAGGACTCAACTGCAGCTTAGCTGGTGAGATATAGCTTGCTTTTATAATTTGTTTTCAAACTTTCTCTTTTAGTTTGACTATAATCCACAGTTTGCAGATTGGTCAAAAGAAACAAGAGGTGCTCCATTAATTAGTGTCAAACCACTAGATAATTGGTTATTGATTTACACTCGAAGAAATTATGAGGCTGCCAATTCACTAATACAAAACCTATTTAAAGTTACACCTGCCATGGGCATACAAATGAAAAAAGCAATAATGTAAGTACAGCTTTAAATAAATTCTTAACTTTTCTCTTATTTTGGATGTTGACTGTTACTACACTGTACACTAAATTTAAACCTTAAGGGTTATTTTGCAGAAATCGTTCTATTTGAATGAGGCTGAAGAATAGTGAAGGAAAAATAACTGATTAAACTGTTGAGATTATAAATGGTTAAAGACCTGAAACCAAATCCAGGATTAGGCATTATTTATTATAACATTTTGAATATATATTTAGGAAGGCATTTTCTAAAATTAGTAACTTGAATGGAAAACCTGTTTCAGATATGTTTGAAAAGCGAGAAATATTATACTGATGTTTTGGAATTTTGCTTCCTTAAAAGCCTAGAGAAAACATTTTGAGTACCATAATACTGAAGGATTAATAACTTTTACATAATCTGAAGTTCATGTTCCCTTTTCCCTTGAAACAAATGATTATCAGATATTATAAGCAGCATATGTTCAACCAATCCGTTGATATTTTGGTGGCAGTTCTTAAATGTGAGCATTCAGACAGTTATGTAAAGATTATATAAATTATATAGAGATTATATAAATGCATATTATGATTATTTCAGTGCATATTATTTAATTTTCTAATGATAAATATGAAAGGAGGGCTGTGTGTGAGTATGAAATTGAATTGATAATGTTTGAGTTGTTGAATGGAGGCTTAACTATGTTAATTTTTGTGAGCCTCTTTATTAGCTTGTTTTCTTAACTGTGTTGATGACATAAACTTGAATTATTTTGATCTTTTGCATATATTATGAGAAGAGCTTGAATAAAAATGAGTTCTGTACAATTCTCCCACTTAAACTTAAAAACAAAAATTAGCATCACCAGGAAGATCTTCTCTCTAAGTAGCCTTTGCTTCATCGTAGCCAGGGAAAAGAAAGTTAAGTTAAAGAAGGGCAGTTTGCTTGTCATTGCCTGGGACAAAAAAAGGAAAGAATCAGTGAGTAGCTCTTTCCCTTCTGTTACTACCTTCATTGTCTTAGGGCCCCAAACCACTGCCACCTCTAGCCCAAAGGAAAACTATGGGCGGTGCACTCATTAAAAAAAAAACAAAAACAAAATTCAGTCCTTACAGATGTTCTCTCATGATTTTTCAGTCAGACTGTGTCTGAAGTCAAATTGGCTGAAAGGAAAAACATTAGATCCAAATACTTGTTAACTTTCTGTAATTCTGGCTTAGCTACTAGGAGGTGAACTGTTGTTAGTTCTTGGACAAAAAAAAGGAGATGAAGCATTTAGACAGTTGTTGGAAGTTAGTACGAGTGTGGACAAGCTGATACCGAGAAGTTCCTTATTCCCAGGGAGGGAATATTTAGAAAAGGAGGAATGTGATGCTTTGAGTACATTTGTAGCATTTAAAGTGTGTTTGTTATTGTTATTAACTATTAATTTTTCATAGTACTGGAAACTCTCCCTCTCCTTTATTTCCAAAGCAGTTTAAAAAAATTTCCATTTTTTAGCAGCATTTGCTTTTGGGCACAGATAGAGTACCCAGCCTGGAGTAAGGAAGACCTGAGTTCAAATTCAGCCTAATTTACTTGTCAATTAATGTTTGCTTCAGTTTCCTCAACTTTAAAATGAGGCAATAACAGCACGTAACTTCCCAGTTTTAGCACAGTGCCTGGCACATAGAATGCTATACCAATGTTAGTTATTATTGTTGTTGTGGCAGTTTGGGTTTGTGTCTTTAATGTATTTTTTATTCTTCTTTTCAAGTTTGGGTTTCACGAATCATTACTCAGTTTGTAAAATATTAAGTTAATGTGATTTGTATAAATTCTACCCTCCCTGCAATTATATGAATCTTTAATTTTTGCTGCCTTATGAATGTAAACAAATTCTTTTTCTAGGATTGAAGTGGATGATAGAACTGAAGCCTATCTTCGAGTCTTGCAACAAAAGGTTACATCAGATACTCAAATTGTAAGTAGCTAATTTATGTACAGGCATTTTTCTAACTGAAGTTCGTTTAAAAGTTTTAAGATTGAGCCATTGAGAACTTGGAATGCATTTTTTTCTCCAGAAAAGTGCTTTGTAATTGGGGATGAGGTTCCCAGACTAGCCTGGAAAAGCCTATTTAACTAGTGCTATCCTATGTTCTTGAAGAGCTAAGACCAAAGTAATCTACAGACCATGCTAATATTTATCTGGAATGCCTTTGCTCATGCTAGTCCTTTTTCTCTTGTCTCATACTTCACCTTCACTCTGTCTTTTTAAATTTTCCCATTCAAAGTTTAACACAAACTTTAATTTCTTCAAAAACATGTCATCAAACTTCTCTTAGCTCCATATATCAATATACTTAGCTCTTCCCCATTCTTAATTCAACTGTATTTACAATATGTACTCCATCCAGTTAGCATTCATTTGTTAGTTTCCTATCTTGTCTCTCCAACTAGATTGTTACCTCCCCACCTTTCAAAGATTAGTACAGTATATCATGTTCTAGAGTAAGAATCAAGAGTTGGAAGGAACCTTACAGCCTTTGATCGCATGATCTTTTGGTATCCCCAGTTCCTTGAAAACAGAAAGCACCTAAATTATTTCGAGTATATTGAATCTATTACATTGTTCAGTTTTGGAGGTTACTTCCAGATCTAAATCTATGACTTAAAATGTTTTTCTGCTAGTTTTGTAATACATATACTAGTGAGAGCAAAAAAATACTTGTTTACTTTTATTACCTTAACTTAGATTCTTGAGAAAATTATACAAGTACTACATTGATGCCTCCCCTTTCTCAAGTGCCTTTTGGCCAATGGGCAGGTGTAGTATGTTGGGAGGATGCAAGCAACCTTTAGATAAAAATGAACTTTGGGCTGGGGCATAAAGGAATAGGGATTGTGTTCTTTCTAAGTCCTTTATTCCTATAATTAAATGCCATCCTCAGGTTACTATTGTTATATTTAGCTGAATTGTGAAGGGGTACAAAAGGGTTAGTGTTGGAAACAATTTCACCAATCTGCTAAAGGAAACCTAAAAAAACATTTACTAGTGGCTGTTGTGAGCTAAGTAGTAGTAGAGAAAAAAGGTTAATATGTCCCTATTCCTAAAATGCTCAGAATTGAGTGGCACAGGGAAGATACGCTAAAAATAGGTAGGATACAAAACTAGACATGAAGAACGAGAAGAGGAATAAAAAACGTGGTAAGTGGTGATCATTACTGGGGCAAGGAGGGGGGACGTGCCAGTATGCAGACAGCTCCATGGAGAGGTGCACGTGACTGTTCCTTGGTAGGTAGGATGTTAAAATGAGGTGGAAGAAAAGTGTGTTTATTGCCAGCTATGAGGAAACAGTGTGATTAAATGGAGGCAGGAAAAGCTGGAGATCCCACTTTGCCTAGCGGTAGAATATGGGGTATGTGGGTGAGGAAATTGCTTTTACCTTACTCTGGATTGTCTTTATTGTGTTAAATAAATAGCACTTAAACTTCCTGTGATTGCTTGTGAACCACTTTTCTCCCCCAACTGAATTTCATTTGAGGAGTCTACAGTACTCTTATTCTGCATATAGCTTCCCCTCTTCCCCCAGTAAGTTTTTATTGGGGCAGCTAGGTGGCATGGTAGGTCTGGAGACAAGAAAACTCATCTTCTGAGTTCACATCTGGTCTCAGACACATACTAGCTGTGTGACCCTAGGCAAGTCACTTGACCAGGTTTGCCTCAATTTCCTCATATGTTAAATTATCTGGAGAAGTAAATGGCAAACCACTCTGGTATTTTTGACAATGGGGTCACACAGTCAGATATGTCTGAAAAATGACTGAGCAACAATGTTTTATTGATATTTTAAAATGTCACCACAATTTCCTATTTTCCCTCCCAGAAAGCCATTCCACATAGACAATATTTTAAAGACAAAAGAGGAAAATGAAAAAAGTTGGATAACCAATCAGTACAGCAAAATATGTGCAGTGTACTATACTTGTGAATCTTTCACTGCTGCAAATGGGTGGGTAGGGGGGTGGTATTTTCTCTTTCAAGACATTTTTGCTATTATCATAAATACTTGAAATTCAGATTTCATGAGAATTAAGAATTTTATATGCCAGATACTAATTAGTTATGTGATAGTCAAGAAATATATAGTTATGGGGCTGCTAGGTGGCACAGTGAATAGAGCACCGGCCCTGGAGTCAGGAGGACCTGAGTTCAAATGTGACCTCCGACACTTAATACTTACTAGCCATGTGATCTTGGGCAAATCACTTAACCCCAATTGCCCTGTCTTCCCCCCTCCAAGAAAGCAAAAAAAAAATATATATATAGTTACTCTATATATTGCAATAATTTGTGTAGAGAAGTTAAGCTGAAATTATTTTATTTTTGGTTGTTTTTCTGTGTTTTTTTCCCTAAGGTAGTCTGTTTGTTGTCTAGTAATCGGAAAGATAAGTATGATGCTATAAAAAAATACTTATGTACAGACTGTCCTACTCCAAGTCAGTGTGTGATAGCAAGAACCTTAAGCAAGCAACAAACTGTAATGGCCATTGCTACAAAGATTGCCCTTCAGATGAATTGCAAGATGGGAGGAGAACTTTGGAGGGTTGATATGCCCGTAAGTTTGATTTTATTGTACTTTTGTTTTTGATGCATTTAATCTGAGTTTTAACAGTAGTTACATAGAGATCTAAAATTTTACAATGGTTTTAAGCCACTTAAGTATCAGCTTGGTGATCAGAACAGATGTTAATTTAGAGAAGAAATCCAAATGAAGTAAGTCAAAAAATAAAGGATTTAGGTAAAACTTTTCTGTTGCATCTGACAATTTAAGAGTGGTCAATTTTAATTATTCACATATACAAATAAGTGGCTAAAATGGAAGGAAAAAACTAAATAAAGCTAAATTAGTTACTTAACTAGTACTACTTGTATTTCATTTTAAGAAAATATAACTTTGATTTTGTTAAAATATTTTTGTTGATATCTTTGGGTTTATATCACATTTCCCACTATAGTTCTCTGACCGCATCATATCTTTTTGGGCCCAAGATTGGTCGTTATGATTTTTTTTGGTTTTGCATCTCCTTGATTTAAAATATTATACTTGTAACTTATGTGACTGAATTTACTTTTTTTTCCTCTTAAGCTAAAGCTAGCAATGATTATTGGTATTGATTGTTACCATGACACTACAGCTGGGCGACGGTCAATTGCAGGATTTGTTGCTAGTATCAATGAAGGAATGACACGGTAAGGAAGGTTTGCTGTAGAGTGAATTTTACAAATAAAAGCCAGAGCTATGACAGAAATGGAAAGATGCCAAACAAGAAGTCAAGGAAGAAAGGAGGATGAGTTGGTGGGTAGTATTCTTTTCTGTGGCTAATGTCTCTCTGATCCTGTAGCTATTTTGTTTTCCTTGGATATTCTCAGTGGAAGCCAAGGCCTAGTGAACTCTCCCACACTAAAATCATCTAGAAGAACCGAAGAGATAGCTATTGGACTTTAAAAGTTGAGGAGAAGCAAGAAGTGTCACTAGTTTATAGAATCATGCAGAAGACTTGGTGATTAGGGTCTAGTAGAAGAGTTAAGAATTGTATAAATAGAGCCATTTGTCTTTTGGAAAGGGCAAAAATGAGTAACTTGCCTGATGGCTAAATCTTTTTTTAAAATGTATTTTATTGATATTTTTCGCTTTTATATCACCTATCTTTCCCATTGTGCCTTTTCCCTTTTCCATATTCTACAGAACTGCCCCTCATAATAAAGAAGAACAAAAGAAAGAAAAAGAAGTTCCATAAGACAAACCTATCAAAGAACTCTTATCTGCAGTAGGAGCAGAATAAGATGTCTCAAATTTATTCTTTGAGGCCAAGCTTAATAACTTGTAATTCCACATCATTTAGTTTCAGTTTTGTTGTTCTTTACATTTACACTGTGATAGTCACTAGGTATATTGTTTTCCTAATTCTGTGTACTTCACTTAGTGTCAGTTCTCCCATCTTTTTGTGTTTCTCTGTATTCACCATTTTTTACAGCACAGTAATATTCCATTACATTTATGTATCACATTTTGTTTAGCCCTTCCCCTACTGATGGTATTTACTTTCTTTCTAACTCTGGAATCTCTGGGTCAAAATATTTGACTATTTCTTTGCACAATTGCAGATTACTTTGCAGAATGTTTATACCAATTCACAGTTCCACATAAAATGCATTAATGTGCCTGTCTTTTCAGAAGTACTCCAACACTATCTATCCCCTGTTGTTTTGATTTGTCATTAAATAGTTTGCAGTGCTTCTTTTGAAAATTGTCTGTTCATATCTTTGACCAGAATTTATTTGTAAGATTTAATAACAGAACAGACTACTTTTGAGATCATGGGGGTAGTTATTTCTGTATGTGAGGTTATATAGCCATTTCAAATAACTGATACTAATTAGCTACTTCTAACTTAAAAATGGTTTTTAGTAAAGCCTTCCCTTTGATTAAAAAAATGCCTGCTTCCTTACCACTGAATAACACATTTCAAATAGAGATGATATGTAAAGAAAGCTATATTTGGAATCAGAGGATGTTTGTTCAACTCTTGGCTTCTGACATTGTGGGACATTAGACAAATCAACTTGAGTCCCATGTTCCAAATCTGAAAACTGAGGGCACTGAAATAATTCTGAGGGCACTGAAGCAAACAAAAAAATTAAAAAGATAAGCATTACAGTTCTAAATCAATGTTTCTTCAACTTAAAGATAGACTGTATTCCAAAATTTATTTATAAATCGTGTTTGAAACTCTTGTGTCAATTTTCTTGTAAAGTAAACTTTATTGCCCAACATTTTTTTAAGTGCTTAATATTGTTTTTAATATGTTGTGAACTCCATTAGGTCAGGGACTAAAGCTGTACACATAGATACTTAATAAATGTTTAGTAATGAAAGTCTTTCTGCAGGAAAATGAGCTGAATTACATATAATTATGTACTTATAATTAAGTGCATAATAAAAAGTAATGGGAAGTGCTTTGTCAGGGTAGAGGTAGGGAAAGACTACAACCAGTTGGGGAGAGGGGAAACTTCATGAAAGAGGCGGTATTTGAGTCTTACGAGAATTTTCCCAAGTAGCAATGAAGCAAAAATCCTGTCTAGTTTAAGGAACAGCATAAACAAAAGGCATGTCCATTAGATGGTGTGGTTTGTACATGGGTGGGTGATGGGATAAATACTGTTCCAGATGAGCTGGGATATAGCACACATTGGTGGGAATGAATGTAGGAACTGGAAAAGTAGGGACTGTGGAATGACTTAAATGAAGGGAGCTATATTGAAGGATTTTTAGTAGAAAAGGACATGATTTAGAGCAGTGTATTCAGAAGACTAGATCAACAGTATGATGATGGATAGATTATTGTGGGTATGAAGAAGCCATGTAGTAAGGGGAGCCTAAATAGGATAGTGGCTGGGGGAATATAAAAGGAATGACTGAAAGACATTGGGATTCAGGAGTTACAAAATGTTCAGTAGCTCCCCAGGATATCCCACAAGCACCAATTCAACTACCTGGAAGGCAGCCAAACTATATACTGTGTTTATTTTTTTTTTCCTTTTATTTATTTTTTTTAAAAAATTTAACTTTGGTTTATTTTTAGTTTACATCATTCATTTCTACAAGAATTTGAGTTACAAATTTTCTCCCCATCTTTCCCCTGCCCACCACCCCAAAACAGCAATCCCACTATATACCCGCTGCCCCAATCTGCTCTCTTTCATATCCTCCCCCATCACCCCTCTGGTTTTCCGGTAGGACAAGATGGATCTACCTACCCCAGTGCCTGTATATCTTATTTCCCAGTTGCATGTAAATA
>CM053587.1:320900535-320911104 GCA_028646515.1 Pseudochirops corinnae | reverse complement strand
TCCCAATTTTTCCTCTACTTCTCTTACTTGATTTTCAAAATCCTTCTTGAGCTCCTCCATGACTTATAACCAATTCATATTTTTCTTGGAAGCTTTTGATGCAGGAGTTCTGACTTTGCTGACTTCTTCTAGTTCCATGTTTTGATCTTCTTTGTCCCCAAAATAGGATTCTATGGTCTGATTGCTCATCTTGCCAGTCAATTACTTGCCTTTTGAGCTCTTTGCCATGGCAGAACCCTGC
The DNA here is from genome assembly GCA_028646515.1 of Pseudochirops corinnae. Lineage (NCBI taxonomy): Eukaryota > Metazoa > Chordata > Mammalia > Diprotodontia > Pseudocheiridae > Pseudochirops > Pseudochirops corinnae. Next base: position 320,910,863 of record CM053587.1, on the reverse strand, counting down.
TTCCAGAGTGGGAGAGCTGTGTCCCAAATCACTGGGGCTTTCGCAAATGTTGTCAGAAGTCTGAGGAGAGTGTCCTCTCTACAGCCACCACAAAATCTGGCACAGTGGCATTCCTTACCCCAGGACTACTACACAAGACAGACACCCAGATCTAAGCAGGACAAAGCATGAGCAATTACCCTCTGAATGTTCTCTTGGTACCCCTACAGTCTATAGGCCAGAGCTCCAGTGGTAGCCACAAGGAAGCAGCTTCAGCCACCGCACCTCCCACCAACTCTCACCCTGTGGCCAGGGGCCAGACCATGCTCTTCAGTCACCCAGTTCCAACAGAGCTCCCCACTGACCTTTTACTTTCTCTTTGGTGTTTATGGGTTGAGAAGTCTGAAAACCACCACAGCTGCTGATGATTCACTCTCCTGAAGTCTGCCCTGGCCAGTCTGGGTCACTGGTTGCGGCCGCCCTGGGTCTCATACCACATGGCTCATATGGGACTGTGCTTGGCTCTCTGCCTGGTGTGTTAGACGACAGGCTGGCTTCAGTGGGAGATTTGTTTTTCTCTGTCACTTTGTGGATTCTGTAGCTCTCAAATATGTTTAGAGTCATATTTTACAGGTATTAGAAGTGGTTGGAGTGGGAACACATGCCAAGTTCAAGTGTCTATGCCATCATCTTGGCTCTGCCCCCTCTAAATGAATTTTAGAGCTACAAAATCTACAAAATGACAGAGTGAAATACATCTCCAGCTGAAGACAGCCTGGCAAACCAATAGGAAGGATCTATCACACTGGGCTGAGAGCAGAGCACAGTCTCATGTGTGGGTTGAGCCAGCACAAACAACTGTGGCAATTTCCAGACTTCTCAACCCACAAATGCAAAAGAAAAAGCAAAAGGTCAATGGGGAAATTCTGCTGGAACTGGGTGAGAGAAGAGCATGGTCTGGTCCCAGCCCTGAGTCATCAGAGGTGGCAGTCGGCAGTGGCGGCAGTGGCAGCAGAAGCAGCAAAAGCAGCAGCCACTTCTGGAGTTCCAGGCCCATAAGTGGTGGAGGGGTCAAGAAGTAGATCAGAGGGCAACTGCAAGGATCTTTTTGTTGACAGTGAGACAGGATTGTTTTGCTTTACCCTGCTTGGATCTGGGTGGAAATCTTGAGTGGTGGTGGAGGGTTGAGGATGAGCACTGGCACGGCAGAGTTTGTGGCATCTGTGGAGAGGGAGAAAAGAGTGCCTGTGGTTATTCACTGGCCAGACCACAGGCCAGAAGAGTAGTAAACACCTCTCCTTTGATCACTTTAGAAGAACTGAAAATTTACAGGCACCCAGAAGTAGCTCTGATAACAGCTGTGCAAAACCACAGAAATTTAGGACAGAGCACTCTCCACTCTGGAAGCAAAGTGCTACCTTAGCAAAGAGCTGAAAAGTCAAGTAATTGGCTGGGAAAATGAACAAAAAGAAGGAAAAAAATCGAACTAGAATCTTTCTTTGGTAACAAAGGACAAAACATAAAACCAAAATTAGATAATAAAGTCAAAACTCTTGCATCAAAAGCCTTCAATAAAAATATGAATTGGTTATAGGCCATGGAGGAGTTCAAAAAGGATTTTGAAAATAAAGTAAGAGAATTAGAGGAAAAACTGGGAAGAAAAAATGAGAGTGATGCAAGAAAATCATGAAAAACAAGTTAACAGCTTACTAAAGTAACCCAAAAAATACTAAAGAAAATAACATCATAAAAAATAGACTAATTCAAATGGCAAAAAATGTCCAAAAAGTCAATGAGGAGAAAAATGCCTTAAAAATTAGATTTTGTCAAACGGAAAAGGAAGAACAAAAGCTCAGTGAAGAAAATGACTTTATGAGAAATCAAGATATTATAAAACAGATCCAAACAAATGCAAAAATAAAAGGTAAGGTGAAATATCTCAATGGAAAAACAATTGACCTAAAAAACAGATCCAAGAGATATAATTTAAAAATTATTGGACTACCTAAAAGCCATGATCAAAAAAAGAGCCTAGACATCATCTTTCAAAAAATTACCAAGGAAAACTGCCCTGATATTCTAGAACCACAGGGTAAAATAAAAATTAAAAGAATCTACTGACCACCTCTTGAAAAAGATCCCCAAAAGAAAACTCCTAGGAATATTGTAGACAAATTCCAAAGTTCCCAGGTCAAGGAGAAAATATTACAAGCAGTCAGAAAGAAGCAATTCAAGTATTTTGGAAACACTGTCAGGATAACACAAGATCTAGCAGCTTGTACATTAAGGGACAGATGGGCTTGGAATATATTCCAGAGATCAAAGGAGCTAGGATTAAAACCAAGAATCATCTACCCAGCAAAACTGAGTATAATACTTTGGGGGGAAATATGGACATCCAATGAAATAGAGGACTTTCAAGCATTCTTGCTGAAAAGACCAGAGTTGAATAGAAAATTTGACATTCAAATACAAGAAGCAAGAGAAGCATGAGAAGGCAAATAGGAAAGAGAAAGCATGAGAGACTTATTAAAACTGAACTCTATACATTTACACATGGAAAGACGATATTTATAACTCATAATGGAATACATACATACACACACATATGCACACCATATATACATACATATATATGTATCCATGTATAAACAGCACAGGGTGAGTTGAATATAAAGGGATTCTATCTAAAAAATAAAATTAAGGGATGAGAGAAGAATATATTGGGTAAGGAGAAAGGGAGAAATAGAACAGGGTAAATTATCTCACATAAAAGAGGCAAGAGAAAGCTGTACAATGGAGGGGAAGAGCAGGGAGATGAAAGGGAATGAGTCAACCTTAGAGAGAGAGAGAAAGGGAGAAAGAGAGAGAGTAGGTAGAAAGAGAGAGAGAAAGAAAGAAAGAGAGAAAGGAATGAAAGAAGGAAGGAAGAAAGAAAGAAAGACTTTGAGGGAGGGAGGGCTATGCAAAGTCACCACCCTCACTTTCTCCTCCAGAGCTATGTGGGTCCAGGGGCCAGATATTAATCAGGATGACTGGAGATGGCCCAGGATGTAATGGGGGACCTGGGCCCTTTTAAGCTAAGGTCTTTTTAGGTACTCACTTATAGTGGGGTAACGCCCACTCAGTGAACAGGCCTCTTTAAGAAATGAGTCAAGGGATGGCCCCTCACTCAAATCAAAGTCAACTGCAAGTCATGTCATCATTTCCCTGACATCATGATCCTCTTCAAAAATGAAGGACAAACACAACCTGTAAGTAGACTGAGCTGTGTGAATGGGGACCCAGCCAGTTGGGTAACTAAACTCGTCCTTGTTTTCTCTCTCTCTTTCTCCCCTCCAAAGGAAGGTAAATTTTAATGGCCAGAACTGCCTAGTTAACTTGGGGTATACTGGCTAGATTTCTTTTCCTTTCTTTCCTTCTTTCTCTCTGTTTCTTCTTACACAAAAACCTTAAGTCCAGTCACTCTGAAACGCATAGATTAGACCACAATACCTCCCTGTCCAAACTCAACTTAATGGGATTTTGGGCCCTCCTGGCTTAAAGTGAATGTCAATGGTAACAGTTTCTCTTTGGAACAGCAACCCTGAGGGTCTCTCCCTCCTAGCTTGATTTTTTTTTCTTTTTTTTTTCCTAATTAAAGGGGCCATCCCTTGACTCACTTTTTAAAAGACCTATTCAATGAATGGGTGTTACCTCACTCTAAGTGAGTACCTAAAAAGGCCTTAGCCTTAAAAGGGCCAAGGTCTCCCACTGCATACTGGGCCATCTCCAGTTGTCTTGATGAACATCAGGCCACTGGACTCAGAAAGCTCTAGAGGTGACCTTGTACAGCCTCCCTCCCTCAAATCAAAGTCAATTGCAAGTTATGTCATCATTTCCCTGATGTCATGGTCCTCTTCGAAAATAAAGGACAAACACACAATTCCCAGGCCTGGAATGCTCTGCCCCCTTACCTTACTCCCTTACTTTACTTGGTTTCCTTTAAGACTCAGTTAAAACCCCACCTTCTGTAAGGAAGCCTTTCCTGGTCCTCCTAAGCTGTTACTAACTTCCCCTTTCAGATACCCACATTTACTCTGTATCTACAGAAATGCTTGCTGACCAATTATCCCTCCCAGGATTGTGTCATCTGCAAATTTGTTAAGCATACCATCTATGCCTTTATCCAAGTTAATGATAAAAATATTAAACCACACAGGGCCAAGCTCAAGTTCCTGGGATTTTCCTCTACGTGCAAGGTCTTGCCATGTTGATCTTCAATCAGCAGCAAGTACTTTGAATCCAGTTATACAACCAGTTGTTGATTCACTGGGCACAAAAATAAAATATTCCAGGGTCTATTCAATTTTCTTTAATTGTGGAACAAAGGGTTTTACCTCATTAAAAAAATTTAGTTAATATTCATTAGTTGGAGAAGTATCTAGGGGCATTACACTAAGTTTACTCTGTTATATGTGGTTAAACTGACAATAAAAGGGTTTTCTTTCTTGCTAAAATGTATTTTCAGTTACCAGTCATCTGACAGAAAATATTTTGGGGGAACTGACCACTAAAATCACACTAAGCATATTCTGCTTCGTCTAGAAATAGCTATGAAGCAGATGTCTTTTCTTCTTTCAAAGGGCTTCTTCCTTGTTAAAAAGCAACTGCAGGGGATGGCTAGGTGCCATGGTGGATAAAGCACCAGCTCTGGAGTCAGGAGGACCTGATTTCAAATCTAGCCTCGGCCTTGACACTTAACCAGCTGTGTGACCCTGGGCAAGTCACTTTACCCACTGGCTCACCAAAAAAAAAAAAGGCAATTTTAGGCATCACTCATCAGGTGGAATGAGAGAAGGGGATGTATTTTGGGCTGATTACTTTCCATTTGGAAACATATATATACATATGAATAAATCTATAAACATATTTAAATACATATGTTCATAATATACATATATTTATTTACTATTGCCTCCTCCATTAGAATTTGGACTCTTTTAGGGCAGGTTCTGTGCTTTTGTCTTTCTTTTGTAACCCCGGTCCCACATTCATAGGCTTTGGGAGTCTCACTATGTATGAGGGCTTGCCACATTTTGTATCTGCAGCACTCAGCACAGTGCCTGGCACAGAGCTAGCTCTCAATAAATGCTTGCAGAATGAATGACTCATCCCTGAAACTGAACTAGGCCTATTTTGCCGACTCTGAAGGTAATTGGATTAAAAGGTTTTGCTTCTGAACAAAAAGGTTTCTTGTTAAAAAGTAATTTCAGGTATTACACACTGTTGAGGAAGTACTGGGAAGTAAAGGTAGGCCTATTTTGCTAGCTCTGAAGTTCACTGCACCATCCAGCTTTTCCTTGTCAAAAAAAGAAACTAATCACCATTCATCAGGTGGGAAATCTCTGGAGGGTACCCAATCCTGAAGTCACACCAGGCCCCTGACACCAATAATAAGAACAAACGACTTCCTATTTGGACCCAAATGCTGACTTTTTCCTTTTTATAAAGGAAATTCAATAACCACCCACTAGCTGGGGAAGCACACCCATCACTGAAATGCACACTAGGTCTACTCCGCTGTCCAGAATCAGTGTTAGAGCTGGCTTATCCAGATGACAGGCAGGAAATTTTGAGTTTGAATCCTGCCTCGGATTCTCATTAGCTGTGTGACACAGGGCAAGTTGCTTTCCCTCTCTATTCCTCAGTTTCCTCATCTGTCAAATAAATAAACAAAATTTTAAAATAAGAGGATCAGAAGACCTCAAAGGTTCCCTTCCAGCTATAAATCTATGATCTTCCGAGATGGAGCTCTTTGATTTTGGAGAAAGAAACAGAGCCAAGGAAGTGTCAAAGACCCTTTGCCTGATGTCACTCTAGGGGTAGAACAAGGGTTCCAATCCTGGTCCTCTGACCTTAATTCTTTTGCTCTTTCCTTTAATAACAATAAGGAGCATTTCTATAGTTTCAAGAGCCGAACAGACTTAAGGCACCTGTGGGGTGGGTGCTATTATTACTGCTATTTTATAGAGTCTCACCTGTAAATGTCTCCAGAGCCGACTAAACCTGTAAGGGGGGCTGAAGGGAAGACAGAGGATGAGGAATGTGGGGAAAGTGGAAGAGGAGGAGAGCAGGGAGGGATGAAGGAAGAGGAAAGCAAGGGAGGGGGGAAAAGGGAGGGGGGAAAAGGGAGGGGGGAAAAGGGACCGGAGGAAAAAAGAGAGTAGGAAAAAGGGGAAGTAAAAGACAAGGGGAAAGGAAGAGGGAGGCGAGAGGGGGAAGGGAAAGGGGAAGTGGGAGGAAAAAAGGGGAAGGGGGAAAGAAAGGGTGGGGAGGGAAAGAAAGGGAGGGGAGGGAAAGAAAAGGAGAGGAGGGGAAGGAAGGGAGAGAGGAGAGGAAAGGAAGGATAGTGAGGGAGGGGAGAGAGGAGGGAAAAGGAAGGGGGAGAAGAGGTAAAGGACGGGAGGAGGAGGGGGTAAGGGAGAAGAGGGAAAAAGGAGAAGGGAGGGAAGAGAAGGGGGAAGGAAAAGGAAAGGAGGGCGGGAAAGGGGGGGAGGGGAGGGCGGGTCACACGTTCCCACTCCTCATTCTAAACCTGCCCAGCAGGCCTAGCCCCCCGCCCCCATTTGCATCGGGCTCTTCAGTCACCTCCTTGGTTTTTTTTTTTCCTTCCCCAGGCCCATGGCATGAACTTTTAGTTAGGATTTACGGAGCTTCAACCTTTCCCTCTTAACAAGGCCTGTCAGGCCAGGCTGGCCTCGATGGGCTTCCTCAGACCCACCACTTCCTGGGCTCTGAGGTTCCGAGTCGGACCTAGAACCTACGCCTTACCTCGAAGATGAGCTCCCATTGTCTCCGTGAGGCCTGAGGCCTGAGGCCCGAGGCTCCTGGGCTCCTGGGCTCCCGGGCTCCCCTCCCGCCTGGCCACCACACACGTCCACAGGCCTTTGAGCAAGAGCGCGGGACGACGGGCCCAGACAGCCAATCCTGGTACAGTACGAGCGCTAGTGGGCGGGGCTAAATTATCACAGGACTAACTTGGATTATGTTCATCCGCGCGGGGAAGGAAAAGAGATCCTAGCGCTATCCTCTCCTGTCCCCCCAAATGGGGGGAGGTCCTGAAGAATGGTGTCTAGATTGTGTGTGGGAGGATGTCGTTGAATTTTCAAAAGTGAAAAAGAGGGGAGAATTGCCCTGCGTAGAGGTCCTGGAGAGTGGGAGGTGGCGGAGTGATCTCCAGCGGGTGCTATAATTACAAGGGCTCTAAAAAGAGGGGTTGAGGGGGTGTCTACCTTGAATGGAGTGGGGGAAGGGTGGCGCCCTGGAAGAAGGAGGAGGAGAAGCGAGTGATTTTGTAGAGGGAGATCCGCTTGTAACCTCCAAGGGTTACCCTTCTTCTTTTCCATTTTAAGCCTGCAGTATAACCCAAGGAGCTGCTAGGCTGCACCCTTCCCCCATTCAGTGGCACTGGTGGGGCTCGGCGTCCTTGGGAGGCTCTCCCTTCGTGGATGGAGCTGTTTGAAGAGTTCCCTCCCCCACCCAGGGAACCATCCCTCTAGCCCTGGATGAGAATAATGAAGGTCCCCAGGGTCCCCCACTCTGGATAGCCCATACTCTTGTCATAGAAGGGACTGATGGGAGACTCCCCCCCCCCCCCCCCAGTCTTCCACGGGCTTAATGAAGGATCCTGCCGTCTGTTTATAGTTCTCCCTGATTTGCAGGATTCTTTTGTTGCTGTCTATACCTTCTCTCATTTGAGCCTTAGACTCTATAAGTGCTAGTGCCATGATTGTAGCCATTTTACAGGTGAAGAAACTGAGCCTTAGGTTAAGTAACGTACCCGTGGTAAGTATACATCTTGTAGATTTAGACTGGGTTCTTTTTGCTTACCATACTCAGTGAAGTCCGGCACTCGCAACAACATACTGAAACCCGAAGAGCTCCGGATCCGAGGATAGAAGATCAAGCCAATTTGATGTTTCTACTTAATACTTGTGTGACTGACTTCGTGGCAGAATAGAGTGCTACGTAAGAATTCAGAGGATTCAAATTAAAATCTAATGATCAAGGGCAAGCTACTTAACCCCAAACCTTTCTGGGTGTTGGTTTCCTCATCTGTAAAATGAGTTTAGATTAGATAAGTTTTAAGATACTTTCTAGATCTTATTGTCTTTTCATAAAACCCAATGCTGATCATTTACAAATAATGGTAAATCAGGTTTTCTAGCCTTAATTTTCTTTCAGGATGAAAAAGGGAAAAAGGTCAGGATTATTTTTCATTCCTTGTGCCCCAGGTGTTCAAACTAATGGGAAAAAAAGAATCCTTGTTAAAATTTTGAATTCTACAATGATTTCTCTATAAAGTATTGATATTATTAAACACAGAATTGAAATAAATACATTCAAGATTCCAATTGTAACTTTAAACCTAATTGGAAAATTTTTTTTCTTCATCGTGGTAAGCTACCTATGGTGATTGCCGCAAATGCAAAGGACAGGTTGTGTTTGGTAAATACATGTTCTTCAAAAGTTCATTTTGAAAGTTTAATCAAAATAAGAGAAAAATCAAGGAAGTATTAAGGAAAAATGAAGTTTAGTGTATTGCTCATTTCTAGAAAAAAAAATGAATGGTCGAGTCAGGAAAAACAGAAGAAGGCAACCAAAGGAAACCCAGTGAGTGCTCTCATTCCTGTAAATGTGGACATATTGAGAGCCATCCATCCATAGTCTTCTGCTGGGCACATTTGAGAATTCAGTATCCTTACATATTGAGGATAAATGGGGTTAAGTTGTTGAATATTCTAGAAGGGGCCTCCACTAATAATTGCTCCTCTCCTTCCAACTAGCAACACCCCCCTCCCCCCCCCCAGCCTCTCCCCCAAAAAATCCTAAAAGGCTATTGCAGTTCACTATCTGCCCAGTGACTCCTGTCCAAGTTATTTGGTAACTTGATGCATGTTTCCTTATTTCCCTAGTTTCCAGACAGGAGTTCCATGAGATAATTCCAATGGTAGCTTATAGTACTTTTCTCTTCTAAAAAATATTTAAATGAGGAACAACTGAACAGAAGTCCTTTGGTGTACAAATGATCTTAACTTCCTTTTTAAAAAAAAATTCCTCCTGCTGTATATTTCTTCTCCTCCTATTCTGGAGGTCATTTATATTTGTTATTTTAAATATCATTTCTTGACTGTATAACTGAGTCTCCTACTAGCATGTGAGATTTAATGATACTTTTAATTGCTAAAAAAGAAATAAATAAAACAAACTGCAGGGTCAGCAACCTGGAAATGGGAGCTCCAGCTATCAACAACGGCAATGGCAGGGGCAGCAGGCACCAGACCCAGCTCCAGCTCCAGCTCTAACATCAGTTCCAGTTCTAGAAGCGGCTCAGGCACCAGCACCAACTCAGGCATGAGATGGGGCAGAAATATTGGCTCAGCCACCAGCAACAGCTAGGGTAGCAACTTGGTCAGAAATACTGGCTCGAGGGCTTCTGCAGCTGTCTCACCACAGAGCGGAGGACCAACAGAACTGGGTAGGAGGGAACGCTGGGTGCATAGCAGGGTCCGCGGTTTTTCCTGGGGCTAACAGCCCACCACCTGGATGTTTGAAACTACATATGCAAACTTCCAGAAGTCAGGATAGAAGAATAAAATCTAGGTGCTCTGATCCTCCCTGACCCAGAAAAGTCAAGAGGTAAATGCCCCATCTAGAGTACATTCTTGTATAAGTGTAAACAGCCCCAGGCTTGGAAATCACTGAGGAAGGGGGAAGGGAGATTCTACGGGAGCCTAAGCCCAGGTGGGTGGAGCCAGCAAGCCCTAACAACAAAAGACCAGGTGTGCTTTAGAACCACCTGGCTAATCAGCAAACTAAAGCCCCACCCTTCTACTACAGTGAGCCTGCCTGAGAAGCAGCCCAGAGAAACAGGTAGAAACCTGAAGGAGCCAGACCATCCTGCCTCCATAAGTTATTCTGTGAGCCTCAGGTAACTCAGGGGAAACATTGAGAGTCCTGGCCCTGGCCTCAGCCCACACACTCAGAGGCCACAGCTCACGAAGTTAACAACCAAATGCCTACCTCCCAGCCTGAGAAGCTAAGTACTCCTGCACCCCAGAAACAGATATCCACTCTAAAAATACAGGATATAGGTAACCACAATCACCCCAGAAACAGATATCCACTCTAAAAATACAGGATATAGGCAACCACAATGGGGAAGAAGGAAACTGCAAAGGCTAGAACCATCAAATCATTCTATAGTGAGCAAGAACAACCAAACTCAGAAGGCAACACAGACTCTACACACACACTGGAGACCACAGAAGGAAAGGTGAATTGGTCCCAAGCCCAAAAAGCATTCT
>CM053587.1:320887223-320900435 GCA_028646515.1 Pseudochirops corinnae | reverse complement strand
AATTGGAAAAAAATTTCACAGAAGAAAACAAAGCTTTAAAAAGTAAAATTGGAGAATTAGGACAGGAGGTCCAAAATCTAACCGGAGAAAATATCTCCCTAAAAATGAAAAATGAACATATGCCAAAAGAGCTCCAAAAACTAATGCAGAAATATTGGCTCGATCAACAGGACAGGCTTGGGTACCAGCACAGGCTAGGGCACCTGGGCCCATAGCACCACCACCAACTGTAGCATCAGTCCAGGCACCAGCAGGGCAAGCATCCATACCAGCAAGTGAGCTTGTTAGGCATGAAGAACCAAGAGTGGCAGAAGGAGGAGCTGAAGAGGAAGCATCTGCATTTCCAGGTGATGTTGTGGGAACTGGATTAAAAAATTACTATAAGGGGTTTTTTTTTTGTTTCCTTCTTTCTCTTTTTTAAAAATTAATTTATTTTTAACATTTATTTTAAAAATTTTGAGGTTCAAATTCTTTCCTCTCCTCCCCCACCTATTAAGAAGGCAAGAAATGTGATATCAGTTATACATGTGAAATCATGCAAAACATTTCCATATAAGCCATGTTACCAAAAAAAAGCAAGAGAAATAAAGTTAAAAAAATTATACTTCAATCTACTTCCAGACTCCATCACTTCTTTCCCTGGAAATGGATAGCATTTTTCATTATAAATCCTTCAAAATAGTCTTGGATCATTATATTGATCAGAATAGCTAAGTTATTTACTGTCGATCATTGTGCAATTTTGCCATTATTGTGTACAGTGTTGTGGTTCTGCTAACTTCACTTTGCATCAGTTTATGTACTTCCAAGATTTTCTGAAAGCATCCTGCTTATCATTTCTTATAGTATAATAATATTCCATTGTTATCATATACCACAACTTGTTCACCCAGTTGATGAACAGCCCCTCAATTTTCAATTCTTTGCACCACAAAAAGAGCTGCCATAAATGTTTTTGTAGATATAGACCCTTTTTCTTTTCCTTTCATCTCTTTGGGATACAGACCTAGTACTGGTACTGCGTACAGTGGTATTGTATTCACAGTTTTATAACCCTTGGGACATAGTTCCAAATCAATCTCCAGAATTGTTGGATCAGTTCACAATTCTACTAAGAGTTGTGGGAAGCCATAAAGGTCGATTTCAGGACTCAGATAAAGATTTAGTACTCTAATTAGGGCCTTTTGGTGATGCACCTAGCAACTTTGCATAAGGCCAACTCCCTAAAGACCCTCTAGGGTTACACTTAAAAGGACTTTTGTTTGAGAACCTGACTTCCAGGCTTTTTGCCCCCAAAACTTAAGACACCTAAAAAGACAAGTTCCTTATTAAATCATTCATCCTGTGTTGGTTCCAAGGTACAACAGATTCAAGACAATGATTACACCTAGACAAACCTAAGATACTTTGAAGCTTTGTCTCTTTTGCGTCCTCTTTGTTAATACCTTTAAGAATGTTAATTGACCTGTTGGTGCCCAGGAACCTGATTTTATCTAAGTTACTTCCAGGAACTAACAGGCTTAAGACAATGATAGTAAAACTTGAATCCTTTCATTTTTCTGTATAAAAATTTTGCTTGAAGAATCATTTAATGGAGTTCTTCCCTATAAACTACCCACATTGCCTGGTCACTTTTTCTCACGTCTCCAATCTCCCGACAAAGAGTGTATTACAGTGTCCCAATTTTTTCACATCCTCTCCAACATTTGTCATTTTCCTTTTCTGTCATATTATCCAATCTGATAGGTGTGAGAATTGTACCTCAGAGTTGTTTTAATTGACATTTCTCTAATCAGTAGTGGTTTAGAGCATTTTTTCACGATTTATAGATGACTTTAATTTCTTCATCTGAAAACTGCCTGTTCATATCCTTTCACCACTTATCAATTGGGGAGTGAGCTGTATTCTTATAAAGAATTCTCAGTTCTTTATATATTTGAGAAATGAGGCCTTTATCAGAGATACTAGTTGTAAATTGGTTTCATGTTTTCCTTCTAAATTTGGTTGCATTGATTTTTGGAGGAAAAAACTTTTAAATTTAATGTAATCAAAATTATCCATTTTACTTCCTATTATCCTTTTTCTTGTTTGGTCATAAATTCTTCCTTTTTCTATATATCTGACAGGTAAAATTTTCCATGCTCCCCTAATTTGCTTTGTATATCAACCTTTATGTCTAAATCATGTACCCATTTTGACCTCATCTTGGACTATGGTGTGAGACATTGGTCTATACCTAGTTTATGCCAACCTGCTTTGTAGTTTTCACAGTGACTTTTTTCAGATAGTGAGTTCTTGTATCAAAGGCTTGGATCTTGGAGTTTATCAAGCACTACATCTCTTTGGTCATTTACTATTATGTATTATATACCTAATCTATTCCACTGATCCACCATTCTATTTCTTAACCAGTACAGATTGTTTTGATAATTACTGCTGTACTACGGTTTGAGATTGGGTATGGCTAGACAAACTTTTTTTTCACATTTTCTTTCATAAATTTCCCTTGATATTCTCAACCTTTTGTTCTTCTAGATGAAATTTTTATTATTTTTTCTAGCTGTGTAAAATAAATTTTGGCAGTTTGATTGGTATAGTACTGAAATAATAAATAGGTAGAATTGTCATTTTTACCATATTGGCTTGGCCTACCCATGAGAAATTTCTCAACTTGTTTAGATCTGTTTTTATTTTTGTCAAAAGTGTTTTGCAATTGTGTTCTTATAGTTCCTGGGTTTGTCTTGGTAGGCAGACTCTAAAGTATTTTATATTGTCTACAGTTGTTTTAAATGGAATTTCTCTTTCTATCTCTTGCTACTGGGTTTTGTTGGTAGTATATAAAAATGCTGATGATTTACAATGGTTTATTTTATATCCTGAAACTTTGCTAAAGTTGTTAATTGTTTCAACTATTTTAGTTGATTCTTTGAGTCTCTAAGTACACCATCATATCATCTGCAAAGAGTGATAGTTTTGTTTCCTCATCGCCTATTCTAATGTTGTCAATTTCATTTTCTTGTCTTATCTCCATAGCTAGCTTTTCTGGTACAATATTGAACGCTCATTTTTGAAGAAGAGAACCCCATCTGTCGTCCATGCCCTATTACTATATCATCTTCCTCTCTAGGTTTTTGTGTCCTCCTTTTCTCCTGTTTCAATTATCAGTTACTTTGCATGTACTCACTGTGTGCCAGGCAGTTTACTAGACTCAGAGATACAGGCCCAAAGAATAAAACAGCCCCTATTTGCAATAAGCTTATATTCTAATGGAGACAACAAGTGCATATAAACATATATACAGCATAAATGTAAAGTGGATAAATATAAATATGTGCCAAGTACATAAGTAAAAGGTAGTTTGGGAAGGAGGGCACTAGCAATTTGAAGGATTGGGAAAGGCTTCATGTAGAAGATGGTGCTTGAGCTACATCTTGAAGGGAGAGAAGGAATAGTATATTCCAGGCCTGAGGGATCTGTAAGGCAAAGGCCAGAAGGCAGGAGATCAAATATCATGTGTGAATAGCAAAAAGGCCAGTTTAGCTAAATCAAAGTATGGGATAGTGAGTAAAGCCCACTAAGGTTGGAAAGATAGATTGGGGTCATGTTGTATAGGCTGTAAAAGCTCAATAGAGTTCATGTTTTTTCCCCCAGATTCTCCTTGTACATAACTGACTGTTCCTCCTGAGTCTGGTTTCCTAGATCCATGCCCCTTCTTAAATATGTGGGTATACCCTAGGGATCTGCCCTGGGCTATCTTTTCTCTCTTTGTACTCTCTTGGTCATCTCATAAGCTCCCATGGCTTTGACTGGCATCTATATGCAGATGCCTCCCAATTCTCCATAATCTAACTCATATCTTTCCTGTGAGGCCTAGCCTCCTATCACCAACTATACGCTAGGTATTTCCACTGTTTTATCTTCTTGGTATGTCAAACTCAACATGTCCAAAGCAGAACTCATTGGCTTCTATCCCATTCCATAAGTTCACTCTTGTCTTGAAGGAACCAACCAATTTCCCAGATTCAAAACCAAGGAATCTTCTTAGACTTCTTCACATGCATGGGTTCCTGCTTATCCAATTCACTGCCAGGTTCTATTGAATTTCTTATCTGTTTCATTCACTTTTTTCATATAGCTACCACCCTAGTTCAGACCTTTATGGTCTCTCACTTGAACTATAGCAGCCTGTTAGTTACTTTACCTGCTTCCTTCCATTATTCTCTAACCCATCATCTACATAATTGCCAAATTCACATTTCTGAAGCATGAGTCAGTGTCTATATCACTGCCCTGTTCAAGAAACCTGTGGATCTCTAGTAATGCTAAGATTAAAATAAAAACAAACAAACTGTTCTCCTCTGCATTTCAAGCTCTTCACAGTCTGGTAGTAGCCAAGGTCAATTTCATGTTACTTTCCATCATGTCCCCTAGTTTACAGCCAGACTACCCTACTTCCTATTCCCCATATCTTCCATTCCATTCTGGACATAGAGCCTTTGCACAAGCTGTGGTCTCTTCAAATCTTAGCTCAAGTTCTCTGTCTTTTATAAAATGTCTTTTTTTTTTTATTTCTTCACCCCCGTATTAATTCATATATAGTCTGTGTTCATTTATCTGTGTACAAGTTGTTTACACTCAGCAGAATATAAATTCCCGTAAGGCAATGACTATTTCATTTGTCTTTCAACCTCAATACTTAGTCCATTGCCTTGCACACAGACATCTGTTGAAGTGGGGGAAAAATTTACTTAAAAGATATAGCATAGTAACCAGTATAAGATAAACCTGAGGTCATTCAAACTAGTGATTTTAAAATGGTCATTTCTAGGCTAAAATTTGGTTGGTTTCCTTTAAATCACTGCTTCTGAAGGTAGAACACCAATAGAATCATGGATGGGAATGGGCTATCCTATACTAATTATACCACCTAAATATGTCTTCCTCTCTCTTATCTTGTGTTAGAGTTTTCTATTGTAATATTATTTGATATCTGAATTTCTTCTGAGTTGTAGTCAGCTTAAAAGCAGGAAAACTTCTCAATGATTCAGAATTTCTGGAGGAGAGAGTGAGATGGATAACTTTTCACAGCTGTGCCTCACTTAAATCCAATCATAAGCAAGACAAGACATCCCCTTCATGATGTCATTCTTCCTTTTAGAGAACAAACAATAAGGCTGAGGTAGCCATTTAGATAAGACTGCAGATGGTTTCTATTTAAGGACAATAAATAGTCGTTACAACAGTGAATAAGACCTTTTCTTCTTTATATAATTTGTTATACTTTATTTATTTTTATTTTTCACTATTAAGCCAGCAGGGGATTTGGGAATTTCTACGTGGTTAGTCCATTAAGATGTCTTGAAATAAGTGTGGTTCCTATTTTTTCCTCATAGGTGTCATCAGGCAAGGCAGGGAAACTAAGGGAACATTAAGGGGACAGAGTGATTGGCTGGGCTGTGGACTACAGTTGGGAGAATAAGAAGGCTGATAAGCTAAGATGTCACTATATTGTCAAGAGCATTTTGAATGCCAGGCAGAAGAGTTTTCGTTTTATTTGGCCAGCAATAGGAACTAAAGAAGAATCTACTTAGAGGAGTGATAATAATAGATTTATGAATTAGAAAGATTAATATAATATTCTAAGAGCAGAACTGGAAGTCGAATAGAGGTTGAAAGACATTTAAGAGGCCATTGTAATAGCTCAGACCTGTGATAATGAGGCTTTGATCCACAATGGGGAAGTCAGCAATACAAAAGAAGGAGCAGAGATCTTAAAATATAAAAAATATAAAAGAAATGATTGATTTTAACTTGAATATAACTGAGAAAGGAGAATCAAAGAGGTCTTATACATTGGATGTCATACCACTGACAAATAATGAAGGCAGAAAAGGAAGAAAGATTTTGGAGAGTAAGGGGAATGGGGAAAAATGTATACATTTTGCTCAAGTTCCAGCTGAGGTAACAATAGCCTATCAGGTAGTGATAGACTATAAACAGCTGGAGATTTTGGTCCCAACCTCAGAAACAGTCTCTAGAGAATTGTTTTGGAGTCATCTGCATAGGATGGTATTTGAAGATCTTAAGTGAATCTTAGAGGTATCGTGGCATAATGGATAAAGCAATGGAGTCAGGGGGATATGGGTCTGAATCCTGTGTCTGACCTGTACTAACCTGTCACCTTGGGAAAGTCACCTAACCTCCCTGAGCTTCAGCTTCCTCCCTCCCCCCACCACCCTAAAGAAGGCTACAGTTAGGCATAGATAGACAGACAGGTAGATAGATAGATAGATAGATAGATAGATAGATAGATAGATAGATAGATATAAACATATACATATGTAAGACTATACTATGCTTATTTCCTATCACCTGTTTTTTGAGGGTGGATTGCATCCTCCTTCATAAGTCCAAGTTTTTCCATGTTTTCCTAATCAACAAGCTCATCATTTCCTACACCACAATGTACCCCAACCCAATCACATCCTATCTGAGAGATTTTCTATTAAAGTTTTCCCCCCAATTTTCTGCATTCTTTCTATTCTTGGCTACATAGGTTTTATTTTTACAAGATAATTTTAATTTAAAATCAAAATTATTCTTTTTACACTTCAATAATGCTTTCATCTTACAATATAGTTTAAAGTCTGATACTACTGAATCTACTTCCTTTACATCTTTTTTTCTTGGTTTCTTCTGGCCTTTCATTCTTCCAAATAAACTTTGTTATTATTTTTTTAACTCAGTAAAATGATTTTTTATTGATTTAGTTGGGATGACAATAGATTAGTTAGGTAAAACTGTCATTTGTAATATTATATTGGCTTTACTCATGAACAATAAATATTACTTCAATTATTTAGATATGAGTTTATTTGTATAAAATATTTTATATTTATGTTCGTATAGTTTCTGTGTCTATTTTGACAGGTATATGCTTAGATATTTTTTACTGTCTAGTATTTTAAATGACATAAAACCATATTGAATAACATTGCTGACACATAGTAGTTTCTCTATTTTCTTCACTTTTGATTAAATCTATTTTAACTTTGACTTTGTCTGAGATCATGATTACTATCTCTTTTTTTCACATACTAAATTCTACTTCAGTCTTTTATTTTATCTTTTTTTATCTCTCATTTTTATGTTTCCTGAAAGCAACATGTTGTTGAATTCAAATTTTTAATCTGCCATCCATTTCTTTTTTATGAGTAAATTCATCCCATTCATGTTCTAAGCTACAAATATTTGTGTATTTTCCTTCTTCCTATTTTTCCTCACTGTCTTTCTCACTCTACTTATCCTATCCCTCCTCACTCCTCTGCTTTACATTTACCCACTACCTTGCCCTTCTTCTATTCCTTAACCTACCTACTCCTGTAAGAATCCCTCCCATATCCTCTTCCGCTCTATCCCCTTGCCCTCATTTCTTTCTGAATCTAGAAGATTTTTATACTTTTCTAGATATATATGAAACAACCTCTTTAACCCATTCCAGATCAAAGTAAGGTCCTAGCTCCACTTGCCTTCCCCACTACTAGCTTCTTTTGTATTAATTTTTCCTTTTATGCCTCATTTGTATGAGATAACTCCTTTTTTTTCTTTCCCTACACAGTTTTATTTTTTTAGAATCATCTCATCATACTTAAATCAGCTCATTTCTTTTTTTCAAACTACCCAAATAATGATGACAATCATAAGAGTACTGCCAATATTTTCATATATATGAAGTAACAATTTGACCTTATTGAGTCCCTTATAATTGGTCTTTAATGTGTATCTCATATCTTTCCTGGATGTTATGTGTTAAATTTTCCCTTAAATTCTGAGGGTTTTGTCACAAAAACCTGAAAGTGTTTGAGTTTGTTAAATGTCTGGGTTTTTTTTTCCACTCAGGATTATACTTAACTTTGCTGGGTAAATCACTCTTGATTGTGACCCCAGATCTTTTACTCTACGTTATATCATATTCTGAGACCTCTGGTCCTTCAACGTAGCAATTGCTAGGTCTTGTGTAATTCTTCTTGTAGCTCCATGATATTTAAATTGTTTTTTTTTTCTTGTTGCTTCCAATATTTTCTCCTTTACCTGGGGGCTTTGAAACTTGGCTAATGATAATTCTTGTAATTTTTTTTCCTGGGATCTCTTACAGGTGGTAATTGGTGGATTTTTTCTATTTCTACTTTGCCTTCTTGTTCTAGAACTTCAGGGCATTTTTTCTTGATAATTGCTTATAATAGTGTATCAAGATTCTTTTTTTTAATCATACTTTTCAGGTAGTCCAACTATTCTTACATTATTTCTTGTTGATCTCTTCTGTAGATTGGCTTTTTTCTAATGAGATGTTTTACTCTCTCTTCTTTTTTTATTCTTTTGATTTTGTTTTATGATTTCATGATGTCTTAGAATGTGATTAGCTTCCCCTTCCCCAATTCTAGTTTTCAAGGAATTATTTTCTTCCTAAAGTTTCTGATTCTCTGTTTTCAGCTGGCTGACTTTCTTTTAATAATTTTCTTGATTTTCTTGGATTGCTCTTATCTTTTTCCCTAATTTTCCCTCATTCTCTCTCATTTGATTTTTCAAGTCCTTTTAAGTTCTTCCAAGAGCTCTTTCTGTGCTTGGGACCATTTGGTGTTTCTCATTGAAAAAGGAGTGGGGTTTTTTTTTTGTTCTATTTTCTTCCTCTGAATAAGAACCCAGATCTTCTCTATCTCCATAGTAATTATCTGGTTGGGTTCTTTCTCCTTTGCTTACTCATTTTAATTTATTTATTGTTTTATTTTGTTTTTAGCAGCTATTAGTGTAATCGAATTGTAGTTCTGAGGTATGGGGAATGATGTCCCAAGCCTCAGGTCCTTCTTACTGTTATTTTCTGAGGACGGTTCTGAGGCCCAAACTTGGGCCCTCCTCTCCGTTCCTAAGCCACAGCTAGGGCCCCCAGTCACATTGTTTAGAGCACAATCAGTCCCTCTGGTGGCTGCAGACTCTAGCTGTCCTGTCTGCTCCAACTGAAACCAGGGTCTCTGCTCTCCTGCAGATGCCCACAACCAGTAGGTCCCTGCCTCTCTGCTACTGCACTCATCATGTATGTGCTAGCTCCTTCCCCCTGTAGCCACAGCCTAGAACTCATCTGGGCAGCCCAGCTGTGCTTGTTGTCCCTCGACCCTGGAAGGTCCTTCAGTCTTCTCCTGCTTAGCCATCAGACACCTACACTGTCTGGGACATGAAAGTTTCTAAGGCTGAGGCTTCTTCTCAATCCAGCTGCCCCCAGTGCTTGTTGTTTGTTGCTACTGCAGACTCACTTTACTCAGGCCAAACCTCTGCCTCCGGAAGTCAGGTCGCTCCTGAGGTCTTTAAAAATTGTCTCAGAAAGATAGCTGCGTCCCTCCCTCCCGCCCCCCCCCCCTCCCCCCATTGCTCTATTGCTCTGAGGAAGCGTTCAGTCTTTTTTGTGGAGAAAACTTGGAGAGCTGAAAGTTTTCTGGCCTACTCTGCCATCTTCCCAGAATCCTCTCCCTGTCCTCTGCTCTTGAATTCTTACCTTCCTTTTGTTTCTTGTGTCTTATCAACCTTGAGTCCTAGATAATTTTTACCATAAGCTTCCTCAACTTCTACTCACACTATGAAGAATGGGGCTGGAGAAGTGGTTCTCAAACTTTTTGGTCTGAGGACCTCTTTAAATCCTTAAAAGAGAGACTGGAGGTAGCTCAGTGGACTGAGTGCCAGACCTGGAGTCAGGAGGACCTGAATTCAAATTTGGCCTCAAATACTTGCTAGCTGTGTGACCCTGGGCAAGTCACTTAACCCTGTTTGCTTCAGTTTCCTCATCTGTAAAATGAGCTAGAGAAGGAAGTGGCAAACCATTCCAGTATCTTTGCCAAGAAAACCCAAAATAGGGTCACAGAGAGTCAGAAGCAACTAGAAAATGACTCAACAACAACTTTCCTGACTCCAGGCCCAGTGATCTATCCACTGTAGCTGTACTAGATATATAAGCTACAGTGCTTGTGTAGTCAGTCTCAATTGTGGAATTCTCCACCACCACCACCCCCTTTTTTTTTTTTGCTTTTTGGAGGGGGGAAGGCAGGGCAATTGGGGTTAAGTGACTTGTCCAAGGTCTCATGGCCAGTAAGTAAGTGGCTGAGGCTGGATTTGAACTCAGGTCCTCCTGACTCCAGGGCTGGTGCTCTATTCACTGTACCACCCAGCCACCCCATCAATTGTGGAATTCTTAACTCCTTCTTTCCACTCTACTATCCCTCTCTTACTCAGCTTCATGAGTTACTATGACTAGAGAATTCTTTACCAAGATCTCTATCAATCATCTCTATCAAATTTTGTCTCTCCCATTATAGCATAAGCTCCTTGAGGGCAAGGACTTTTCTTGCTTTTTATTTGCATCCCCAGCTATTAGTACAGTGCCTAACACACAGTAGGCACTTAATAAATGTGTATTGACTGATTTACCCATTACTTGGTTTTACTGCTCTCCTTTAATAACAATTAGGAGTCGTTTCTTTTTATTCAGACAAAATGAGAATGGATAGAGAGCTTAAAGT
Organism: Pseudochirops corinnae; assembly: GCA_028646515.1. Lineage (NCBI taxonomy): Eukaryota > Metazoa > Chordata > Mammalia > Diprotodontia > Pseudocheiridae > Pseudochirops > Pseudochirops corinnae. The sequence goes on along the minus strand of CM053587.1, from coordinate 320,889,873 downwards.
GCCATAAGAACTCATGTTATTATGATTCTGGTTTATGTCTTAGCGAATGTGTAACTTTATTTTTCACAAACAGAATATGGTAAAGTCTTAGCCGGATTGAAGGAACCATCACAGAGGAAAAGACAATCCAGTAGACAGAATTTTCATGACCTTGGTGTGAATACTTGGCAAAAACTACATCATCTCATAGAGTGCAAAAGAGATTTGTCAGTTTCTCAGAAATCCAGTATTATTTCTTTTCTCTACTGTTCAGGTAACAGGTATACCTTGGGAAGGACAGGTATGGTGGTATGATGGCAAAATCCAGGCCTCTCTCTCATTTCGTGTTCTACTTTTTATTCCCTTTCTAGTTAAGTTTTATTAGAGGTAGTGTTGTCTAGTTGATAGAGAACTGACCTTGAAGCCAACAAACTTGGGTTCAAGACCTGCTATGTAATGTCTGTGTGAGCCTCAGCAAGACACTTAACCTCTCAGGACCCTAGACAACTAACTGTAGGACTTTAAGGTTCTGGGAAGATTCCCTGCCTGAAGATTTAAAGGAGGGCGTTCTCCCATCTGGGAATGGGGATCCCTATGTCAGTTAAGTCATAGGTCCAGCGTCTAACATTCTCTACTCATTTTTATTGTTTAACATGAGAAGGTCCTGGAAGATTTGTCCATTCTTTTGTCCTTCCACACATTTGTCACATGGGAATAGAATTTCCGTTGTTTCTTTTTAAACATGAAGCCCACAAGACTCAAGCTTTATGGTTAACTCTGAAGGAATATCCCTTTGCTGTCGATCCCAGCTGCACCAAATATCACCCTTTAAATGGGTTGTTTCATTTTTAGAAACCTTTGCTCTAGAAAGGTTTTTCTTTTAAAGGGGTTTGACTTTTTTAGGAGGATTAATTTGTAAGAGTGTGCTTCTGTGTTTTTTGTTTTGTTTTCATAAGATAAAGTAATATTTTCAATTGTTGTTACTACTTTGAGATTTTGATTTTGTTTTTGCTTTAGTGACTGGCTTTGGTAGTGAACTTATCTTAACCAAAACCAGGGTCCCACATCACTTTCCAGGCATTAACAAGTCATGCTGCTATACTTCTGGTCATCACCTCCCACCCCTATTTCCTATCCCCCCAGCTTTTGATCTGCCATTGCACGAACACAAAAGCTTCTTGAGGCAAAGACTGTCCAGCTTGCTAGTGTTTGTATAATCAGTCAGTGCTTCACACAGTATCTGGCACATAGTATACACTTAAGAAATGCTTTATCATTTATTCATTCATTCATTTGCTTGTTCCTTCTTTCATTCATTCATCCATCCATCATCCATCCATCCATCCATTCATCCATTCATTCTTACACAGCTGTTCTCATATCCTAAGGTAGGTCTGAGGGCCTTCTCTGTTATCAGACTGTCAGCTGAGTGCTATCTCTGACCTTTTGTGAAAGACATTGCCTGTTTAGATGGTACATTAAAAATGTGTGCTAGGGGATAATAAGTCAGTTTGCTATTTCACAACTGATTCAACCTAGCTCAAATCTTTGAAATATGTAGGTCATTGGGTAGTTCTTAGAAATCTTTTACAGACCTGAGCTTTTCATAAGTCTTTTGATATTACTAGATTAGATCTTTGACTAGGTTCATTTACTAAAGGCATACTTTTGTATCCACTCAAATGCCTTTTAAATTAGTGTCCCAAAGAGTCAGGTCTCTCTCTAAGAACTTCACTGTATTCTACCATTTTAACCTTGAGTCTTGGGAAAATATCCAGTTACATTAGAGCATTAGAAATGATGGGGAAGAATAAGTAGGTTTGATGTCTCACAGGCTGTCAAATCTGGCTCAATCTTTCAGGTACTTCAGGGACAGTAGTCCGCTTGAAGACAAACCATTTCCAGCTGACATCTCTTCCCCAGTGGACACTGTACCAGTACCGTGTTAACTTCAACCCACAGATGGATTCCAGACAACTCCGTTCAGTTTTACTTGACATGTACAAACAGCTCCTAGGAAAACATATTCTTTTGATGGGGAAATATTATTTTTGTGCCATAGACTTCAAAACAAGGTGAAATAATATTTTTGATTGGTATTACAGCTTTAGGCTTTTAAAGAAAATGTGATTCAGTCACTGCAATTGCAAATTGTGATAAAAATTAAATATAATATGAAGTAATGGTATAGTCAGTTTTTAAGATGGTCCCCAAAGGTCGTATAGTTGGCAGATCTTTGATTAAAACCCAAGAATGCCTGTTGTTTTCTTTGTCACCTTTTTTGGATCCTCAATAGCCTAACAGCGTACTTATCTTAATGAATGTTTGTTGATTGATTTAAATTCAAATACTGATATTAGCATATGCAAATTGCAATAAAGGCACCACATTAGTCTAGGCTATAATTCCCCATCACTTCCCAAATTGTCTGGCATGCACAGCAAATCTCATTAAGTAACTACTACCAGCAAAGTCCTGCAATAGCAAGCCTAATTGAAGCCTGTAATTGTGCTTTGAAGAGTTTTCCCCTGTATTTTGCTTTCTGTTGGGGGCGGGGGTAAAAGGGTTACGTAGTTTGGGTGTGGCTTAGCTAGCTTGCTGTGCCATATAAGGTAATAAATGTAATCCGAGCCTGTGATTGGATGAGGGATGGTGATAAAAGACCTGAATG
>CM053587.1:320864589-320886723 GCA_028646515.1 Pseudochirops corinnae | reverse complement strand
TGAATCTCGCCTTCTGTCTGACTCATTCTTCCTGTTGGAAGCCGGTGATCACCGAAGACCTGAAGGGTAAGTGAGGGTTGTAGGGCTAGTCAAACATATGTCCCTGAGCTTGTGGCAGCAGTAGAGCCCCGGACACTTTCATATATCTCATTTTAAGAGGATGGCCCTTATTTGCTCTAATTAAGGTGTAGTAGATAGCAACCAGTCCTAGAATCAGGAAGACTCATCTTCCTGACTTCAAATCCTGCCTCAGACACTTACCAGCTGTGTGACCTTGGTCATTTAACCATCTTTGCCTTAGTTTCCTAATCCAAAGAAAGAAATAGCAATTCACTCCAGTATCCTTGCCAAGAAAACCCTAAATGGGGTCACAGAGAGTGGGACACAACTGAAAAATGACTCAACAGGTAGTTTTTTAGATTTCAGATTTTTTTTTCAGGAATGTCAGTAGTAAAGATTTTTTCTAATCCATAAATAATTTTTAAAAACCAGTCTTATTGAAAGTTAAAAACCATCTGACTTTGGTTGGGAATATCTGGGTTCAAATATGATTCTGATGCATCCTGGCTTGTAGTACCCCAGGTTAACTAACCTTACTACCCTCTAAGTCACTAACCTCTTAATGTCTCTAAGACTAAGTTAAGAGAGCAGATGCTGATCTTCTTGGAGAGAGGGAACTTCCTTTTTCTCCCTCTTCACCACCCCAAAAGGTATGTTTATAAGGCAGATTATAGTCTTGATACAGACACAGTTACTGAAATTTGGGTTCTTTGTTCTGTTTTTACTCTTCGCTGTGTTCCTTTTCCCCCACAGTCAAAGCAGAAGTATTTCTAAACCAGGCATCACCAATTCTTTCATTCAACATTTGTTTAAGGTGAATTTTAGAAAGCTAAACAGTACAATTGGATATTCTTTCTTTTTAAATTTCTATTGCTGGGCTTAGCTACCTAAGCAATCTGTTTTTAATGAAAATAACTTCCACTTAATAGACTATCAGGTTTGACCCAGGGTTGACTCTAAAATGTCTTGTAAATCAGGGGCTAATTGTGGGGAAAAAGAGAGTCAGTTCTGGGAGCATCTCAGAAAGTAAACCAATTCTTAGCATTGTCATTGTTGTTTGTCCATTTGGATCATCTACTGGGCATCTTTTTGTTATTATTTTTTCAGGTTACTGAAGTGTTTTAGTCAGACACACAGTGGAGGGAATGTGAGGCTAACTATCACTTTAACCAATGAACTTCCACCTAATTCACCAACTTGCTTACAGTTTTACAATATTATTTTCAAAAGGTTTGTTTGACCCTTTTCACTTCCTTCAACTCAGAATGTTGCATGTTTAGGGGTGGTGAGCATTAGTAAAACCAAATGCGTCCCTGTAACCCTCTGTGATTTTTGAAATCCAAACGTGGGGATGGTAAAGGATTGCATAGGCAGTTTATTCTCAGTGAAGACTTCAACTCCCTCTTTCTCTCAATAACTTCATGGAAAGAAAGATCACTCTGGAAGAAGATGCTTGTAGTAGGTTTATTTAATGAAGACAAACTATATTAGTTCCAATTTCCTGCTCTATAGACCCCGAGTCTAATCAGCAGCTTCATAGGATCAACATTGAAAGTATTGGGTAGATTTTTTTTTTCTCAATAAGTAATTTAACTCAATTCAGTGAGCATTAACTACTTCCTCTCTGCAGAGGGCTAGGCTAGTTAGTGGTAGAGAGACTAGTTTAGGTAAAACCAGGGTTCTGCCCTCTTAGACTTGGAGTCAGGAAGACATGAGTTCAAATGTGACCTCAGGCATTTATTTACTAGCAGCGTGACCCTGGGCAAGTCATTCAGCCTCCTTCTGCCTTGGTTTTCTAACCATAAAATAGGAATAATAATGATGGGAAGGGGAGAAAAGAAAAACATTTATTAAATGCTTGCTAGCTGCCAGTCACTATGCTAAATGCTTCACAAATACTATCTCTTTTGATCATCATAACAACCCTGCAAGCTAGGTGCTATTATTATTCCCATTTTAATAGTACCTACTGCTCAAGGTTGTTGTAAGGATCAAATGAGATGATATTTGTGAAGCACTGTACGGATACATAAATACTAAGTATTTTTGGAACTTCTTTTGAGAGGGGGATGTAGTAGATATCTCAAAAGGTAGCATTCTGATAACTAAGGTTATACTAAGATCTGCATAGAACTTTACATATGATAATAACGATAATACAAGCCAGCATTTCTAGAGCACTTTAAGGTTTACAGAGCACTTTACAAATATCTCATTTGAATCAATCAGTCTTATTTTCTTCTTGGGCATAAAGTAGAACAAACATAAGTCTTTTTAACTTTTAGACTTTTGAATACCATGAAGCTCGTACAAATTGGACGCAATTTTTATGACATTTACAACGGGACAGAAGACATGAGAGATTTAGGATTTGTATAAGATTAGAACACTTTATATTTTCTAAGCAAAAAAGGAGCTTATAACCCTTCAAATTATTATGGTGGTATGTTTTATAAGTGTTATAGTTACTGTTACATTAAATGGTACAATATCAATTGGGGATCAATTGGGCTCTCAGTTTTCTAAGAGTATATAATTATTATAGGAAACTTTGAGTTCTTTTTTTCTTTTAGGAGACAGTGTCTAGTATCTATTCATGGCAAAGTTAACTTTTAATCAAACTTTTTAAAATTACTTATCTTTTGGAGAACAGTAGAGCAATCTTTACCACAACCATTCCTGGAGGAAAAAAAAAGGTGACACCCAAAAATGTTTTAGAAATAGATATAACTGTATTAGGAAAAATTGAGTCTTTTTCTTTCTTAATTTTATTTATTGCTTTCAATGTAAAAATTCATTGCTCATGGATCTTTCACTTCCTTTAACTTCTATTTGTCATGGAACTGAGAATTTATCTCTTTTATTATGATCAAAACATATGGGTGAAGGAGAATTATAAATTAGAAGATAATATAATATTATATTTATTCAGAATTTATTGTATATGTTGTGAGATATTAATATTTAATAAGCATTTTTGTCAACAATCATCTAATTTTCTGAACAATGTTTTTGCTGAATAATGAATTCCTTCCCTGCTTTGATCTTGGGTTTATTAAGCCCCCAATTTATCATAGACCTTTGGTTCTAGCTTTAGATTATTTAATCTATTACATTGAAATACTTGCTTTTTTCATCTAATACTAGATGTTAATAATTATGGCTCTATGTTAATTATAAATTATGTCCTATATATAATGCTATAATGAAATCTGGCAATATGTGTATATGTTCCTCCTTTTTTTCCCTAATTTCTCTTACCATTTTTGTCAGTTTCATCTTTCACAGGATTTTTATTGCTTCATCTACTCCTATGAAGTGTATCTTCCAGGAACTGTATGAAGCACTAGAGAGGCAAAAAAATAAAATAGACTCTGCCTTCAAGGGACTCACAATTTAATGAGAGAAACAAATAAACAAACACGTACAAACAAGCTATGTATAGGATCAGTAGGAAGTCAATGAGAGGGAAGGCACTAGAGTTAAAAGGGGGTAGGAAAAACTCCCTGTAGAAGATGGGATTTTGGTTGGAATTTAAAGGTTTTAGGAAAGGCAGTAGGCAGAGATGAGACGGGCGAGCATTCTAGTTATGGAGGGTAGCCAATGAAAAGACCAGGAGCGAAGAGATAGAGATTGAGGTCAGTGTCACTGGGCTGAAGAGTGCAAATAAGGGAGTAAAGTGTAAAAAGACGAGAAATGTTAAGAGGGGGCCAGATTATAAATGGCTTTGAATGGCACACAAAGGATTTTGTATTTGATCCAGGAGGCAATAGGGGACTTCTGGAGTTCATTGAATAGGGGGATGACATATCACTTTGGTGGCTGAATGGAGGATGGCCTGGAATGTGGAGAGGCTTGAGGCAGGTAGATCTACCAGCAGCTATTGCAATGGTCTAGGCATGAGGTGATGAGGGTCTGTACTAGAGGTGTGGCAGTGTCATTAGAGAGGATGTATTCAAGACATGCAAAGGTGAAGTTGATAGACCTTGAGAATAGCTTGGGTGTATCGAGTGATAGTGAGGAATCCAGAATGACTTCTAGGTTGTAAACCTTAGGAAGTGGGAAGATATTATCTTCTACAGGAATAGGGAAAGTAGGAGGTGGGGTGGGTTTAAGGGAAAAGAAAATTAGTTTGGTTTTAGACATATTCAATTTAAATTGTCTACTGGATGTCCATTTCCAGATGTCTGAAAGTCAGAGATGCAAGACTGTAGGTCAGCAAAAGAGGTTCAGTCAGGAAAGGTAGATTTGAGAATGGACAGCATAGAGAAGGTAATTAAATCCGTGGGGGTTGATGAGATTACCAAGTGAAATAGTACAGAGGAATAAGAGGAGAAGACCTAGCACAGAGTCCTGTGGGACATCTATGGTTAAAGGTTATGCTTTAGATGAGGATTCAGCAAAGAAGACAGAGGAGTGGTTAAACAGGTGGGAGGAGAACCAGGAGAGAGTGGTGTCCTGAAAACAGAGAGGAGAAAGGATCAAGAAGAGAGTGATCAGCCATGTTAACAGCTACAGTTAGAGGGCAAGGAGAATAGGAACTGGGAAAGGACTGGGCTTGGTGACTAAGAGATCATTCCTAAGTTAGGAGAGAGTAATTGTGGTGGAAGGATAAGAAAGTGAGAAGAGAGAAAGTGGAGACATCTGATTGTAGTACGAGTACTTTTCTGTATGGGACTTAGTTGTCAGTCAGAGATGGTGTGTGTGTGTGTGTGTGTGTGTGTGTGTGTGTGTGTGTGTGTGTGTGTGTGTGTGTGTGTGAGAGAGAGAGAGACAGAGAGACAGAGAGAGAGTGTAGTGGAATGTTGTAAAGGTGGAGAAAGTAGGCATGTGGGATGGCAAATATTTTCTTGGTCTCCATAATAAGATTCGAGACTTTTTATCCAGCCTTTTTGATACCTCCTCTCCTTCAAATACTTTGGGAATTGATCTCTCAAGGAATACCCTCAGGATTATCCTATTTGGCACCATCATCTTTGTTTTCTTCATCTGGCTTAGTAGAACTGAAGAAAACAAAGGTGGGAACAAAATCGTCTCCTTTGTCCTGTATATTGGGATCTGAGAGAGATGGTTATTTCTCCTTTATATTAATAACTAATTTTCGAGTCAGGACCAAAGTTTTTCTCCCTTTCTACTTCCTCATTCAGAAATCAACCAATATAGGAAATTTTTCTCAAAGACTTATCCAAAGAAATTCAAAGTTTAGGCTAATGGATGGATTCCTGCTTGTCGTGTTTACTTAGTCGTTTGATCCCCAAAGGGGTCGCAACCCACAGCTTGAGAACCACTGCAGTCTAGCCCCTTATTGTGAATACAGCCCACCCTCATTGTAATATTCATTCTTTCAATAGTTAACCAATCAGAATTGATTGCTCTCCTCAGGAGCACCTGTTCTTCCAAGGGCATATAAACTGTACCCTATGAGGGGTCTTTGGCATTTGAAAGTGCCACTGACCTCTTTTATTAATAACATGCTAGCCTTACTAATAAAATGATTAAATTACCCAAAAATTATGTCACTCAAATATTTTACATGTCACAGATTTGTGATGTTGAGCTGAAATGTTATTCCTCTCCTTTCTTCAATTCTCTATCATTGTCAAAAAGAGTTCTTTCAAAATAGAGCTCCATCTCTTTCTGTTTTACATCAGTCAGTTTTGTCCTAAAATGGCCTTGAGATAACTTCACACAGTTGCCAAGCTTTCTGTAAACTTTCCTCTTTAATGTTGTTTTATTAAACGACACTGCTTATTATCTTCTACCATTCTCACTGGTAAATCTTACACATGACTTTGTACTCTAAACCATGATTTCCCCTGGCTGTTATCACTCTCCTCTTGGCCAAGTGGATGAAGTGTTTGTCTATGCTCTTTTGATCTCTGCCTTGTGACAACTGATTTACATTGGTTAAACATCATTGGGCAATGGTGATAGTCTGTGTCAATGCTTTTTAAATCATTTTTTATTTTTTTCAGACTCAGCAGATTATTTAAATGTCTTAATGAATTGCCTTAATTTTTACATCTTTTAATTTTCATTCTAGTTTTGTATTGATGTTTCTTTGTTCTAATAAATCAGTTTTCTGACTATATGTGGAAATAGTTGATTTGAAAATGGTTGCCATATCAGTAGGCAGCCAGTGCCTGTCTTTTAAAATGTAATCATTTTAATTTTTTGGGGGGGGAGGGAGTAATATTTGGTCTTTCCTTTACTCAGTGCCTTCCAGTGTTTCTCGAAGAAAGTATTCAGAATATAAAGGCATGAGTCTTCCACCTTTTGTTTTCTAATGCTGTCATATTTTCCTGTGGTTCCAATATCACTATTGCTTTCTTTTGCATCGAAGTCACTGCATATTAAAGTGTATGTCTATAATTTTTTTTTAACATAGCCAATGTGTGGATTTATTTTGACTGTGTTTTTGTTAAAAGGGAGGGATTTTTAAAAGTTTTGGGGGTAGAATTGAAGGGAGAAAGGAACTAGTGTTAATGATACAAAAAAAGGAAGGAGGAAAGAAAGAAAAAAAATTCTTGCAGTCTGTTGCTCAGGACAGCCTTTCCATCACGGTTGAACCTAGCCAATTTTATGCCTCTGGTAGAGCCTTCCAGAATCCACGCTCAATGTAAGTAAAGCATCGGAGTTGGACTTTTAGAGCTGATTCTGTTAAAATTACTTTATGGTTATCTTCATATGAGTCATATGTTTGCTCAGGTTTTTGATGCATTTTATTTATCAATAAATGCATTAATAGCATCTCCACCCCCCCATTTCTTATTTTTCTTAGTGATAAGAGAAATGTTGATTGTTGTGGGTTGATCTTTTGTACTCTTACTAGGGCTACTATAGCCTGAGTAGCGGGGTTACTATTTGCTTAAGTCACTGATTATACAAGGCAATTTTGATTGGGTCTGACAGATTGAATATTTGTCCAGGTTTCATTACATCTGTCCTTCAGTATGAGAATGACATTATGCTGTGCACTGATGTAAGTCATAAAGTCATCTGAAAAGGTACCATCTTAGACCTCGTAAATGACTTTAAGAAATCTCGAAGACCCACATCCCAGGAAAACATTTTGAAAGAAATACAAGGGCAAATCGTCTATACCAAGTAGGTTTTTCTGCTCTGTTTTCCCAGTTTTTTTTTCTTTAATAAAGCAACGTTTCATCTAATGTAACTGTGCTCTTAAGTGCTAAGCCTGGGTAAAATGTAGCAGAGGTTCTCAAGGTAGGAGAAGGTATAGCAAGAGGAGAGGGAAGAAAGGATGGTTGTCCCTTTTCTCCTCCTCAGGATTATGGAGCCTTATGTAAAGGCTGCTTATGTGTCAGTCACCCCACCTACCAACCTCCCTAACCCCCTGCAAGGAAAAATGACCCTACTGGGGGAGGATCATTTATCTCCCCTAACCCCATGTTTGTTAATTGACAAATAGCTTCTATGCTGTATCTAGGACACAACTCCTCTAGAATCTTCTGCTCCATTAATAGTTCTATTAAATGTGTGTACTTACAGCTCATTTTGAAATTGTATAGTTTTTAGTTTTAGAAACCGAACATTAATCATTCTTCATCCTCAGACTTCTGAAGTTAGAGAAGACTATTGGAAGAACCAGTCAGCTGCTACTTTTTTTCCAAATATCATTTCATGTAGAGAGAGAGGTTCCAGGCATTAAACTGTCATCAATTTCCAAACGTATTCCTTCCACAGGCACGACAATAGGACATATAGAGTTGTTGACATTGGCTGGGAACAGAATCCAAGAAGCACTTTTCAAAAAGATGGCTCTGATATCAGCTTCTTAGACTACTATAGACAGGTAGAAAATTGATTTTCAAGATTTTATTCTCTATTCCAAAATATTTCAGTTGTAAGAGAATTTCAAAATGCCTTCAGTAGAAATCATTTTTCCCCATCAGTTATAGATTACCTGTAGATAAGTGATGCTTTTGAAGTTGCTTTTATAAATATGAATTTGTAGATGAGTGACAGTCATTTTTGATGCATTATTTTCAATTGTCTTTGCTTATAGTACTATGCATACAATTCTCTGCCATGTGCTATATTTAAACATTTTCAAGTGTTTCCTGCTCTCTCAAACATTATTATCTTAAGACAAATTCTGACAGATAATAATAAAGCAGTGTTTAAAGAGCTGGCCTTGAAATCAGAAAGACTAAGTCTCGTCTTTGACACATTGGCTGTGTGATCCTAGACAAGTCACTCAGCTGTTCGGTGTACGAGGCAACTCTCTAGTTTCCTCACCTGGGAATTTGTGTACCAATGAAATCAAAGGTCTGGTCCCTTCTCCTGTCCTTTAGGTGAATAATACAGATGTAAACATGTACATGACAAGCATTAGAAGAAGACAAATAGCTAGAGAGTTTTCTGCCATGCATATCAAGACTAAGTATATTTTTCTTGTGGTGGCTCAAGAGGTAATATTGAGACACTTGTGCCTAAGTAGTACCAGTGAATGCTCTCTTTTTTGGGATGCCTAGAAACAGTGAAAAAAGCATCAACTTTTAGGTCAAAGGATCTAGATTCAAATTCTGCCTGAGATTCCTTCCCACATGGGTCACTTGGCTGCCCCATGTATCAATTTCCTTATTTACAAAGCAAAAGTGTTGAATCAGATGGCCTCGAAATACATAATCGCCTAATCATTCTAGAATTGGGGGCAGGAGTGGAAAGAAGAAAGAAAGCAAATGTGGGAAGGGAATGGGCATTTATGAAGTGCCCAATATGTGCTAGACACTATGCTAAGCACTTTCCAAATAGTATCCATCTCATTTGCTCCTCACAACAACCTTGGAAGTGCTATTATTATCTCCATTTTACAGTTGAGCAAACTAAGTCATACGCAAATTAAGTGACTTGGCCAAGGTCACACAGCTAGTAAGTGCCTGAGGTAGTATTTGAATTCAGGCCTTTCTGATTCCAGGTCCAGTGCTCTGTGCACTGTACTACTTAGCTACCTCTAGGGGTTCCTAACCTTTAGTCCATGGGTAGATGTCAACAAATCTATAAACTTACATGGGGAAAATTATGTCTTTGTTTTCATTAATCTCTAAGTGAAATCTACCACTTCTTATTAAAAAAAATGAATAAAAAACTGAACATCACCAAACTTATTGAGGAACCTATAGGCTTCACCAGAAAGAGGTCCAGGACGCACAACAGGTTAAGAATTCCTGATCTAGAAAGTCTCTTACAGGAATGGGTTTTTGGGAGTTACTAGTGAGAGAATTTGAGAGAGGGCCATAGAGGGCCTTCATGAAATGGTGGATCTTAGAAAGACATCAAAACAGGTGCCAGCTCATGTCAAGTGACTGGTAAATAGTAGTTGAAATGAAATAAATGGGATAGGCTGGGTTACAGGAGGAAGTAGTTCAATGGTAGCCTAGGATAATCTGGTGGACCTGACCTCCAATAGTTTCCCAGTGATGAATTCATTCTGGGTGGGGCATGATGAAGATAAGGATGGCATTTGAGGCCCTACACAGCCCAGCCCCTTCCTCCCCATCCTCCCCTTCCTGTCTTCTTACGCCTCAGTCCCTTGTTAGCATTTATATGGCACTTTACGATTCTCCCAACAACTCTGAGAGTTATACACTGTTAGTATTCCCATGTTACTGAGGAGCAAAGTGAGACTGAGAGGAGGGACCTGCCCAGGGTCATACAGTGAGGAAGTATCTGAGGCAGGATTTGTTCTCAGATAAGGTGGGCTCCTTTACTCTGTCCACTGTTGGAAGAAGTGACCGTTAACAGTGATGACCTTTCTTTTCTTACACAGCAATATAGGATAAAAATCACAGACTTGGAGCAGCCAGTCTTGGTCAGCCTGCCCAAGAGGAAGAAGGGGCCTGATGGAAGACCCACAAGCCCTGCCCTGCTCATGCCTGAGCTCTGTAATCTCACAGGTGCTGTGTGATATTCTCTTCTTTGGAGGGAAGACAGAATCACTTATCCATTTCTTTCTTGCCCACCAATTCTACTTCTCTCCTTCATTTAATACCTCCTCCTTCAAGTACTCTGGACTTTATCCAAGACCTCTTCTTTAACCCCTGCCCAGCTCTCTAAGAGAGAGCTGCTCCTACATCCCATTGGCCACAGCAGACTTAATAAGCATTCTGAGCTCCCGTGTCTTTATCTCAAAGGTCTCACACGCTCAATGAGAAGGAATGATAGGATCACTAAGAACATAGCTAAACATACAAGGTTGTCACCTGAAAGACGGCACAGTGAACTCCAAAAACTCATCGACAATATTCATAGGTGACTCTATTCTAGGGGGTCACAACCTTTTTTGTGTCATTCACGTCTTTTAGTAGTCTACTTTTTAAATGCATAAAATAAAATACAGGATTGAGGAAACCAATTATATTGAAACACAGTTCTCAAAATACTGGGGGAAAAAAGTTCTCATATCCCAGGTTAAGAACTCCTGCACATATAATAGGTGAGTGATTTATGTTATCAGATTTTCATTCTCATCTTCGATAACAAATGGCTCGGAGTTGGTCAGATCAATCTAGTCGCTAGTTTCCTTCAAAGTTTAACTCAGTTATCAGTTCTTCTATGAGACCTTTCCAGATTGAAATGACTTTTTGTGCCTGTGTATATATGTATATATGAGTATATATATGTATATATTATATATACACACATGTATGCACATATACATACACATAGTAGATAGATGTATGCATATCATCTCTCCCAAGAGACTGTAAGCCAGTGGTTCTCAACCTTCCTGATGCCCCATGACCCTTTAATACTCATATGTGGGTGTATCTGCATGTGGGCGGACTCACCTGGAGACAGAGGAGTGGTGTCTCGGTTCCTAAGACCATCGGAAATATATGTTTTCTGATGGTCTTAGGTGATTCCTGTGACCCCTGTGAAAGGGTCGTTTGACCCCCAAAGGGGTCGTGACCCACAAGTTGAGAATCAGGAATTGTTTTTCCAGTGCCTTCTACATAACAGGCCCTAAATAAATTCTTAGTAATCAAATCAGGACAATATCAGCTCCATAGACAGATAGATAGCTGTAGATATAGATCTCAGATAATTGAAAGCTAAATTTATAGCCCTCTTCTTATCTTTTTAGTTTCGTACCAGACAGCTGTAATAGGAGAGACAAGCAAAATTAGTTGGGACAACTCTAACAATTTCTCAGCTCTGTTTGTCATTCAGTCACTGGAGACAACCCCAAAAGCAGAGTAAGACAGGAAAATGAAAAGCTACCTTGGGCTACCTTTGTGTATCTTGGGGTGGCTGCAACTTTGTCAGAACTTGAAGTGGCTTTTCAGAATCTCAACCCCGAGAGATACCGCCTGAGACTTTTGGTTGGGGGATGTTTGTCTTGATTCTGGTGCATCTGGGATTGACTGTCACACCATTATTTTATTTTATCAATGTCCCAATACTCCCCATTCCACAGAAATGCTGATGTCCAGAGAGAGCTTCAGGAATGGAGTTTAAACTTTGAAAAACAATCATTCTCTCTCCCTGGAAGAGTTTTGCCGGGGCAGATACTCAACAAAGATAGAAATGTAAGTTTCTTAGGTTGAGTTCGTTGTTTCTTTGTTTTTAATCACCAGTTTAGTTTGGTCCAAAACAAACTTGTACAAACCAAAGTAAACCTACTTATACAAGTAACGAGAAGAGCCAAAGTCTTACCTTGTTCTTTTACTGGGCTTTCGACTGTTATTTCCACATGAATAAAAGAAGTAGATGAAATGAAAAATGAAAAAATGAAAAAAAAAAGAAAAAAATGAAAGAAGTAAACTTATGACCAAAAGTATAGTTGGGTTTTTTTTTTTACAGTGCTTAAAAGTTTGCAGAGCACTTTAGAAATATTCTCTTATATGATCCTCACAATAACCCCTAGAGGTAGGTACTATTATGATCCCCATTTTACAGATGAGGTTAAGTGAAGTGAAGTACCTGAGGTCAGATTTGAACTCTAGTCTTCTGACAACAAACCCAGCACTCTTAATGACTAGGCCACCTAGTTACTTCATCAAAAATAAGAAACCATTAGTTTTACACATTCTTTTTTAGATGCAGAAGTCACCTTGGCAGACAGTAATAGCGTATCTGTTTAGGGCCTGGGGAGAATATCTCTCCTCTTTACCCTCCCTCCTTTGCACAACTACTAAAGGGATCTTCCTAAAGCATGGGTCCGACTGTGGCACTCCCCTACTCTAAAAGCTCCAGGGGCTCCCCCTTTGCCCTAGAATGAGGGCTCCTCTCTGTCAGACAGTGATGTGCAATAATCCTGGAGAGACAGGCCAGAACTGTCTGGTTCTGGCCTGTCTCTCCAGGCTTATTGCATGTCATTCCCCTTTATGCCCAGGACATTCAAGCCAACTGGTGCCCTTCTTGTTTATGACTCCATTGCCCATCTTCAGGCCTCCTGTCTTCTCTGCCTGGAATGTTCCCCCACTCCCTCTCCATCTCTTAGAATTCTAGCTGCCTTCAAAACCAAGCCTAAGAGCCACCTCCTACAGGAGGCCTTTCTTGCTTTCTGTTGTCATCCCCTACCCTCTGTATGCTCTGTATCGGCTTCACAGGTGCATTTATTGGGCAGCCAGGTGGCACCATGGTGCAGGGAGTGCTGGGCCTAGAATCAGGAAGACTCATCTTCATGAATTCCTATCTGGTCTCAGTATTGGATCATCCGGGGCTTAATAAATACATGTTGACTCATTGGAATTTTAGTAGTTGTAAAGCACTGTTAACTTTTTATAACACGTTGTCTAACTCTTCCTCACCTAGGCTATGCCTATCCAGTGTACAGATTGGTCAAAAGAAATCACAAAAGTACAGTTAAGTTGTCCTAAACCACTGACTAATTGGCTATTTGTCTTTAATCATGAAAATTCAAGACTAGCCCAGATCCTGTGGGAGAAACTAAATTTAACTCCACATACCCTAGGTATAAGTTTGAGGCCCCCTGAGCGGTAAGTACAGTTAAATTTGTCCCGTGGTTTAGACATTGAATGCTGGTAGGTGACAGGTTATGCATTTGGGGAAGGTTTTTTTTGCAAATACTTTGAGTCATAATCTAGGGTTATATAATCCAGTAGAAATTGTTCAGCAATGCTTAAAAGATGCCTTCTTTCACTGGTTATAAAGGGGACCCTTGCTATTTGAGGAAAATAGAGATATCACCTGCTGCCCAGGTCCCCTCAAAAGCCCTCAGCCCCCAAGGTTTGATCCTGGCTCCTTACCTCCAAAAGGTCAGTTTCTCTCTTTTTGGCTATGGCCTCAATTTCAGGGGCTCATTTTCCCTCAAATGTGGGTAACAGGGTTTCTCAACTATCACAAAGGCATTCAGTGTACAGTATGTGTATCAGGCATACAGTGTAAATCATGGGTATCACAACCTTTATTTCACCTACCACAGAAAATTCAAAAGACACACAAATAACTCACAGGAGCCCATGAACAAATACAAAACCATAGTCCTGAGATAGTCCATTAGACTCCCTCCACACTCATCCCTGAAAGGTCAAAATACTTTGAGGACTTCTGAACAAGCACTCTCCACTGATCTTGGACTGGCACTGTCTGAGAAACTCACATCAGTAGCAGGGAAAGGGTGGCAAGAAGATGTGTTAAAAGACGTGAGGGTGGAGTGGCCTAGTTTATTAAGATGTTCATGGGCAGCATTCCAGGAACTGGGGAAGATGTTGTATGAAGAGCACGGGGTGATGATCAGCGGGGATGGAAAGGGGAACGTCATCATCCAAACGTAGTATATATTACAGTCGCCTTAGACCAGTGGTTCTCAACCTTCCTAATACTGCCACCCTTTAATAGTCGTATGTGGGCATGTCTGCATGTGGGTGGACCTGTCTGGAGACGGATAGAAGAGGTTCCTAAGACCATCTGAAATATGTGTTTTGCAATGGTCTTAGGCAACTCCTGTGAAAGGGTCGTTCGACCCCAAAGGGGTCGCGACCCCCAGGTTGAGAACGGCTGCCTTAGACCAAAAGAGAAACCAAATGAAGGAGATGTCACCCACCTGGTGCAGATAACAATGGACAAACGAAGGAGGACTTTGTTTCTTCGGTCATCAATGGACCTATCATTCTTCCAGAGAAACAGCAGGAAATAATTTCTTAATTTACCAAAATGGCAAAGCCATCTTTCAAAAATTAGAGAAACCCACTTGGAGAAATGCCTTCTTATCTGATTCTCTCCAACATGGAAGAACTGGTTTCTGGGGCAAACCTTGGGGAGAACCTTGGGGAGAACATGGACTGGTATTAATTGATTGCAAGTTGCATAATGGGTCAGTAGTCTGATACCTCTCTGACTCGAGGGGGAGTGGACAGAACCGAAAACTCCCTTTATAGAGGGCTCAAAAAAGCACCCGCTCACTGGGTGCTTGGATTCAACTCCAGTCAGTGATTCTGTAAATATTTATCGAGCACCCACCAAGTGCCGGGAACTGCGCTGCTAAGCACTGGAGATGTGAAGAGACAGCAGGGAAGCAAGCACAAACAAGCTATAAACATGATAAGCAGGGAAATGAAGAGAGGAAAGGCACTCGAATTAAGAGGACTTCTGGGGCATGGGTGCTCTCCTTTGTGTCTGTGAGAGGACGGGATAAAGGATAATTTCTGTGCTTTGTGACCTCTCACCCTCACTTGGACCTCTGGGTTGCAAGAGAAGAACCAGGAGTCATGGGACCTAAGAATACCCATAACTGGGGATGCGAAGAAAAGCTGTGTCATTGTCTATAGTCTAAAATCTATTAAAGGCTGGGAGCTGGTTTGAATCCTGATCAAGACTGGGATTGGGGGTGGACAGTTGTAATCATTCTTACTTGCACTTTAATTTTTTCTGAGGAAGGAAAGTGAAAGTCTCTTTTCTCTGTTCGTTTGAACAGAGGGTGTGTAGTCATTTGCTCAGAACATCCAAGAGGGAACCAATAATTGGGGGAAAGAGAGGGAGAGGTGGAGAGAGGGGGTGAAGGGAGAAGAGGAGGCAGGGACAGAAAGGAAGATGGGAGATGAGGGAGATAAAAAGAAGGGGGAAAGGAATGGAGCATAGGGGAGAGAGAGCTACCTTTAAAAAAATATAATTTTATTTTATTTTCATGAAGATTTATCTGTTCTCTCTCTCCCCCCAATAAAGCAAGAAGAACTGTAAGGGTCACAAAATAGGTTCCAGATTGCAAGTGGTGATGTTGAGACACAGAGAGGAGTGAGGCCCGGGAATGAGTTGGGTCACGTGGAAGTCAGAGCATATTGCACCATCGCTGGCCAGGGGATATTGCATTGCTCAAGACTTTCTTACGTGGGATACCTGAGGTTCCCTACTGATGTCTCCACACCCTGGGGTCTTCGTGCCCTTGTAATTATCTCCCCTCTCTCAATCCCGCTCAGCTGGGCTGTGTCCCGTGTGGGGTGTGGATCTGGGCTAGATAAAAGGACCCAAGCCTTGGAGGGGCTGGCGGCCTCAGAGTCCTGCTGTAAGGCTTCCCGGATGTGACATCAATAAACCCTCTTAACATCTACCCTCCAGCATGACTTTCCTTTTCAAGAGAAAACACGTAAACCACCTGCGGGTGAACCCTGACAAAGAACAAAACTCTTGTTACAAACTTTCATAGTCAATCCAAACAGTGAACATATATACATATATATCCCTATAGATATATGCACATACGTACACACATATATACACACATATATGACTTTCATAGTCAAGCTAAAGAGTTTCACATTGACCATTTCCAAATATGTGTGTATATGCATACACATATCTATTCACGTATACATACATAAATTCACATACATGCACACATATAGGTATGTCTATGTATATGTGTATCGAGATATAGATCTCTTTATCCAGAGTCCATTTCTCTTTATCAGGTCCCATAACTGACAGGCTTATCCTGAATGAAGCCCCACCTGGTGGTCAACTCAAATCTTGACTTCCAGGTTTGTTTAAACTCCTTGCCTGGATTTTTACCTATGTGACAATATACATGAACCAAAGCCCCAAGAAAATACCATTCATAGTAGTCACATACACACATCCAAAGACTAAAACCAAGTTTTTAAAAAGCAGATATACAGGGAATTTCAGTTCTTGGACCTTAGGAAGAAACTTATATTAACTGACTTTGATAAGGATGTGCATTTCTGTACCACTCAAAAATGTATAAGGTACCTTCTTCGCAGCATCCCTGCTTGACAAGCAAGGCAAATATTATGCCCATTTTAAAGTGAAGAAAATTATAACTTCAATGACTTTCAAGGGTCATATTACTAGTGTCAGAATTGGGAGTCAGTAGACTTGGACTGGAGTTCAGCTTCTATGACCAGCCCTGACATTACACTGTCTGCTTCCAACATGCAGGGGAATACTCGCTACAAGCAGATGGGGAAAAAATTTAGGATAATACCTTTATCTGACAAAGGCCTTAAACTTTGATCCTGAGAATTAAAAAGAAACTCCAAATGTAAAATCTATAGGCTAGTGATTTACGGGTAATTTCTTTCTCAGTAAATATCCAGATTCTGATTAAATAGAAGTACTGAGAAAAAGATCCAGTTTTCAGTTAATCATAATGCCTGTTACTACATAACTTTTGATAGGTTGGTGCCCTTCAGTGGGTCAAACTTTGTTCCTTTTGACTAAAGACTAATAATAAGAGAACTATTCCCTAGATGAGTGATTTCAAATCCAATATTGACTTAGAAATCCACAAATGAACCCTCTCTAGGTTGGATTGCATTTTTATGTATTGAACATTTCCCAATTGAGACAGCACTGGAATACTAGGTCGCCAGAATCATGCCTCCTCTGCCATAGTAGAGAGGAGGAACATTTTATTGGTTAAGAACGATGGGGAAACGCCTCCTTCTATTATAATAAAAATATCAGAGAGTGGCACATAAATGTAAATGTATATGATAAAAATCTGTGAGTTGTGTGCTGATGTGGATGGAGGAGATTTGAAAGGAAAAAATTCTGAATATATATCTACAGACAAATGTGGTAAGGGATTGGAAGGTTTATTTTCCCCTCCTTTCTGTTAACAATTTTAACAAATATTTTTAGGCCACTCTGGGTCCTTTTTTACTATTTGAATTTTTATTCTTAATACCTTTTTTAACTTGCCTTCTTTTATTTGGATTTAATGGTCTGAGTTCAGCTATATGAAACCTTTTTAAGCTTGTGTGAATTAAATAGCTTGAACTGGCTACCGATTTCTGACTATAATGAGAGTGTATTTATTCCCTTCCTTGGTGTCTGGGACAAGATAAAACTGAAGAGTATCTTAAAGTCTTAAAGAACAATGTTATACCACAGACTCAGATTGTGAGTAGCCAGTTGTTCACTTCTGAAATAGCAAATACTTGGTTCTTTATTTCCAGTTGACTACACAGCAGTTTCCAGTCAGCTGCCCTCCTATGATTTCATACTCAGAGACTTAAGAATGACCCGCTGGGGATGCAAAAACAAAAATGGTGATGCCTTCGCTGAGCCTGTGTTCTCTGGTAGGTGTGTTGGGGGAGCTAGGAGGAGGAGGCTGTACCATAATGTACATAATGTAAGTTGAAAGAGAGGGAACTAACAGCTGGGGGAATGAGGGAAGACTTCGTGAAGGAAATGTCACCTGGGCTGACATTTTAAGAATGGTGCTGGATTCTGAAAGACAAGAACAAAGATGGAGAACATTGCAGCAATGGGAGATGGGTCGGATGAATACTGGAAAACAGGAGATAGAATGTCAGGTTTGGAGAAGACCTTCTAATCTGGTATCCTTTTACCTTCCTATCCTTATCATAGCTTCATGTATTCTCCCCCATGTACTTTGCTTCTTTTGTGCCCTTTGCATATACTATTGAATCTCTACCTGTCCTTCTGCTTTCAGCTAAAGTGCTACCTTCTCACTGAGGTTTCCCCCTGCAATCTCAGTCTTTAAGGATTATAACTCCCACATCAAGCAACCTGCTTTGCCTTTCTGTCTTTAGCCATAGCTTAAATAATGCCTCACATATGAATTCTTTATAATCATCCCAATAGATTGAGTCTGTGTGGACAGAAACCTTATTTTATTAAAATTTTTTTTATCTCTCCCAATGTCTAGTATGAGGCTATGTACTTTGTTAAGGTTTGTTATTCACAATTGAATTCCATAGGGCCAAAACAGGATCAGGAGGCCAGGGAGGCCAGTTAAAAAAATTATTGAACTATGTAATTGGCTGGTTCATGGTAACAGTACTAGTTGATATTGATGCTGCCCTTGGGCATTTAAAAAACTATTTATTTGATTTCCTCTAACCACCCTGCAAGGTAAATTCAACAGGTGTTATACCCAATATATGCTTCATAATTGGAAACAATATTTTTTTTAAAAGAGAGAGATAAAAATGGAGCTCAGAGAAATCAGGTGACTTGAACACACTCACCTAGCTAGTAAGTGCCAGAGGTGAGATTTGCATACAGGTCTCACCTGATTCCAAGTCTAGCACATTTTGGGGCTATACCACATTGCTCCTCATTTAATCATAAGCTTCTATTTATTGCAGGTGTTGAGGCAGCACCATGAAAACCATCTGTCAGTGATTTGGCAGATTGACTCAAAGCTTTGTTTAGGAAATTGGAATAGATAAACTCCTAGTATCTCTTCCACATATAAGATTCCAATCTTAGTATGGTATAGGATTTAAGACATTCCATTTTCTGCCTCATACTGATACATCCTTATAGGTTATTGTTCTGGAGTAGGACCTCAGTGCCATGTCAGCTGCTGTTTGAACTGCTCCCCAAACACAGGGTTGAGGTTTGCCTAACTACCTTTGTTTCTGCTCTTTTGGGGGGCCAGTTTATAGAGCTGTATACACATGTACCTTTTCCTAATCATACACATTCTTTAAGACTCAAATCAAGAGTTCTTCTTTGCTGAAATGAGAACTAGCATTTATAATGTTTTGTAAAATCAGTAAAACACTTTACAAATCCCTCATTTTATTCTTACAACAGCCCTAGGAGCTGGATTCCAGGGAGGTTCTCCCTATTTTATAATTGTCGAAATTTAGGCCTAAGAGAGTAAGTAAATTGCCTAGGCTCATTGCAGCTAGTAAGGGACTGAGGCCATGTTTGTACTTGGCTCTTCCTGCTTCCAGGTCCAGGGCTCTATCCACTGTGCCACCTCACTGCCTTAAAATGTTACCGAGTCTCTATGGGTGGTTGGTTATCTGCTTTTATTTTAACATCCTGTTAAGGCAGTGTGTAAACTCTAAGGGTTCCCTTCCAAGAATCAAGAAAGGGATTGTGTCAGGAGAATTTCTGGTTCAGGCTTCTTACTGCTACTGGGGTAAGAGACTATGATGAGGAAAAAACTCTGGCTCAAACTTCTTGCTAACACTTAACTAAAAAAGGACACTGCTCAGCCTCTATTTTGAGCTTCCAGATATTGTTCCTGAAAGATCAAAGGTCACGAAACCTGCAGAATCAAGACTGGAAAAGGAGCCACAGTTCCTGTTTTGCCCAGTTAGAAGGTGTCCTTATCTTTCCCTTTCTATTACTTGTTTCCAAACATATATAACTTTCCCTTCCCTTCTTGCTTTCAATAAAATTCTGTATAATGTATATATGTGTGTGTTTGTGTGTGTGTGTGTGTGTGTATATATAAACTCTACAGACTATCTTCATACCATATACAGGGTTCAGGTAAAGATAGAAAGCACAAATAATTAGGTAAAAACAGAAACTTCAAATTTCAAATTTTTAGATGAGTTAGCTTAATTTCATGTCTTCCCTACAGCTCTGACGTTTATAAGATTAATTCCATAAGGTTTGGTCTAGATTTCCTGGAAAGGTCCAAAAAAGACCAATGTGATTAAGTTTTGTAAGACTCTACTAATTTATAATCTCATCACTAACAAGTTTAAGCAACATTACCTAACAAAATTCTACAAGAAGCCTAGAATCTAGAAAGTCAATCTACTGGAAGAAACTCCTCTGCAAATCTGCGTTAGGAACCATGTCTATTCCAATACTGTTAACTAACATCCCAATGAAAGGCACCAGGCATATATGTCTCACAGTTTAAGTGCACCAGACTAGACAATTTGCAGACAATGGTCAAGGATGGGTACCTTTGATACACAATTTCCAAGGGAAAATGCTTCTCAGAAGCAGATAACTTCATGAAATAGATGACTAAACCTCGGACAACAGGATAAGAAATCTATTATTTAAAAGGAAACTAACTGAATATTGTATATGTGTTTAACCAAACTGCTAATATTACTCAGCACCTGAATTCCATTAAGATATTAGGAAAGGGTCTAGAAGAATTAAACTTGAAAAGATATTTGACTAGGACATTGGGGGCTTGTTGCCAAGAACAGTCTGGATCAAGGCAGTTTTGAAAATTTTGCATGTTATAACAATAATTATTATATTAATTTTCTTTTATTGTGGTAATTCGTGCTTCCCAGTACTTGTATCTGCTTGTGGAAATGCCTACCAGATAACTTATGTAAAAGTATTTCCAGAAGAAAACAATGGGATATACAAGAATGTGTTTGGATCTTGTGTGATCTTAGACCAAAGGGGGACTGTGGCAGCAGAATTCTGGCTCAGGCCCCTTGGTTGCCATTGTATTAAGAAGAACACGTTGCCCAGTCTCTATTTGAAACAAGGAAAGAAGCCATAATTCCTATTTTGATTAGCTGAAAGGCGTCCTTCTCTTCTGCCTTCTGTCACTTGTTTCCAGACATATATACCCTTCTTTTCCCCTCCTGCTTTCTGTGAAATTCTATTTATCTTTATTGCTTAAATATTCACATTTTATATAGAATTCTATGTAGGTTGCTAAAGCTGATGCCCTGGGTTCTCTGACTTTTTTTTAAAAAACACAGATGAGCCTGTGCTCTGAATGTAATAAAATTCTATAGATGACTATCTCTGCATTGTTAATTTGGTGATTGACAGTAGTACTTAATGAACCTTTGGGTAATTTTTATTTTGGGCTGATTCTGGGGGAATGGAAGGGACTCAGGCTATTGAATAAAATCTCAACAAGATTTCCTCCTGTAATATAAGAGGTTATGTGGTGTAAAGGAGACAGGGCTGTATTTGGAGTCAGAAGACCTGGCTTTGAGTACTCATTCTACCACTACATGTGTGATCCTGGTCAAGTCATAAAGCCTTTTGGGGTCTCACTTCCTCATCTGTAAAACATGGGGGCTGGGGGGTGGAGCCAAGATGGCGGCATAGCAGCAGCAACATATCGCAGATCTCACATAGCCACCCCAAAATACCCATAAAATAGGACTCTAAACCAATCCTAGAATTCCAAAACGCACACAAAGATACTTCTCACTAAAGTCAGCTCAGCTACGAGGAACCATATCAGCACCGCGAACCGAAACCAGCCTGGCCTGAAGCCGCGGCTGTGCCCCGGGGGCGGCTGGGCAGGTGGAGCAGAGGAGCCTCTCGGGTGAGTGGATTAGTGGCAGCTGCAAGTGGGGATTGCGAAAGGGGGAGATAAGCAGTCCGGCCAAAAGGCCTCCAGAGCGGAAAAGCAAAAGGCAGAGGTTTTGCACCCGCCTCCGTGTTGTAGCTTCCCGCCTGCAGCCTGCAGACAACAGGGGGACTGAGTGATTGTTCTCAGGCCAGTGCTCTTGAGTTTAGTGGCCTGGATCCGGATCATCATCTTGGCCTTGGTCTTGGAGTCTTCATTATCCAGTCAGCCGGAAGTAAGTAGGAAGAGTTCCCAGCATCTCCCTGAGAGCCACAGCAGCCAGGAGGACCCCAGAAATTTGGGACAGAGCTTTCCCTTCTGCAAGCAGAGCCCCAAAGAGATTTAAAAAAAAATCACGGTCTGAACAACCATGAGTAAAAATAAGAATAAGAAGCAAAGTAAGAACAGCTCCCAAACCCTAGATTCCTTCTTTGGGGAAAAGAAAGATCATGGGAGAGAGAGGGAGGAGGAGAGCGCAGCCAGAGCACCCCCACCAGGGGCCTCCAGTAAACATGACGAATGCCTTAAAGCTAGAGATGAGCTGAAGAAGGATTTTCAAAACCAAA
>CM053587.1:320848506-320864089 GCA_028646515.1 Pseudochirops corinnae | reverse complement strand
GGAGATCCATCTTGCCCTACCGAAAAGTGACATAGGAGAGAATAGACTGGGGGAGGGAGTTCACACTGGGATGGCTGTTTTGGGGCAGTGGGTGGGGGAAAGAGGGGGAGAAAATATGTAACTCAAAATCTTGTGGAAATGAATGATGCAAACTATAATAAAATTTAAAAAAAAATAAAAATAAAAGAGGAAAAAAAAACAAAAAAGAAAAAAAAACATGGGGGGCTGAACTAGATGACTTCCAGGGTCTCTGCCAACTCTACATGTTGATTGTATGATCCTTGACAAGTAGGACAAAATAGCCTCTGTCCAAATATTCGCTATAATAGAGACTCCCTTAACTCCAGAGGCAGATGTTTTTACTTTCCGAGAGACCTTGTGGTTTGAAGGTTTTTCTCTTAATAAGTCTAGGATGTTGAGGTGGCTAGGTGGCACAGTGAATAGAGCACCAGCCCTGGAATCAGGAGGACCTGAGTTCAAATCTGGCCTGAAACACTTGACACACTTATTATCCATGTGACTTTGGGCAAGTCACTTAATCCCAACTGCCCTCCAAAAAGGAAATAAAAAAAAGGAAGAAAAAATAAGTCTAGAGTCTCTAATTTTGTCAACACTAGTATCAGTATAGCCTTTAACTACCTTAACCTCTCTGTTCTTTGGTAGATGGTCTTTGAGAAGTGCTGTGGTCAAAATTCCATTGCCCTGTAGCCAAACAGGTGATAAGCCTCTCTGAATTTACCTAGTCTGGTCTTTAGCTTATAGACATCTTCCATTGTAAATCTCCCTCCTTGAAGCCATTCATCTCAGGGCATGTCAATGCTGTATATAATTTAGCTACAGAAAAATCCAAGAGTACTTCCATGCCAAAATGAGCCATTATGGTAAGACTTTGGTGGAAGTTTTTCCTTACATTAAGCTGGAAATTGCCTTTCCAATTTCTACTTGTTGTGCCTAGTTCTGTGGTCTTGAGCCTGGCAAAATAAGTTAAGCCATTTTTCTGTGTGACAATACTTCAGATATTTGGAGGCATCACAGTGTTACAGGGTACTTGACCTTGAAGTCAAAAAACAATTTGTATCCTAAATTTCAAGAATGAAATTAGAGAAAAGTAGGAGTTGCCTAAAGAGATTGAGAATACACAGGATACTTATTAACTTAGTATAGATTTTTAAAACACAGGCAAAGAAGACGGAAGCAAGGGCAAGTAATGGAAGTTGAAGACAAAATATGGCCTGATCCTGTAAGAATGTGAGAAGTGTTGAGGTAGAAGTGATGGAAACTTGGAGGGGAGAGGGGGAAGGACCTTTACTCCAAGATTTTGTCATAGAAGACAGGAAAGCTTGATATAGTCTGACTTGTACATTAGACTTTAAGAAAACAGATTTCAGAAAGTACAGAGGGAGGGGTAGGCTCTCCTGGCC
The DNA here is from genome assembly GCA_028646515.1 of Pseudochirops corinnae. Classification (NCBI taxonomy): domain Eukaryota; kingdom Metazoa; phylum Chordata; class Mammalia; order Diprotodontia; family Pseudocheiridae; genus Pseudochirops; species Pseudochirops corinnae. Next base: position 320,862,668 of record CM053587.1, on the reverse strand, counting down.
TAAAATTCAGTCAAGTGGAATGATAGATGCTCAAGAACGAAATTCTGAGGATACAAAGGGAAACAATTCCAATTAGAAGGAAAAGTGAGACCTATTTGGATGCACAGGGAACTCTCTAGTGAAATGTGACAGAAAGTCGAAGAAAAGCCAGGAAACAATGGATGACCAGAGCATGGAACAGTCCTTTGGAGACTGGGTCAGGAATACTAAAGATTGGCATGAACTAAAGATATGGAGGGGAATGAAGGACAAAGAAAAATTGCAGGGAGTGGGGAGGGTATGTTTTTAGATATCTTGGGGATAATAAGCAAAGAAAGACTAGAACCTCTCTCTAGAGTAGATGAGATTATAACCCAGGTGTTAGCTGATAGCCGGCACTGATAGAAGGCAGAGCTGTACAGTTGCTTTGCTACTTCAGTTTTCTCTGCCAAGGAGAAGAAAAAATTATTTGCACTTCCAGGTACAAAATACAAGTGACCAAAAAGGAGTTGATGTCTAAGATAATTAAGGACATGATAGTAAATGAGAGGTAAACTCAGAAGAATGGCACTAGCAGTCAAAGAGTTTCAGAAGATGACAAGGTCAACATGAGTCAAATACAATATGGCAGCCAAAAAAAGCTGACATCATCTTGGACTATTTTAATTGAGATATCGCTTACAGGAGTAAACTTTTGTTTACTCGTGCAATCCCCTCGAATTACTGTCTTACCGTATTTGGGCAATGCAGTGGATAGAGCACTAAATCTGGAATCTAGCCTTTGACATTTACTAGCTGTTTGACCCGGGCAAGTCACTTAACCTCTGTCTCAGTCAGTTAATAAATATTTATTGAGCCCCTATATGCCAGATACTGTGCTAAGCACTAGAGAGGGAAGGCTTCAACTGCCTCAGGGATGATAATAATCACACGTCCCTCCTGGATTGCCTGGACGATCAAGCAAGGTAATGTTTTTAAAGTCTTTGCAAATTCTAAAGTGCTATTTAAATGTTGTTCTTATTATCTCCTTATTGCTATCCATATTCCTTCCCTTTTCCAGAGAAGCTCCTCAATCAATTTCACTTCTCCTCCCACAGACTTCTCTCCTTTCGCAGGGGCTTGTGGGCTCTGACTCAACTGGAGTTGCTCTCACTGAGGTTACCAGTGGTTTCTCAATTGCCCAATCCAATGTCCTTTTCCCAGTCCTCATCCTTCTTGTCTTCTTTGTAGCATTTGACACCTTCCTGGGATTTTTTTTTTGCCCCTCAGTTTTTCTGACGCTGCTTTCTCCTGCTTTTCTTGCTACTTGGCTGATCACTCTTGGTTCTCCTTTGCTAGATGGTTATCCACGCTCCAAGGCTCTGTTCTGAGTCCTCTTCTCTTTCTATACTCTTTTATCTTGTATTAATTTTATGTCTTTTATATTTAATTACAGGTACATGTTGGCCTTCCCAATAAGCTCCTTAAAGAAAGGACTTATTTTGCTTTTGTCTTCTTATTCCCAGGGACCTAGCACATGTCTAACACATGGAAGGCACCAAATTCAAGTAGACATGTTGAATCATCATCTTCCATGAGTGAGATTGTCTCTATGCTGATTACTTTCAGAGCCATAGATTCAGCTCTCATCTCTTTCCTGAGCCACAATTGTTATAGACATTTCCAAATGGGTGTATCTCATAGACATCTCAGACTCAATCAAGTCTAAAATAACTCATTTTCTTGCCCTCTAAACCTCTTCTTCCTCCAATCTTCCTATTTCTCTTGAGGATGCCATCTTCCTTCTCATCAGTTTTTTTTTATTTTGCTCTTTGGAGGGGGGAAGGCAGGGCAATTGGGGTTAAGTGACTTGCCCAAGGTCACATGACTAGTACATGTTAAGTATCTGAGGTTGGATTTGAACTCAGGTCCTCCTGATTCCAGGGCCAGTGCTCTATTCACTAGATCACCTAGCCACCCCTTTCTCATCAATTCTTTACCACCTCTACTCATTGCATTCTATTTCTACCTTCAAGTCTTTGCACAAGTCATCTTTCATGTCTGCATTAAATTCTCTTGTTATTTCTACTTCTTAAATTTCTTAATTTCCTTAGTAGTCCCCCTTAGGTTCAACTTCATCTTGGAAGCCTTCTCTGATCGTCCTAGTCATTATATGTTCCCTCCAGTCAAATTACATCATATTCCCGTATCTATCACAATTTGTTGTTTTTCCTGTAGAACATAAGCCCTTCCAAGGCAGGCGATAGTCTTCATTTCACCTTCGGGGCCACCTGCATTGGGCAGTGCCTTTTATACAATAGGAACTAAATACTTGCTTGTTGAATGAATGACTCTTTGTGATAGGAGTTGTCTTTTGTTTTCAAGGCTGTTTGTCTGCTGCCCGATAATAAAAAAGAAAAGTATGATGCTATAAAAAAATGCCTATGTACAATCTGCCCAGTTCCAAGTCAGTGCATAGTAGCTGAAACCTTAAAGAATCCCCAAACTGTCCTGTCAATTGTTACCAGCCTGGCTCTGCAAATGAATTGCAAGATTGCAGGACATCTTTGAAAGGTTTTTGTCCCTGTAAGTTGTACTTTATTGGAATGTCTCTTTTTTTGTAAATGTCATTTTGTAAATATTTACAGATCAGTGGTTTTGGTTGTAGTTTAGGCATATTTAGAAGTTTTTAATTCTTCTGAGCCATAGTATTGATGGAATTTAGGAATTTTCTTCTGAAAACCTAGAAATTCAGATAGAAGTGAATGCTCTATCTATGCAAACCAACTAAGTAGATGGTCTTTCTGTCAAGTATTAATAATCTTTCTGTCAAGTGAATGACTACCAGGTAACATGGTAGTCAACTCTACTCTTATTCATGCTCTGTGATAAATATTTATGCTCATGTGATAATTGAGAAAACCTTTCTTAAGACCTCCAGTCATGGTTCATTCAAGATTTGTGTTAATAGATTTTTAAGAAAATTTCTTAATTTTTCCATGTATTTTTTTCTTGTGTTTTTGACTAGATACCCTTTTCCATTTTAGTTCACAGATGCTACGTTCATTGGTATTGATTGCTATCATGAGGCCACATCAGGACATGAATCAGTGGCAGGATTTGTTTCTAGCCTGGATACATCATTGACTAAGCGAGTAGGACTTGGTAGATATAAAGTGAATTTTACAAACCTTTTTAGTTTGAGTTCTGTTTGGGGCAAAGACCAAGGGGATTCTAGAGACTTGAATATCAAGAAGGCAAGATCAAAGAGATTTTTTCGTGACCTAGATCTCTCTCCTTATTTCACTAGAACCCTAGCTTTCATTGAAAGTATCTTCATTGACATTCCCATCATACCCATTTACTGAGGGGAGAAGTCCACAAGTGCTATCCATTTTGTATATTTTCAAACTCATTTGAGATATTGATCAGTTATGCTGATTTTTCCCTCTACTATCCATAGGTCTGGATCCAAAAAAGAAAAACAAAAAAGAATCCTCCCCAACCCCAACAGTCATATTCCTCATTTTCACCATATCTGACAGTATCAGTGGGAGGGCAAATAGAAACACTTTTTAAAAATAAAGATTTTATTCAGAGCCAGTCCATTTAATAAACAAGATTTTTTTTAAGAAAAAAAGAAAAAAAGGGAAAAAATCAGCATAACTGATCATATCTCAAATCTGTATGCAGTAGCATGCACTTACTATGCTGCTTTATAATTACCATCATTATTATATTATAATATAGAATATTATATAATCGTGTTGTGTTATAATACTTATTATTATATTGTAGAAAAATCAAGTTTATGTGAATTTGACTCTTTCCCTCCTAACAGGTGGTATTCTTGCTGTCTCTTCCAAAAGCCAGGGCAGGAGTTTCTAGGTGGCCTCGAGATTTGCTTAGAAAGTAAGTTTCTCAGTACTTAATTACCAACATATCAATAAAAGATTCATTTATTTCCTTTTTCCCCTCACTTAATAGTATTTTATTTTCTCCCATTACATATAAAGATAGTTTTCAACATTCACTTTTATAAGATTTTGAGTTCCACGCTTTTTCTCCCTTCCTCCCCTTGCCCTTCTTCAAGATAGCAAACGATGAAAGGTTAGTTTGAAATGAATGATGTTATAAGCAACAACGTCAACAAATGTTGCCTCAAAATTGGATCCAAGGATGCTTTTTTCAGAGTACAGTTCTTCATTTTCTTGGTATCTTTTCAGGTGCATTAAATGCCTGAAAGATGTTACAACAATAACGTGCCTGTTCCCTAAGTTTATTTTCATGTGTTGGGATGGTGTAGGAGATGGTCAGCTTCAAACTATGGTGGATTATGAAGTACCTCAGATGTTGAGATGCCTAAATTCTCTTCCTAATTATTCTTACAAGTAAGCACAGGTGAATTATAAAGTGATTATTGAAACAAACTATTACTTATAATCTTTGAAAGTCTGTATCAGAGGTTCTTAATCTGGGCTCCTCAGACTCCAAGGGGATAGATTTAAGGGGATGGGAAAGATTGCATCTCTACTTTAATACAGTTGACTTCCTTTGTAATCCTACATGTTTGTTTTATGCATTTAAAAATTATTCTTGCCCTTTCATAGACTTCACCAGACTGCCCAAAGGGCCTATAACACCCCCAAATGGTTAAGAACTCCTGAACTACATGGAAAGGAATCTTGTCTAGCATGGTGGTAGGGAAATAATACTCCAGTATTCCAGTGAATGAATTATCTCATCAATGGGATTATTCCCTACAACATTAAAGACTATGTGTCCATTCATACCTGCCTATCCTATTCAATTCTCATCTTTGTCTCCTTGAGGAGATCCTGCCACATCCGCTGGGAACCTTCTTTGTGTCCTTCTTGACATTGCGTGGACACCACTAAGGCATGTGTACTGCCCATTAGCTATCATCACCTAACCCAGGCATCTTTTTTTTCTTTTGTGAGCTGTGTATTTCTCTACTATCCTTTATACTACTTCTCTTTAATTCATCGTTTATAATATGTTGTGGCTTAATCATGCTAGTATATGCCTCTTCATTGCCTTTTGGGGGAACTGTAACTTCATTTTCCAGGATTATAGTGTTCAATGCCTTGTAACCATCCATGCAACATAACCAGAAGAATAGGTTTTTGTTTCCTGCAGAAGCTTGGGATCCTGAAAATAACCAAGCCAAAGTTAATCTAGCCCTCTTTCTTCCTGAATTGCTCTGGACACAGCTCAATATCCACCTGCAGTGTCTGACACAGGTATGTGAGTGTGTGTGTGTGTGTGTGTGTGTGTGTGTGCGCGTAGATCCCACCTGCACGGCCTATGTGCCATAAGCAGCCACAGATTAGTTGTGGCACACCAGAAGATTTCCTCTGCATACAAGGGATGTTTTCCTTTACATTTTTCATGGGCCACCTGAAATCCTTTGGTGTATCACAAGCAGCCCAAGGACCGCAAGTGGCAGCCACAGGTTGTGCAGGCCTTAGATAGATAGATAGATAGATAGATAGATAGACAGACAGATGTAGAAATTTGGTTGTCTATTGAATTGCACTTCATAGTCTGGGCAATAATCTTTATTTATCCAGTTTTCTTCTCTGTGTAGATAGTTAGAATTGCTACATAAAACTGTAGGGAAAATTTTTTTTAAAATTTGGTAAGAGACCCAATCAAGTGAAATCATCACAAGGACATTTAAGAATGAAACTGGAAAAGGAACTCTAGACAGACAAAATGGGAAAATTCTGAATTCGTATTTATAAAAACCTCTTTTTGCCATCAAGGACTATAAAGCCATTGCATTTGAACTCTTAACATTACTGCCCTACATATGCTTCCAGAGGAATTGGAATTGGCACCAGAAAAAACAAAGATAGGAAAAGCGGTTAGATTAGACTGAGGACATAGAGAGGTCTGTGCTCTGGCCTCACAGTGTCTGGGGCACTGAGGAGCCAGGTCTCCAGATATCTGAAGGAAAAGCAGCGTGATACAAAAATGAGATGGATAAAAAAACAGAAAGATGCCCTTTCTCATTTTGTCCTCTTACCCCACAACACAAAAATCTAAGCACAAGAGGATTGGTGGATTCGTTTTATTCTGAGTTGCAATGTAGGGAAACTGAGGCTTTTATCCCCTTTTTATAGCCTAGTGCAGAGGTGAGGAACCTGCGGCCTCAAGGCCACATGTAGCCTTCTAGGTCCTTGTGCGCAGCCTTTTTACTGAACCCAAGTTTTACAGAAGAAATCCTTTTATTAAGGGAATTTGTTCTGTGAAGTTTGGATTTAGTCAAAGGACTGCACTTGAGGACCTAGAACACCACCTGAGGACCTAGAAGGTTCACATGTAGCCTCGAGGCTACAGGTTTCCTACCCCTGCAAGTGAGCTCCAGTGTTCAGAGAGAGAAAGCTTTTCCCAGTGTGTGCAATTTGTTATTTATATTTCTACTTCTGATTGAGGAAAAGGTCTTCTCAAGAGTGAAGAGTGTCTGAGAAAAAGAAATGGGATTTGAATTTCAGGACAACAGCTTAAAATATAGGAATGATGGACTGCATCTCACACGTGTGCACGATATAGGAAGAAGTATGGCAATAGAAAGGAGATAACTTGCATTTGCCCAGTGGATTGTTGGGGGGGCGGTGCTCCCTCAAACGTACTGTGTGGGTCTATACTATGAAAATATGAGCTCTCACCCATGAGCTTATCAGCCCTAGACAGTGAGCTCGAAACAAGCACCATAGTAAGAGGAGTGGCTACAAAATGTCCCCTGCCCCCTTTCATTTGGGGCAGACTCTAAGAGCAGACATACAGAGCATTAGTGGGAAGCTTGGGCCCAAGCTGAGAGGACTCTAGTGGTGAGGCCCACGTGTAAGCAGGAAGCCCATGTGGCTGAGGCAGTTCACATCTCCAGTGCTCTCTGACCCTGTGGTCCCTTCTCCAGTGGTGTCCTCACCCCTCTCCCTCTGCAGCAATGTCACTGTTGGGCCTTCTGGGTCTGTTCTTCTCTACAGCTCAGCTCTTGACTATGTTTAGCTCTCTCTTGAATCTACATAGGGAAGGAACTCTACCCCAAAACTCTAGTGGAAGAAGAGAGAAGAACCCCCTAAACCTTCTTCACCTGATTAGACGCACAGGGGTCACGCCACAAAGCTGCTCCCTGCTTTGACTGTACCTCAGCTCCTTCCAGCTGGGATGGCAGACTTAGCTTTTTAAAGGCCCCCAGAGACACAGACAATGTCTTGTCAGCCAGAGGTCAGCAGCCCTTCAGTATGCATTCACAGTACATACATGGATGATTGGGCATAGATTCACCTTTGCACTTTATAAAAAACATATTAACACATTGCTGCCTTTGTTATTCGCTCATTACTTTCTGTGATTCCATAGCTTGAGAGGGAGGAGAACCAAATTTTCCCCACTTCAAACAAACTAAGGAGTCCTATTTATATAGAACAGCTGAAGAATAGAAATGATAATGAAAAAAATTTAACTCCAAATCTGGATGGAAAGAGACAAACGGCTTCCTGGATCTGCCGCTGAATGGCATTGACAAGATGGGTCTTGTGCTTTGAATAGGGCTGTAGGTTATATATTTTTGCTTGTTTAAAACAACAGACGAAGTAAGAGGCAGGTTAGCCTCTTAAATATTTAGATATATTCAAAACAAGCCTTTATCACTACGCTAGGTGCTAGGAGTTCAAAGACAATATAATAGAATGCAAGCCTCTTGAGGGCAGGGATTGTTAGTGGAGACGACTTTACTCTGTGTGTGTGTGTGTGTGTGTGTGTGTGTAATGTACTTGTGAAGAAATTAGGAAACCAGAAAGAAGGAAGCATTGTAGAAAGTGTTTTTGCTAAGGACCAAGAGGAGAAACAGAAGCAGCATCATAGGGGAAAACTTCAGACTACCCAACCAGGAGGAAACAGAAATTTTAGAAGTAGGTGACAAACTGGTTATGGAATCATGATATGGTAGTGATGAGGGATCAGAGGACTCAATTATCCTGATATTGGAAATCCAGTTTCTGCTAAAAGCAAAGCAGTTGGTAAATTATTTTTTCTCTTAATGGGCAATTTTATTCTTCGAAAGATGACTGTTCCACTTTATAATTAATAGGATCGTGATTTTTTTTAATAAGAAGGGACCTTTAGAAGTAATCTGGTCCATCTTTCTCATTTTACTTATGAGAAAACTGAGGATCAGAGAGGTAGGAAGTGCCAAAGTCAGGTTAAAACTACATCCAGCTTTCTTTTTCCTTGAATACATCAATAATAAATTGTATCAGTTATGTGATAGATGTGGGAACTACTCCAATACCATCAATGTTTCCTCATGTTTTATAATTTGTATCTGTTTACCATAAAGTATCCATAGTGGCACTATGTGACATTCCAAAGCCTTTCTGTCTTTTCACATTCTTTGGGCACTGAGTGCCTTCCATCTGTTATCCTTTGCTCTTGTTTTGTAACTGGTTCATATCCTCTTCCAATTATACATTTCCTGGTTGTTCTATTTTTATACCACCGTTCACACAAGTAATCAGTGGCATGCCTTAATTTTGAAAGCATAGATTTCAAAGAATTCCAAAAGCAGAATGGATAAGATCTTATGGCCAAATCTGTGACAGGAGACAGATAACAAGCCCTCAGAAATGAAATTATGAACACACAGGCTCTTTTGATGACAAAGAATATGAGTATTGACCTCAAAGGACCCATGTGGATAATTTTGGGAGTAATCAGCTAAATTAGATTTTTTAGAAAATGTTAAAGATGGAAATAAGGGCAAGTAACTGAGGATCTATACCAACGAATATCATGATGGTTTAAGGCTGTGGTCAAAAGTTCTAAGACAAGGATATTCAAGAAGAGAAAAGACCAATGTTTGAGGCAGATGGGATGATAAACAAACACTTTTTCTTCCATTTTTTTCTAATCAAGAAAATGATCTTCAGGCTAGGAAGGACAGGACAAAAATAGAGAGAAATTAAAACCCCAAAAGTGAAGAAATAGTATAAAAATACCTAACAGGTCTCAGTGAATTCAAGTCACCTGACCTAGATGAACTACATCCCAGAATACTGCAAGAACCAGCTGATAGGGTTACTTAGCCACTGTTGTTTATCTTTAGGGAAGGAAATGCACAGGATGAGAGCAAGTGATATCATTAAATTCTAGACTGATGACCTTGACTTCATCTCTTGGCAAAATTCTAAAGCGCATTGAAGAGATAGATGGCTTATGAGCACATAGAAAAGGAAGTGATGGTCACACAGTACCAGCATGGATTCATAAAACAAAAGCAAAACAAAAAATCCAGGTCACATCAAATGATCCCTGTATCCCTTTTAAGGCTTCCAAGGTTGGCAGAGTGGGAGAGTGCCATGGACATAGTATAACTAAACATCAGCAAAGCCTTTTGTACTGTCATCATAGGCAAGATGGAAGGACTTGGACTAGGCAATAAAACATGTAGGCACCTCAAGTTGATTGAATAATGCAAGAGTGTTTGTTATCAAATCAGTATTAACAAGGAAGGAAGTATGTATTGGAATGTTAGGAGTTTATCCTAGGACCACTAGTGTTCAACATTTGTGTAACTGTGTCAGCTTTTTTCCCCTGATCCAACCTGAAGATCATTCCACTTAGGGGGCAGAACAATCAAAAATAAGGATTTTGCCCCTTTTCCAAGTTCTATCACCCAGTTGCCCTCTCCCTGCAAGCAGTCTCTCTCTCTCTCTCTCTTTTTTTCTCTCTCTTTCTCTCTCTCTCTTTTCTCTCTCTCTTCTCTCTCTCTTCTCTCTCTCTTTCTCTCTCTCTCTCTTTTCTCTCTCTCTTCTCTCTTTCTTCTCTCTCTCCTCTCTCTTTCTCTCTCTCTCTGTCTCTCTCTCCTTCTTTCTCTCTCTCCTTCCCTCCCTCCCTCCCTCCCCTTATCACTCTGGGCTCTGAGATTTGATGTGGTATAGCAGAAGAAAGCTATCATTTCATATCCTTCACCACTCCTATCCTCACCTCACCCCAATACACAAATTCCTGTTTCCTTCAGCCGATCCCCAAATATCATAAACTTACAGCTCTTCAATATACTTATTGCTAGCCTTGGATACTCTCCAGTTTACTGATGTTCTTCTTAATATGTGCCCAGGACTGAATAGAATACTCCAAATATGGAGTGAGCAGAGTTTAATCGACAGTGGAACTGTCACTTCATTTCTGGATGCTGTATCTCTCAAGGGCATGTTAAATTATGTTGGCTTGGCCGACATATACTGTTGGCTCATTGAGCCATTCTTGATCTGTAAGCCTAAAAATTGAATTATGGCATTGATATTTTGTTTATCAAGTTTACAGATGGCACAAGAGAAAGAGCTAATATATTAAATGAGTCATGATCCAAAAGGACTTTCTTAAACTAGAGTCTGCTAGGCACTGGGTCAACTTAATAAGGAGATTTTAAATTTGAAATCCTCTTTGAGCGATTCATTGTGACATAGTAGTTACCTGAAAATTTAAAGATTATGCCAAGAGATAAAGTAAACTTTGTCAAAGTCTATCAGTCTACAAAGGCTTCAATATGATCCCTGTTTTCTAAGACAACCTAAGTGTGGAGAAACTCATCACCAATATATGAGTCTCTCAATGACTTATTCTTTGGCCCTTGACCGTGAAACAGAATTTTAAAAAATGATCCTTTGGTATTGTGTGGATCTCTTCTCCTTCTACAATTATAGAAAAGACTGAAAAAAGATAGAGAGAAGGTGCTAAGAATCAGAGTTTAGACTGGGAATAAATATTGACTTAGATACTAAATCTTTTTCCGAGAAATTGATAAAAAGATTTTTCCCCGTTAGTTTCTCTTCTTATCCCAGATGTACTAGTTTTATTTGTGCAGAAGTTGTGTAGTTTCACAGAATCAAAATTATCTAGTTTTTCTTTTGTAATTGACTCTGTCCCTTGTTTAGTTAAGAATATATCTCTTACCTGTAGCTGCGGGAGACATATGATAAAAAATCTGCTTCCCTTTAATTTTTTTTTGGTATGATCTTTAATATTCAGGTCACATATCCATTTTGAATTTTTTGTGGAATATGGCATAGGATATTGATCAAGACTAATTTCTTCCAGACTATTTTATAGGTTTTTTTTTTTTTTTTTTTTTTTTAGCAATTTTTATCAAATAAGGAGTTCTTTCCTAAGTAATTTATGTTTATTGTACACTGGGTTATTGAGTTCCATTGTTTCTAATTTCTCTTTGTCTATCCGTTCCATTGATCTACTTTTCTGTTTTTTAATGAACTAAATGGCTCCAATGACTATTGCTTTATGATATAGTTTCAGATCTGACAGTGCTAGTCCCCTTTCATCTCTCCTTTTTTGTTATTATTTCCTTTGATTTTCTAGATTTTTCTTTCTCTTAATGAATTTTGTTGTTTTCGGAGTTATGTAAAGTAACCCTTTAGTGGCAGCCAGGTGATGTAGTGGATAGAGTACAAGGCCTGGAGTTGGAAAACCTGAGTTCAAATCTGTACTCAGACATTTACTAGCTGTGTGTCCTTGGGCAAGTCACTTAACCCTGTTTACTTCAATTTCCTCATCTGCAAAATGAGCTGGAGAAGGAAATGGCAAACCATTATAGTATCTTTGCCAGTAAAATTCTGCATGAGGTCATTAAGAGTCAGAAGTAACTGGGACAATGAACCAACAAATAGTAAACCTTTAATAATTTGTTATGACATTATAGCTGTCAATCAACTTTGGTTGTATTGAGTTTTTTTTACATTGGCAGGGCCTGGCCATGAGCCTCAATCTATTTTACTTACTCCGTATTTTTTTAAGGAGTGCTTTGTTATTAATTGTTTCAGTGTCTTCTTTGATTTTCTGTCTAAACCGTCATGCTATCACCAAATAGGAATGGTTTTATCTCCCCTTTGCCTATCTTTATGCCTTTAATTTCTTTCTCTTATCTTATTTCTGTACCTAGAAACACTAGAACTATATCAAACAATAGTGGGGAGAGCAGACATCTCTGCTTTACTCCTTTAATGGGAAAACAAGTTGATGGGTTTAAAATTTTTTTTAGCATCCCTTCCCAAAGAGTCATACAACAGCCAGTGTTTTTAAAGACCAAGAAAAAAGAAAAAGAGGGGGAAAATCAGTATAACCTGATCAATATATTACAGAAGCCTGAAATTATGTAGAATGTGCGCTACTTATGGTCCTCTGACCTCTGCAAAGGGGGTGGGATTGATTTTTATTGTTTTTATTTTTATTTTTTTGCTTTTTTTTTTGGAGGGGGGAAGGTAGGGCAATTGGTGTTAAGTGACTTGCCCAGGGTCACACAGCTAGTTTTGTGTTAAGTGTCTGAGGCTGGATTTGAACTCAGGTGCTCCTGACTCCAGGGCTGGTGCTCTATTTACTGCGCCACCCAGCTGCCCCAGGATTGATTTTTAAACCAAAGATGAGGTTTTTTTTTAATAAAGCATGTAATCATTTCAGAATGATTTGGCTCTCTCTAAAATGTCCAATTTGAGTGGCATTTGAATGGCAGTCTTAGGGTCCAGAAAAGGGAAGATAATGATTTCACTGTACTGTACCACAGTATGCACCAGAATATTCTGTTTTAGGTAGTCTAGAAGACTGGCAAAACTAGAACATATCCCTAGGGAGGAGGAATAGTTTAGTGAAGAGACTTGAGATCACCTTACAAAGATTAATTGAAAGGACTGAGAATTAGTAAGAAAAAAAAGGACAGATTAGCTTTATTTGAAGGGAAATTCAGTTGCAGATTTTTTTGTTTGGTCCCATAGAACAGAACCAGAAAGTTGCAGATTTGAAGGCAAATTTAAACTTCATCTCAGGAAAACAAAAACAAATACAAAAAACTTTTCAGTAGAGCTAGCCAGAGGTAAAAGGGGTTGCTTCTTTGTCTTTGGATTTCCCTCCCCTGGATGTTTTCAGGCTCAGGCTGGATGACTCAGGCTGGATGACCAGAATAACAGAAGAGTCTGAGAAGGGGCCTGAGAAGTCATCTAGGCCAACCTACAGACAAACACTTCCCACTATTATCCCCAGTAGGTGCTCATCCAACCTGCTTGAAGACCTCCCTAGAGGGGGAGCCCTCCCCTTAGAGGGCTAGCCATTTAATGATGTTTTCATGACCTTGAATTTAAAATTTACCTCTTTGCAATTTCCACCCCCTACCCTTGGTTCTGCTCTCTGGGGCCAAACAGACCAGATCTAGTCACTTCTCCATGCAGCTACCTTTGAAACACTTGAATATAACCATCCCCTCCCCACCCTGTAAGAGACACTAGAGAGCAGACTCCTTTTCACTAAGGGGTTGTATTAAATGACCTGTCAGAACCCTGAGTACTCCGAGAATATCTCATTAAATCTTGGATGAATGTTATGTGGCCTTGTATCATAATGTCATGGAAGTCTGTCAGTAAACATTTATTAAGTGCCTACTGTATGTCAAGCACTAGGGAGGTACTGCTGTATGATAAGCACTAGTGACATACAAAAAAAAGCAATCCCTGCTCACAAGTTACTCATAGTCAACTGAGGAAGAGAACTCAGAAACAGTGATGTACAAGCAATATAGCAACAATCAGTTGGAGGAAATCCACAGAAAAGGAACTCCAGGAGGAGCCTCTCTTTGCCACAGTTTCATACCCCAGCACATTAAGTCTTAGTTTTGCAATTTGATGTTGATTCTGATAGGATAAGGTCCCTTATTCCCCTCCCCCAACTTTACATAGGCTGAATGTCAGAATGTTAGAATTAGAAGAAATCTCATTGAATGTGTACATATATATGTATATATATATATATATATATATATTTATTTTTATTTTTATATTTGCTTTTTGGAGGGGGGGAGGCAGGGCAACTGGGGCTAAGTAACTTGCCTAAGATCACATGGCTATTAAATGATAAGTATCTGAGGTCACATTTGAACTCAGGTCCTCCTGACTCCAGGACTGGTGCTCTATTCACTGCGTCACCTAGCTGCCCCATTTAATCTATATCTTGTCTAGATATCTTTCCTCAGTGCCTGAGGCTTTTCTCCCTAGAACATCTCTCCAATTCCCTTCTCCCATTGGCAAGTTCCCTCTGGGGGCCTCCAATTTAAGTAGTCAGTGCTTGACAAGTTCCCTCTGGGGGACTCCAGGACTGGTGCTCTATTCACTGCATCACCT
>CM053587.1:320769904-320848006 GCA_028646515.1 Pseudochirops corinnae | reverse complement strand
TTTTCTCCCTAGAACATCTCTCCAATTCCCTTCTCCCATTGGCAAGTTCCCTCTGGGGGCCTCCAATTTAAGTAGTCAGTGCTTGACAAGTTCCCTCTGGGGGACTCCAGGACTGGTGCTCTATTCACTGCATCACCTAGCTGCCCCATTTAATCTATATCTTGTCTAGATATCTTTCCTCAGTGCCTGAGGCTTTTCTACCCTAGAACATCTCTCCAATTCCCTTCTCCCATTGGCGAGTTCCCTCTGGGGGCCTCCAATTTATGTACAGGCCCAGCCAAGCTGGCCATGTTTCATTCAGTTTCTGGCTATGCTGCTGACTCTGCACTTTGCCACCATGCCCCCATTACCAACTCTCCTTCCCCATTTTCAACCCCCTTATATATGTTATCTTTCCCCTTTAGAATATTAGCTCCTTGAGGTCAGAGACTCTTTTTTTTTTTTATCCTCGGCACTTGGAAAAGTGCTTGGCACATATTAAACATTAAATAACTGCTTATTACCTGCCTGCAAATGCCTGACAAATTATTCCTTATACACAATCACTGCTTGTGTAGTCACTTAATCTCCTTTGGAGATGTGAGGGGAAAACCCACTCACTACCTTACATAGCAGTCTGTTCTGCTTTGGATAGCTACAATTCTTAGAAAATGTTCCCTTATATCGAAGTGAGATCACATTTTTCCATCTGAAAATGTTTTTTAATTGTTTAAAAAATGCCAAGAGAACAAGTATTGTTTTTTTTACTTTAATCTGTTTCTCTATTACTTTCATCTCTACTGCCCCAATTACAAATCTATTTCTTTGCAACTTCTAACCATTATTTTTTGAGACCAAGAAGAACCAGCATAATCCCTTTTTTGCAGTATTACCTTTCAGTTTCTTAAAAAGGGAAGGAAAAAAAATATTACAACTTAGTTTTCTGCAACCTAAACAACCTTAGTTCTTTCAACCAATTTTCATATGGCCTGATCCCCAGTCACTTCCTTATCCTGGATGACCTCTTCTTGACTGTCCTTTGGCTTCCTAATGTCCTCCTGCCTAATACATGGCACCCAGACTTAAATACAGTATTTCAGATGTGTGATGTGGGTAGAAAACAGTGAGACTATAACCTCCCTTGGCCTGAACGATATTCTCCAATATAGCCAAGGCTTGTATTAGTACTTTTAACTATCAAATCCTAGTGATCCTACTGAATTTTCAATTTACCAAAGCTACAACATGGTTTGCTTGCTTTTACAGCAGTGATTTTTTTAGTTACCTTTTTCCCCTATTCTGTCTTAAACTTGGTCCTTTTGAATCCAGATGTTCCCTAAGGCAAAATATTCCTTATCATTGGGGAATGGGAGCAGGGAGTGAGGTCTTACAAATTTTTTTCTTTTGAATGAGGCATATAAGACTTTTCAAGTGACTCAACTCCTTTGAAATTATAGATGCTTTGAAGATATAACTTCACGGACATGTAAGTGAAATGTATCATCTCTTATCTTTTAACCCCAAGACTTGTAATCATTGTGGTGAAAAAAACGAGTGAATGCCAAATTTTTTTGTGGAGAAAGACAGACACCTCATAAATCCAAGTGCTGGGACAGTCATTGATATGGAGGTTACCAGACTGGAATGGTAAGTTCAATTAAAAAAATGGAGGAGCCGAGGTTGGGGATCCAGTAAAGTGGGGGGAGTCATTTTCACACCTGATTTCTGCAACTCTATTTGAACACTACTTCTGCCACTTAGTGTTCAATACATTTGTAAAATTCAGCCTTATCTGAATCCTGTTGTTGGGACATTGAAACTTAAGTTCTTTTCCACAGCTTAGCAAAGTGCCTGGTATAATAAGCCCTGAATAAATGCTAATTGGCCAGCTGACTGACCATGACTAATTGGTTCTTTCAAACCTAATAAAATCCAATGTGTGTTGCTTTTAAAGAAATTCTTAAGTGTTACATCCTTTTCTTAACTAGCTGTTATCCATGGGCATAATGGATACGAGCGTAATCTAAACCAACTGATACATTGTCACTTTTGTTTGGCTTTGGAATGTATTATTTCTTTTAGTCTTTTCAGTTTTATTTCCTCTGGCTATTTTAAAAAATATTCCTTTCTATAATTCAGGATTTGTCTGACACTTTGTGACTCCATGGACTATAGCATGCCAGGCCCTTCTTTCCAGTCTCTCCAAGTTCATTCATGTACATTGTTTCTGTGATACTATTTATCCATCTCATTCTTTGCTGACTCCCCTTCTCCTTTTGCCTTCAATCTTTCCTAGCATCAGGGCCTTTTCCATTGAATCTCATCTTCTTATTATGTGACCAAAGTATTTCAGCTTCAGTTTCATTATCTGACCTTCCAGTGAGTAGCCTGAGTTATTTTCTTTAAGTACTGACTGATTTGATCTCCTTGCTGTCCAAGGGATTCTCAGCAGTCTTCTCTAGCACCACAATTCCAAGTGTCATTTCTTCAGCGCTCAGCTTTCCTTATAGTCCAGCTCTAGAGTGGTGATAGGGAAGTAAAAGTGAAGATTTAGAAAGTAATGTCCTTCATAGATTTAAGACTTCATGTCTTTTTCTGATATGGTCCTTGCAAGAACTTTCCATGACTAGTTTAGCTGTCAGCAGGCTACTTTAGGATGAATTGGGCTGAAAAATGATAAGTACCAAATAATACCCTGCCCTGCCCTCCACACAAGATAGAATTGGTTATGTGCTAACAGATAGGAAATGGCTTGGGGTTACTGTTTGTTTGCTTATTTTGTGGGGGGTTTTTTGAGGTTGAGATTCCCTATTCTGTTCAGGCTCAAAATTCAGTGGTCACTCATAGGCTTGATCTCAATACTGCTTGGCATGGAAGCTTTAACCAACTCCATTTTTCCAACCTTAGCTGGTTCACACATCCTTACTAAGGCAACCTGGCAACCTTCTGCCTTTGAGGGCTCATGGTACTGTTGCCAGACTTAGTGTGGACACTCTACCAGTGATAACCCACCTCCTTAGCTAAAGCAAATCCATCAGCCTCTTCAGTGTCAGGGATTTCAGGTATACACTACTACCCTTGGCCAGGAAATGATTTGTTGCTGTTATGGAAGTCATTCCCGAATGTGTAATTAGTCTGTGTAATTAGTCTATTGACTTGTTGGAGCAAAGGTCAAAAGTGACGTAAAGCTAGAAGAATAAAAATGAGAAATATAGGGTGTACAAAGTAAAACAGCTTCAACCTGACCTGTTTAAATAAGTTACTCGTAACAAAAAAGGGGAAATGGATGGAGGATAGGATACTTATGCTGACTGTAACAACTTTATACAAAAGTACAATCCAAGTTATTACTTGGAGAGACTTATATAAACTGATGCTTAGGGAGAAGAGCAGAACCAGGAGAACTTTGTATACAATTACAGACACATCATTTGTGTGACAACTAACTTTGATAGACTGGACTCTTCTCAGCAATGCAAGGTTAGAAGAAAACTACAAAAGACTGGTGATGGAAAGGGATATCTGCATCCAGAGAAAGAACTACAGAGTTTGAATGCAGACTGAAGCATTCATCTCTCGTTTGTGGTTTGTTTTGTTTTGTTTTGTTCCTTCTTTCTCATTGTTCACCCCATTGGTTATAATCCTTCTTTACAACATGACTAATGTTCAACATGAAAAAAAAGTATAATCCATGGAAATCAATTGTCATAAGGAAGCCAAAGTTACCTAAAAACCTCCAGAATCACAAAATACCTGATATCCTTGCCAAGGAAAAAGATATGCCCATGAAAGGCAGGAGCAGTTTAGAAGACAATCTTCCTTATAAAAGCTCCTAGAAAAGGATAGTGGAAAATGATGAGCAGTATCTCCTCCAATTGAGAAGCAGGAGAAGGGGGAAAAAGGTTTAAAGAACTTTGGTTTAAGTCACAACTATGCAAAATAAGCAGAGAAGGATCATTAGAAACACTGGTTTTCTCCCAATTATCCATCTACAGCACTTGGCCAAGACGGCCCTATTGGGACTCACTATCAGGCTGAAGTTTTGCACAAATACACAGACACACACATACATATTTTCCTCTTGTTATTATAGAATTCACCAAGGAGATTGCACTATCTGCAGTACTCTTGGCCATACTAATTCTATCAATTGTGGCACATTCCTGTAAGCCCTGCTACCTGAGAGGCTGGAGCTGGTGGATCTCTTGAACTTGGGAGTTCTGGGCTCCAATAAGCCAAGTTCCACTTCACTTCACTCCAACCTGCAGTGGAGGATCACCTAAAGAAGGACAAATCAACCCAGATTGAAAATGGAGCAGGTCAAAGCTTCTGTGCCAATAAGAAGTGAGATTGAGCCATGAGTAATCACTGCCCTTCCTGCCTGAACAAGATAGGGAAACTCATTCTTAAAAAAATAAATAAGTAAATAGAGAAAGCAATTTTAAAATATGTGTGTGTGTGTGTGTGTGTGTAATATATATATATATGTACATATATATTATATAATATATACCTCTTTAGTAAACCTCTTTAGGTTTACTAAACCTCTTTAGTAAAATCTTTGTTTAGAAAATAGAACTTCATCTATGACATTTGTCAACACTTATACCAATTGTTTCCTACTCAACTCAGCATCTTGCCTTGATGTCTATAATCACAAGAGTTTTTGGAGTTTGTCAGTGTGACGTGATTTTGGTGAATGGTTGTAATCATTTTGTCTGAGCAAAGACTTCAAGGCTACATCTTTTCTTCCTCTCTACTGAGTCAGGTGGTTTTTAAAAAATCAATACATAAATAGTAGGATCTTCTATTGTTTTCCTGTCAATAATATGACTGTAAAGACATGTTGTGCAGCAGGAAATTGCCTGTGGAAGCCTGCCTAGTCTCTCTTTGTGCTCTTCTTCAGTGTACTCTACATGGATGCATCATAGATCAGTCTCATAATTTTCTTTAGAGTTGAGGAAGGCATGTGAGTCAAGAGTTGCCAATGTTTCTTTGGTAAAAACAAGGCCTGTGGGCTTTTCTATACCTTTGGAAGTTTCGCTTCTTTGACAGATTTTTTTATAATCCTTTTGAAATAATTCCCTAGGGTTCTCTGAAGACATGGACAGGGCCAGATGTGTTGGTACTTGCCTGAACTCCCACCCCCTGGGAGGCTGATGCTGGCAGACTGATTGATCATAAGAGGTTCTGAGTTAACACTGTTTAGCATGAAAATGATGAGCAAGTGGAAAGAGGAGGAGGGTACAGCAGGTTGCCCAAGGTGGGGTGAAACAGTCTAGGTCCAAAATGGAGCAGGTCAGAATTCCTTTGTCTATCAGGAGTGGCTACAAATAGGTCCTATCCCACTCCAAGTTCCCAGCCTGGGTGAGATGGGGAGATCCAGTCTTAAAGTGTGTGTGTGTGTGCGCGCGCGTGTGCGTGCGTGAGAGAGATACATGTTGCTGCCCAGAAACCAGCTAGTTACTACCCATATCTTATGTAGTCATGACTTCTGGTTAACAATGTGTATGTATATACACACATATATTACATATACATTATATGTGTTATATGCATGCATATTAAATATGTATATGTATATATGCAACACAACATATACACATGTACATACCTACATATATGGTTCTCTGTCCCTCTCAAGTACATTTTTCTCACATGGGATATTAGATGCATTAAAACTCGTAACATTCTAATGTAGTATTTCCATTATTGCTGCCTATGAGAATAGATTCCACAAAACACTGACTTCATTTTATTTTATCCATCATTCAGCTTCATCTACAAATGCTCTCAAAATAACCTGGTTCACCTGAATTTTATGTCAATATATTCAGAGGCTCTTTTCCCCTTAAGTGATTTTTACTGTTTTGTGAGGTTAATAACTTTTCATGTGCTGGTAAAGGTTTAACAACCAGCACTCTGGGGGAAAAAAACAAGCATGAATATATATGTATGTACATAAGTTTATTTTTACTGATATAAAGGATGTGTAGCACAATTTACAAATAATAATGAAATTTTTATTGGAAAGTCTCTACAGCCAATAGCTTCTCACAGAATGCTTTTCTTCATTTTTGCCAAACTCTCTTACCCCAGATGATCTACGACTGTAATTCAACCATAATTTGACAAATCACATTGCTTCCCAATTTTTTGAATCTTTTCCCAATAAATATATTGTAATTAAGTCTGACATGTGATCTGCTGTTACATGATTTCTTACCCTCATACAAATGATGCCTCTTTCAGCTTCAGAACTAGTAATGACAGTAATATTTTCTTTTTAGTTTCCTGTTGCATTTTGGGAATTGAAACACTGATTTTACATCATTTTTTAAAAAAAGAAATCCCCCAAATTCATCAAAATGATTTTTTGTTTTGAAATTAGATGATAACGATTTTTTTCCCCACTGGCTATTCATGGTGAAGTTAGTTCTTCATAAGGCTAAGTAGATAGTTCTAATAAATCAGAATAATTAAAAATACCTTCATTGATGAAAGATAAATTCATATGTTGAAGTATATTTTCTAATAACGTATTCTTAGGAAGAGGATTACTAAGTGGAATGTCTTTGAACTTATCTAACAATCAAATCTTCAACTTGAGATTCTTACTTTCCAGTACCAACCTTTAAATTTTCCAAAGGTTTTATGGTCCTCTTTTCTCTTCCCTATTGAGCCTCCTTTTATGTTGTCTTCTTTTATTGGATTGCAAGCTCCTTGAGGGCAGGAACTGGCTTTTTTTTTCTTCTATATTTATATCCTGAGCATTTATCACAATGCCTGGCACATAGTAGAAACTTAATAAATAGTTATTAACTGAAATGAGTATCTGTTTTTCTGAAGAGCAACTGCAAGCAGAGAATGAGGTTTGACATCTAAACAGCAAAATAATTCTTTTGGCAGCAATTTTGAAACCTCTTATTGTCTGTCTAAGCCTCTGTCTTCTAATAACCAATGCTTCTTGACTCTAAATGCTTGAAATGTAGTAAAATAGTTGTTTGTAGTCTCAAACCAAAAGCTTTCACTGTATGTTAACGAACTCCTCGGTTTTCTAATGGATGGGCATTTTTGTGTTTCATACTTGCAGGTATGACTTCTTTATCATAAGTCAGTCTGTAAAGGCGGGTAGTGTAACACCAACACATTATAATGTGATTTTTGATAATACTGACTTGAACCCTGACCAAATACAGTGCTTAACTTACAAGCTATGCTACATGTATTATAACTGGACTGTAAGTATTTTTTCTCTTCTGCAGAGATTCTTAACCTAGGATCCACAGACCTTTAAGGGGTCCACGGATAAAATTTTTGTGAGGAGGTACATGGATTTGGATGGGAAAAAGTACATTTTTATTTTCACTGAACTTTGGTTTCCTTTGTAATCTCATTTCTTCAATCTTATGCATTTAAAAATCTTATTCTGAGAAGACATCCATAGACTTCTCCAGATCGGCCGAGAGGTTTGGGATACAAAAATGATTAAGAACCCTTGCTATACTGTGATCTCATTTATATGTAGATCTAATTTGTGAAGAAAGCTTGGTGGATGGAATGCTGTCAACAAGCCAGTCAAGCAATTTTTAAGAGCTTTCTATGTACTAGGTGCCATGCTCAGCAGTGAGGATACAAAAAAAGACAGTGTCTCATTCGAATGGGGAAGAAAAAATGTAAATAATTCTATACTTCCTGGATATATGCAGAGTGGTTGGTCAGTAATCTCCTAGGGAAAGCTGTAACTTGGAATCATTAAGACTTGGATTCAAATGTCCTGTCATACTAGCTGTGTGACCTGGGCTCAGTCTACACTCCAGATTTATCCACTAAGGGTTACTGGATAGCAAGTTGCTATTGGTGAAAAGACTTATTGATGCTGATGAGATTAAATTAGGAAAGTGGTTTTTCAAAGTGGAAACCTCATTTCTCAGTAAGCTTTTACTTAATTTCGAAAGGGCTTAAAATATGGTCAGCAAACTAAATGTCAAATTGTTTTCCCCTCCACCAAAGGGTATCATTCGAGCTCCAGCTCCGTGCCAGTATGCGCACAAACTAGCTTTCCTGGTTGGCCAGAGTGTTCATCACAGACCCAGTACAAAACTGTCAGACCATCTTTATTACCTTTGAACAGCAGACTCTTTAGACTTTGTTCACAGATGGAGATTTTCAGAAGAATCTTGGAATCACCTTTTTCATAGCCATTACAATGGCTTTCTACATGGAATATGGAATAGGAAGGGACTTGAGGGAGAATTGAGTTTTCTTTACACTTATAGGTAAACACCATTTGAAGAGATGCTGGTTCACACGAGAATCCTTCTGGGACAGAGCTACAAAGAAGAATGATCCCCAAGTAAGGGAACCAGCCAATATGGAGAATGAGACCCGCAGAGTCTGGCAGACAGGGAAAAATAGTTTTATTGTAGTCAGTGATATAATAATGGGTCATATCTAAGAATGAGAGACAGAGTCAAGGTATGATATTCTTTTGGCTATATTTTGCTGTTAAACAACGTAGCATTAGCATAGAGGATATTCTTAATTCGTTTAGTTAAATGTTTCACTTTGCATGTTTGATTTAAAAGCACATAGTCTCTGAACTCAGATGATAGAATACTCCGTTTAGGACCTTCATGTGTCTTGGTTGTTGTTGATGTTCAATCCTGAATCCTCTATTTCCTTTGTCATTTAACCTATGGAGGAGATTTATAAACACTGCTTTTGAAAAATAGGGATCATTTCATATCTAATCTGCACCACAGCACCCAATTCCTTTTTCCAGGAACAGATAGAGAACCCATAGTTTTCTGGTTTGTTAATCTTTGTAAAAGTAATAGCAATAATAATACAGCATTCAATCTTAAATTTAAATACAGCACTGTGTATTCTCAGTGTCATGGTGGGGGGCGGTAGATATTCTTTTTCCCATACTGCCTTCTTTCTCCTACCCTACCCTATCCTTTGCTTTGGCTAGCTGCAAATAAAGAAGCTGATCAATACATCCACATCAAGTCATAGGACATAGGACTGAATAAACTAAAGAAAGGATGTGAACACATACAAGTTTACATGTCCATTTCTGATGCAAGAAGCATCAAGTGCTTCTTCTGATGATTGATCTTCCTACACTCCCTCTACAGTATATAATAGTCAGACCCACTAGAGTGATCAATACAAATTGCTTGAGTGTCCAAGTAGTTAAGATGTATAAAAGAGATTTCTCTTTGCAAAAAGAGCATTGAGACAGTACACGAATATGCCAGTCTAACCAGAGGTTAGTGATTTTTGCAGATTAGGTTCCATGGATTTCATGGATTAATTAGGACTTTTATGGATTAATTTTTTTTTAAGTTTAAAATTTCAGTATTTTGATTTATTTAGACTGGTATGCTTAAATAATAATAAATTACCACTTGCAAGCAACAGCAATCCTATTTCTTGAGGAATTGCTGTATACAAAAAAAGTCCCAAATACTACTTTCCTGTAAATGTGTTAAAGTCAAGAGAAAGGTTGCAGTTGTATTGGAGATTAAGCTGAAACTGTAGTTAAATAAAGTTGTGCATGTTACTACTGTTTTACATTTTCTTGTCATTACAGTAGTAATCTGTTTTCTAAACTGGTTCATAAAAACTGTTTAAATATATACAGTCAATCTCAGTAGGCCTCTTTGGCACTATACATGTTCCTTAGTTTCTTATTATTATTTTGGAATTTCACCCTATCCTGCTTCACTTACCTAAAGAGAAATCAACATTTACCAGAAATGCCATAGAGAAAATTTGTTTATGTGGTAAGTGGGGAAGCAAGAAGAGACATTTCTAGCTTCTCCTCTTTCTCCTCTTCTCCAAGGAGGCTTTGCTCCTTTCTAACAGGGGAAGTAAGAGTTTGGGGCCAGAGGCTGGCTACTCTGCTGTCCTGGGAGAGAGGGGGCCCCAGGCTAGAATTATATCTGTCTGGAGGGCATTCTGGGAAGATGTCAGAGTAGGTCAGAAATTTCCAGGCTCTCCAGATTTCTTCCACAAATAGAAAATCGCCACTAAATGAACTTAAAACAGCAAAAATAAAAGAATAAAGAATTGTCCTCCTAAGATAACTTGGGAGGATCTCAGAAAAGAGAGGGCCTCCAGGGACTGAGGTTTGGCTGGAGTAAAGCGTAGATACCTCCAAAGTGACTCCACTGAATCAATAAACAGTAGGCCCTGAGGGGAGCTCCCTTGGGAAGTGGACTGGTCTCAAAAAATTTCTCCTCACTTGTGGCCTCAAGAAAGTTCACCTCAAAAACTTTCATCTAAGGAATAGCAGACAGCTGAGGGTCACCCCCCCAACCCCCCCCCCCCCCCCCGACTTCTGAAAGTCAGGTCTAGAGCTGCTAACCATAGGTGGTCCTGAGCTATGACTGTGGGTCAGGAGGAGCAAACACAAGCCCAGTAAGTGCAGTACTGCAGGGAGAAAGAACATTTTGGGGATAGCATGGGAAGGGCCCTAATGGTGGCTTAGGGGAGGAGAGGAGTCCCTGAGGTTGAGCTCCAAGACAGAATTCAGAAAATAACAGACTTGTGGCCAACATTCCCAACAACTCAGGATTAAAACCTGATTATATATAAGCTGCTAAAAATAGATAAAACAAAGTAAAATAAAAATGAGTAAGCAAAGGAAAAAGAACCTGATCACAGATAGCCACTTTGCTGTAAAAGATTTGGGTTCATATTCAGAGGAAGATAGTAAGGTTAAAAAAAAAAAGCCACTCCTATCCCAAAGAGTAACTTTACATGGTCACAAGTCCAAAAAAGAGATACAAGGAATTCAAAGATCAAATAAGAGAGACTGAGGAAAAACTAGGGAAAAAAACAATCCAAGAAAATTATGAAAAGAAAATTAACCAGTTTGAAAAAGAGGTTCAAGATCTTAAGGAAGAAAATAACTCCTTGAAAACTAGAATTGGGCAAGAGGAATGTTATAAGATGATATTATATGATACCAAGAAATAATAAAACTAGAAAAAAACAGAGAATCTGAAAAGTCTCATTAGAAAAACAATTCATCTGGAGAACAGAGCGGGGAGAGACAACATAAGAATTGTTGGGCTACCTGAAAGTTATATTCAAAAGAGAGAATTTGGATACACTATACAATAAATTATTATGGAAAATTGCCCTGAAGTTCTAGAACAAGAGGGTAAAATAGAAATGGAAAAAATCTACTGTTCACCACCCAAAAGAGATCCCAGGAGAAAAATTTAACACAGTGTTATAACCAACTTTCCTAACTCCTAGGTTAAAGAGAAAATATTGCAAGCAGCAAGGTAAAAACACATAATTTAAATACTGCAGAAATACAGTGAGGATTTCACAAGACCAGCAGCTTCTACATTAAAAGACCATAGGTCTTGGAACATTATATTGCAAAGAGCAAAAGAGCCGGGTAATTTACATCAAGAATAATTTACCCAGCAAAGTTGAGTATATTCCTGAATGAAAAAAAAAATGGGCATTTGAGGAAATGCAGGACTTTGAGGTATTTGTAACAAAAAGACCAGAACTCAATGGAAAATTTGATACAAAAGATCCAAAAGAAATATAAGGAAAACATTAAATACTAATTATAAGGCACTCATTAAGGCAAAAATCTCTCTCTCTAATATATATATATATATATATACATACATACATATATTTCATATATATGATATCATATATATATATGAAATCATATATGTATATATATGAAATCAGTATTCTTAAAACTGTCATCATTACTCAAGTAGTTTGAAAGAAAGGTTGGGCCTGAGCTGTGTATGATGGGATGATTCTATAAAACAAAATTGAGTAAGAAAAGGTAAAAGGGAGCAACTATAAAAATGGGGTGTGAAAAAAATAACTAACACAGAGGAAGGAGGTGGGGGTGCATGTGGAGGGCTGGTTATGTTGGAACCTTACCCTCATCTGGGTTGAAGAAGAAACAGTGTGTACATCTAGAAGGGGGTAGAAGTCTTCTGAACATGTAGAGAGGAGAAAATTGTGGGACAGGGTAGAGGAGGGACTTTTGGGGGGTGTAGATTGAGATTGGGGGGAGGGGGGACTGTTGGAGGGGTGGGTGAAATCGGGGGTGGGAAGGAGTGAAGAAGATAAGGTAACAAGGATAGGGTAAAAAGAGGCTGAGAAAGAAAATAAAAATAAGATGGAGGGAAATTCACAAAAAGCCATTGTAAATGAATGTGAACGGGATGTTTACAGCAGCTCTCATTGTGGTGGCAAAGAACTGGAAATTGCAGGTAACCCCATCATTTGGGAAATGGCTGAACAAGTTGTGGAGTGTGGTTGTGATGGAATACTACTGTGCTATAAGAAATGATGAGCCCAGTCATCTTAGAATGGCATGGAAAGACTTGCATGAAAGATGAAGGTGGTGAAGGGTGAAATGAGCAGAACCAAGAGAATATTGTATACAGTAACACTAATATTGTTTTAAGAACAACTTTGAGCGACTAAACCATTTTGACTATTGTAAATGCACAAATTAAAAATAAAGTACATATAAAGAAAGACACTATCTGCATCCAGATAAAGCACTGATAAATAGAAGTATGTATAGAATAATTTAAATATATACATATACATATATATATACATATATACCTATTTGTGTCTAATGGTGGCCATCTCTAGGGTGGGGATGGGGGAGAAGGAGGGAAGAAAAAAGGAAAAAACAGAAATTTACATGATAACTTTGTTGTATATTTGGAGAGAATAGCAAGTTGTATGTGGTAGATTTGCAGTTTCTTGTGCAATCATCTTTTTTATCGTACTGTTATGAAAATGTTTATTTTGTTCCATGAATTGAAAATAAAATAAATTTTAAAAATCATTATATCTATCTGCTCCCTTAAATATAATTAATTTAGTAGGTTCAAGCCAAACTCCTCATCACTGTTTCTTAATTAGGAAAGGAAATCCAAATTTTATATTCAAGGCTTGACTCCCTTTCCATTAAATACCATTTCTGCAATGAATATATGTGTGTGTGTGTATACATATACACATATATATGTTGTATATATATATATATATATAGCAAAGAAACGCATTTATCCAAGTTGATAGAAAATAAGAAATCCAAAAGATTACAAAAATCTTGGGCAAGAAATTGAAGATGAAAGAGACACGTGTGGTGTTTCAATCACTTGCCTAGTAAAGAAGAAATAGGATTTGGGAGGTGAATACCTGGATGAGATGACAAAATGGGATTTGGATTTCTGCATCACAGGTTAAAATACAGAAATAATAATCTCCTGTCCAGGAATAGAATTCACCTAAGAAATCATGGTAAGAATAATTTTTTCTGAATACAATGTGCCAGCCCCTGTCCTAGAGATACAAAGACAGTCTTTGTTCTCAAGGAACTCACAGTCGAATTGGGGGTGGGGGAAATAATATGTACATTTGTAGATAGATCAAAAATAAATATAAGGTCATTTTAAAGGTGGGGCATAGCTGCTGGGAAAATCACAAAAGGCATGTGGAAGGTAGCCCTTGAGCTGATCATTGAAGGAAATGAGAATTCTAAGAGACAGATTGTGAGCTCCTTGAGGGCAAGGACTGTGCTCAGCCATATGGCTGGACTGGAATGTATATGAAGGGAAGCAATGTATGATAAACCTAGAAAGATGGATTTCGGCCAAGTCATGAAAGGCTCTATATGTCAATAAAGACGTTTATAGTAACAGTTTGTTGCTAGAGTTTGTTGAGTAAGGAAGTAATATAGTTAGATCTGTACTTAAGGAAAATTACTTTGAGGGCTATGTAGAAGATAGATTGGTGTGGGGAGAGACTGGAGGCCAAAAGACCAACTAAGAAGCTATTCATGGTATCTGATGTCAACTGAGCCCTTGGTATACTGAAGTAATTCTTTTAACTCCCTCCCCAGGAAATTCCCACAATGATTCTCTACTCCCTTCCACAGAGACTATTCCAAACTCTCTCTTCTCTCCGCAAATCTCCTGTTTATTTTGTTCTACTAATCCTTATACCTATAGACCTCACCTCATACTCTACTAAGAACAGGGACCCTTCACCAGGAGTTCCATTTTCCCTCCTTCTCTCTAGCCACTGACATCATTTTATATCAGCGGTTCTCAACCTGTGTGTCGCGACCCCTTTGGGGGTCAAACAACCTTTTCACAGGGGTCACAGGGGTTGCCTAAGACCATCAGGAAACGCATATTTCTGATACTCTTAGGAACTGAGACACCGCTCCTCTATCCGTCTCCAGGTGGGTCCGCCCACATGCAGATACACCCAGATAAGAGTATTAAAGGGTCCAGGCATTAGGAAGGTTGAGAACCACTGTTTTATATTCTCTTCTCCTTTATATCAGTCTCTGATGAAGATGTGGTCCTCCTCACCAAGTCCAACTACATGTGCCCTTGATCCTTGAGTGTATTAGAGAGGTGTGAATAAGATCACATTCCAGAAGAGACAGAACTAGGGAGTTTTCTGGGAGAAGGCAGCATGTGAGTTGGGCTTCAAAGTAGCAAACAATTGAACCCCAAAATGTAGGACAGGGATAAACCTTTCAAGACAGGTAGCATGGATTGCTTGAGGGAGTCAGAATCAAAATGACAAAGAGTTCTTTCCAGGCCTGATGTGAACCATTTCATTCACCTCTGGCCCCTGCCCCAGCCCTTTGGCCAGCACCTGAGTCCAGCCAGGAAGTCCACTCCCTCTTTCCCAAGCCTTTCTAGTTATGAAGGAACTTTGGAAGATTATCTACAGCAGTGATTCTCGACCTTCCTAATGCCGCAACCCTTTAATACCTTTCCTCATGTTGTGGTGACCCCCAACCATAAAATTATTTTCGTTGCTACTTCATAACTGTAATTTTGCTACTGTTATGAAGCGTAATGTAAATATCTGATATGCAGGATGTATTTTCATTGTTACAAATTGAACATAACTCACAGGTTGAGAACCGCTGATCTACAGCCATATGAGCCTTATTACACTCCACTCCCTTTCATACATCCCATGTTCTAGCCAGACTGCTTGCCTACTTGCCTACAGAACTTGTCTTCCATCTCCTTCAGAAGACTTTACCATACTTTAGCCCAGGCCTTCCTGTCTAGAATGCATTCTCACCCTCCTTTCTAGGCTTCCTGTCTAGAATGCATTCTCACCCTCCTTTCTAGGCTTCCTGTCTAGAATGCATTCTCACCTCACCTCTACCTCTTAGAATTCCTGGTTGCCTTCAAATCTCTCCATAATCTATCTCTTATTAGAAGCCTTGTCCTCTAAATTATTAGTACATATCTATTAGCGTGTAAACCCCTGGAGAAAAGGGAACACTTTCCCTTTTCTTTGTTTTTCCAAGCGCCTAAGTGTCCTGCTTGATTTGCTCAATGTTTTCTGTATTTCATTTAGTTAGAGGTATATGATCATTTTCTTGGAGCCAAAAGAATTCTTCCTTCCCTTTCTGAGTGAATAATTCCCCTCCACCCACCCCCAATCTGGACTATTCCAAACAATCATTCCCTATGACCTAGTCATGGGCCTACCCTTCATCCCCACCATATGAAAACCTTAGGGGAAAGCATTTCCCAGTGGCATAAATTGAATTAGGTGAGCTAAGACAAAATCTCTTCTTGGAGCTTTTCAGATGGAGCAATGAGTTGTTTCTGTTCAACCCACCAAGACGTTAACTGGAATCCTGATCACCCCACAATGCAAAGAGGCACCTGTTCAGGTTTCTAGGCATTGCTTTTAATTGCCTTTTATTGGAGCCTTAAGTAGGACAGAGTGGTTGGGGCTTTGACTCAGCTGGGCCAAAATTAAAATGACTTTCATACGTTATTATCAAGAAATTATCAAGAAATAACAAGAAAAAAAGATGCTTCCAGCTGGCATGCCCATGGTTATGGCCCAAGTGAGCTCTTCTCTGAAACCCCTGCTGCTGCCTCCCTCCCTGATCCTCTGTGCCACTTGTGCTGGGAAATATAAATGGCTAGTTATGCCTGCACTTATGAGTCTCTAACTGAATATCTTACAATGATCATGCATTGATTGAGTGCACATTTCAGAAATACTTGCAACATTAATATTTTTGTGTGTCATGGACCCCATTCATTGGTAGTCCGCTGAAGCCTACAGCTGACTCCTCAAAGACAATGTTTTTAAACACATAAAATAAAATTAATAGGATTACAAAAGAAACTGAACATATTTGAAACACAGTTATGCTAGAAATACTCAGAGTCCTTCTTTCTACTTGAAGGAAGAGTGTTCCCCTTCCTTTATTATGTACACGACTTAATTATACAACATTAATGAGTAAGCCTCCAACGAATACAAAGAAATGTCTCAACAACATTCTATAAAATATCAAATATTTTATTTACATAAAATATTTTACATGAACTGTACACATGCACACACCCACACAATATTTAACCACAAGTTTAGGCCAGTAGTTGTCTTGAATTTCATACACCTAGCACACACAAATAATCGCTTTTTTTTTTTTACAATAATTTACAGTTGAGTTCTTTGAAGACACAATGGGGGGAAGCTTTGATCATTTATAAACCTTTCATAAGTTACAAAAGAAAGGCAGTCTGAAAAGTATGTATAAACAGTAAAAACAATTTTCAAGGGGACAAGAGTTACAAAAGAGTTACTGCCAGATAGATTGGCCAGCAACTGGTAAGACCGCTTTTGTTCAGCAGATGCCAATACTGAAAAATGGGCATGGAAACAGGTGGGGCTCAGAATTCTAGCATGCCTTCCTTGTGCCTTTTGTGCCTGGTGTAGCGTTTTTGACACGCATGCACATGTGACACCTCACTGGTGAGCCCATTTCCGTGTATTTCACACTGACATCAATAAAATGAAAAATGATTGAACCAAAACTTGCACAGGTATGGAGGAACACGGAAGGGGCAAAAATGCTTGCTTTGCAGGTTGAAGGACTCAGACATTACATGGAGGAGAGTAGCCCAAAGTAGGTTTTACAGAGTGTTTTGCTAGGGCGTGAGAACTTTGTAATTAAGTTGTATATGGAATTCTTTTTTTTTTTTCCCCAATCAGTGAACTCAGTCCAATGTCTACAACAAAATTAAAATGAAATAACTTCTCTTTTTTTTTTCCTTTTTATCCCAAATTACAGACATTAAAGGGAACCAGTAATAGGTTATTCAATTTCAAACTCGTGTTTCAATGAGAATGAAGACATTTGAATGTAGAACACATACAAAGTATACACTGTATATTTACTAGACAGTACAAATCACTGTGCATTTTATAAGGCAGAACATCAAGGCTGAATAAACTAGGAATTTCAAGACCATAGTTAAGTGACATTTACGCATCATGAGGCAAGCATTTGGAAAAAGAGAAACTTGAAAGTCATCCCTTTAAGGGCAGGTAACAAATGCAGAAAGATGAGATATTGTAGGTGGGGAGTGGGCTACCCCCGTAGCTGTTCATCCACCTGTTGTTTAATGGTTCCCCCCTCCTGCACAAATCATACTTTGGAAAGTCAGAGCAGATTGGCAACAATGACTTGGAAAGAACAACAGGCCCACTTTATTCTTGCAGTCAAAATGGACCAAAGTGCAAAATTGCATTTTTCCCCCTACTGGTGTCAGAAAGGAAGGGGAAAAAAGGAGATGGTTTTAGAAAGTACTTTAGTGAGTTATGAAAGCCCTAGTTTGGGATGAAAGGAAATTACATAGGCCAGGCGTTACAAGTCGTCCAGAAGTACATGGATCACTTCACTGCACCCAGTTTTCTCAGAAGTTTCTTCCCTTTGGAAAGCAGACCCTTTTTCTTTTTCGAGGCCCTTTCCCTGCCTCTCCCAGGACTACCAGAACCCATAGATGACGGAGGTGACCCCGAATGGAGATGGACTGTGGGGGATGGTGCTCTCCTTGACGTACCTGTATTCTCAGGAGGAACCTATTAGGTATATTGTGACAGTTTATTGAATGTTTGAAAGCCAACAACATCAATTTAGTGGGGGTAACATTTTAAGGTCCCATTTCCCACCAAAAGGGGGCAAAGAGGCTCATGTCTTCTATCAGTGGCTTAAAATATACCAAAGACAAATTACATATAAGCGTCACCTCCCAAAGTACAGCGGCCACCAAGCGTTAAGACACATGCTTTGGGGACCTAATGGTTCTGAACAATTGCCACATTTCATTTTGCCAAAATAATGGCAAAAGAAAAAAGAAAATTTCGCCAAATGAAAATTTGAGTTTTTTTAAATTAACGTAGCAGTTAGCCCAGGATAAGTACAATGGGCTAAGTACCAGCAACTGAATCTTGGGAGCAAAAGTTTCCCGAAGGATTTCCTACTGTATTCAAAACAAAACAAAACAAAACAAAAACAGTATTTGATGATGTAAAATTCTGATGTCCTTGAATCCATTTTGCACAATTTTTACTGTGCTATATGTATATATTGGAGAGAGATGGCACATTGGTTAAAAAGAAAAAAAAAACTAAAATGAACCTTAATTGCAATCAAAGAAAGCTTAAAGGCCCTTATTGTTTTGAGAGTGTGCTTTCTATATTTCAAAGTGCAGATGAATTTTTCTCAGTGCTTAGGACTTGAAAGAATTTCAGTATATTTTAAATATAATATAACACCAGTTCTTGAACCCCATTGATAGGATTCTTTTATTCTGATCATATAATGCAGTTACTGCTTGCCTAATGTACATAATAGAATTCACTTTCCCCACAGCCCTTAGTATTTCGGGCCAGACCTTATTCCAATACAAAATGCTGTTGGTTCTACAGAAAAGAAAATTTAGCCAAGGGTCTTCGAGCTTCCTTGGATTTAAAATCAAGGCCTAATTCTAATGGAAAACAACTTAGTAAAGCATCCCAAGTACACCTGAAGATACCATGTATTTAGCCTAATGCATTCATCCACTGAGCTGCATCATCCATGACAGTTAACATTGCATTGGTAAACCAAACACTATTCAGTGTCTCCCAGAGGTTGGTTTGTTTGTTTCTTTGTTTTTTTTTTTTTTTAAATGTCTGTTACGGGGTATATATCAATATATTTTTGTAGTACAGAAGTCGAACTGCCTACGAAAACATTTCTAGGTAGTTCAAGCCAGGATCTGAGATTGCTAATGTTATGAGACAACTCCGGGCCAACTTAATTACACTATTCATGTGAATTATAATCTTTCTTATGATTTTTTGGAGGGGTGGATAAAAGTCTTTACAAGTAATAGACTGTGCTTTTTTTTTCCCAGGGATTGGCTAACAATGCAATCTGCAGCTTTTGCTTTTTATAATCCTTAGACATTGGAACACTTCTCTACATAAACAGAAATGCTTTCTTCATTAAGAAATATGTTCCCAATGTTGACCTTTTCATGAATTTGTTATAATATAGTAGTGAGGAATGGACACAAGAGAATTTGTTCTATGACAAATTCAGTTAAGCTTTATAACTGAGAAAAACAACATCCTCAGATTTTTGGGCCAATGATTTTTTTGAGACATATTTCTTTTTTCTGAATCCCACAGTTAAGTCTTAAGACTACTGCATTAGTTATTGCAAGGTAGCTTAAATTGGTATCTTTATTGGTATCTTCAGTTGCTCACTTACGTGAAGGCTACATTGCCTTATTAAGGTGTGAAATGAACACTCTTCTTCTGTTTCCAAGCAGATGAGCAAAGAAATAAAAATATATATAAAATATATAATATAGAAAAACTTGAAGTGATGAAACAAAATAAAGATGAAACACTCAACACGAATGTAATCTCAGATAAAAAAAAGTATTGGAAATAGTACACTAATGTTAATGTTAGAGGGGGATTGATAAACTGTAATGGAAGGCAAGCAATCACCAAATGAATTTAGATTTTCTCCATAAAGAAGAACTATTATCCTTTTGTATTTTATTATACTTTCTGTTTTATGGTCTATGTCATATTAACATGGGAAGCTCTCTGATGAATAAAAGTTGACCAAATTATAATTAAAATGGAACTGCTTGGTAAAGCAAATAAAATATAGCTTAAAATTTTAGATTTAGTAAGAAACCAACACCGAGCAACTAGCAGAAGAACACATTGCAATGTTTCAGGTGGTCCATTTCCTCCACCCCACTCCCAACCCCCAAGTGTAAAATGTCCATGTGTAAAAAAAGCATGAGACAACATATTATGAAAGACTGGAACATATATTAAAAATATGTAATACAACTGCTTACCCTTTTAGCCTTGGTACGCATTGGGGCATCTTGAGAATAACGGGATGGCGTATCCGAAAGGTAGACTTCGACGTCATCAGGCACTTCTTCCAGAAAGTTTGAAGGAACCAGGCCCTTTTGTCCATTGAGCTCTCCCTATGACATAAAAGAATGTATATATGGGAAGAGAGAAGTCATTAATTACAATCTTCTAAGATTAAGTTTTTTATTTCCTCTTAATTTTTAAAGTTTTGTTAATCCAAGTGGCAACATTATTATTAATAGTATTATTATTATTTGGTCCAGGCCTGTGATTTCATCACACTGTAGGGAAATGCAGGGAAATGCTGGTGAAAAAACTCTAACCAGAGCAGATGGTCAACTAGTCTCAACTTACACTTTAAAAAAACCCCAAACTTATTTACATTTTTTTTTTTGTTTATACCCAAGAGATACCTGGGAGTACTGAGGAATTAAGCAGCATGACCTTAGTCACACACCCATGCATCAGCGGTGAGAATTAAACCCAGGTTTTCCTGACTCTGAGACCAACAACCTGTACACTTACTATGCTGACTCTTATTATGATTATATTTTTGTTACTGTTGTTCAGTCATTTTAGTCATGTCTGACTTCTCATGACCCCATTCGGGATTTTCTTGGCAAAGGTATTAGAGGGGTTTGCCATTTCCTTTACCAGCTCAGAAAACGGAGGCAAATAGGATCAAGTGACTTGCCCAGGGTCACACAGCTAGGAATTATTTGAGGCCAAATTTGAACTCATAAAGGTGAGTCTTCTTGACCTCAGGTCTGGCACTCCATCCACTGCACCACCATGATAATACACACACACACACACACACACACACACACATGCACACACACATATGTGTGTATATATATATATATATATATATATATAAAATAAAAAAGTCTATTTGAATGTTTTATTATTTTATAATATCAGGTTAATTAAACAATAATAGTCCCCAGTCCCTTAGAGCTAGTATTTTAGACTTGAAAGTGTGAATGAATGGACATGAAGTCATTGGGAGTTTCTGGCCAACTAGCCCCACCATAGATGAAAAAGGCCAATTCCAGAAACATTTCAATATCCTGCCACCCAAGTGCCACCTAATAATGATGACTTAAAGTAACCATGAGTAAATCACTGACCCTCTCTGGTTCTCAGTTTCCTCAGCTGAAAAAAGAGGGGGTTGATGGACTAGATGACATATGATGTGCATTTCTGTGAATAGCTGTACCTCTCTGACATCTAAACAACTTTATTTTGATGGCTTATGTGCATTAGAAGTGGAGTAGAACCAAATCCCACATGAATGTGAGCAGTAAGAGTAATGAGTTTTATCTGATGTATATAAATCTCTTTAATAAATAAGTATGTCTCTAAGAAGCTTATAAACTACTTGACTCCATCAAGGACCTGAGAGTATGATTCTGTTGGCATGGGGGCAGCCTGTATTGACATGTGTCAAAATCTCTTTGTGCCATATGAGACAGTTATAGGCCACAGAAATATCCATCCCCTAGTGGTCAACCTTCAGGTCAAGGGCCTCTTCAAGTTTATCCAGCACAGTCTTGAGATGACAGGCTACCCCTGAGTCCACACTAGAAATCTCTACTACTTGGTGGATTCGATGGATCTCCAGTGACAATAGCTGTCAAGAGTCAGTGTTGCTCGCATGAGGGGACAGGGGTGGACTTTAATGGAGGATGCTATTTTATAGTATAAAGCATTCTGATAAAAGTGCCTCTCCCTAGCCACCACTCCCTTTTGTGGAACTGGTCAGAACGTAAGCTCCGTGTGGTCACAGACTGTCTCTGCTTCTTTATTTGTATCCCCAGTCCTGAACACAGTGTTTAATGCACAGGAAGTGCTCAAGGTGAGCATCGAGGTAGTATGGTGGATCAAGTCCTAGACATGGAGTCAGGAAGATCTGATTTCAAATCCTGCCTCATAGATTTGCTGTGTGACCCTGGCCAAGTCATTTAACTTTTGTCTGCCTCAGTATCCTTGCCAGCAAAATGGAGACAATTATAGCACCTACCTCCCAAGGGTACTGCTAGGATAAAATGAAATGTTTTTGTAAAGCACTATATCATGTTATTTGTTGTGGTTGAGTTATTTCAGTTGTGTCCAACTCTCCATTTGGGGTTTTCTTGGCAGAGATGCTGGAGTGATTTGCCATTTCCTTCTCCAGCTCATTTTACAGATGAGGAAACTGAGGCAAACAGGGTAAAGTGACTTGCCCAGGGTCACCCAACTAGTAAGTATCTGAGGCCAGATTTGAACTCAGGTCCTGTTCCAACCTGGTAGTACCTACTAGAGGTTCTACCCCATTGGTATAAATTTTGAGCACCTAAATTAATTCCTTTAATTTGTCCTTGGAAAGAATTTGATTTTGCTCATGGCAATCTCTTTTAGGATACAGACATGGTTTTATAGCCCTTTGGGCATAGTTCCAAATTGTTCTTCAGAATGGTTGAATAAGTTCACAACTCCACCAAAAATGCATGTGTCTCATTTTCCCCATATCGCCTCCAACATTTGTCATTTACCTTTTCTGTCCTATTAGCCAATCTAATATGTATGATGTTAATGGCAATCAAAGCTTTTGTGGACAAATAAGGTTGGGAGGGAGCATGGACTAGAAGTATGTTTATGCTCGACCACCATCCCTCAGGCTCTTGCCAAGACCTGAAAAGAGAAATTCTGTGTAGGGACAAAGATGTAACGATACTTGTTGTTTGGTTTTGTTCTCTCAAACCACGGCATGCTACAATAAGGTTTTGTCTTATTAGCTTATTATTAGAAGACTCATTAGCTTATTATTATTAATTTAGAGTTATTAATTATCAGTTATTATCCTTTGAATGATTTTGTACCTATATCAACAGAGATGCCCATATCAGTGAAATCACAGGTTGAATCCCTCTTCCAATTGACTGATTGTATGTACAAGGTGGTTTTTCCAGATTCTCTAGTTGACTATAAGTTCCCTGAGGGCAGGGCCTATTTTCATTTTTGTCTTTTATCTCTGGAATCTAGTCTAGTCCAGTGCTGACACACTTTGTGGTTGTTCTTAGATCAGACTTGTGCTTTTCTTGGTATAATATATGCCTTCCACCATGGTACTTTCTCTACAACTTAGAGTCTTAACTAGTGGTCTGAAGGCTACTGAGAGGCTGTGACTTGCCCAGGGTCACACAGGCAATGTGTGTCAGATGCCAGACTTGAATCCAGGTCTTCCTGGGCTCTGAGGCTGGCTCTCTACCCATCACACTACACCGCCGTAAAGCTAGCAAGTGCTTAATAAGTGTTTTCAGAATTGAATTAAAATAGAAGATACATATACACATACACACACACATACATGTATACAAATACTATAGAGAGATATTTCAGTTCTGCAATGGATTTTTTTACTTTTAATTTTATTTTTCTCAATTACATGGAAACAAAAAATTTTGATATTCATTTGAAAATTCTGAGTTCCAAATTCTCTCCCTTACTCCTTCCCTTTCCCCCTCTTTGAGAAGAGAAGCAATTTGATATAGAATATGTGTGTGTAGTCATGCAAAATCATTTCCATACTAGCCATGTTACAAAAGAACCAAAGAATGGATATATTATTGTAATGAAATAGAAATTATCTCTTTTTCACTTTCTTTCCTCTTCCTCTCTCTCTTTCTCTCCCTACTCCTTCCTCTCCCTTTCCTCTCTCTCTCTCCTTGCCCCCTCTCTCCTCTTCTTTCTTTCAGTTCTCTCTCTCCCTCTCTCCTTTCCCCCATCTCTCTATCTCTCTTTCTCTCCCTGCTCCCTCTCTCCTTTCACTCAGTTCTCTCCTCTCTCTTTCTGTCTCCCTCCCTTCTCTCCCCATTCTGTCTCTATCTCTCTTTTTTCCCCTCTCTTCCTGCCCCTAAGTTAGCACCTTCTCTGAATCTTGGAAAATTTCCTAGAACACAGAGTGTTTGAGTGACTTTATAGGGTCACACAGACAGTATGTGTCAGAAACAGACTTGAACCCAGGTCTTCCTGGATCAAAGATCAGTTCTGTGCACCACACCCTACTGCCCTTCATGGGTAAGTGCTTTACACACACACACACACACACATAACATGCACACAGACACACACAGAGAGACACTCACACACAGATGTAGCAAAAAAACACAGGCAAAATTTGTTACCTAGATTTTCTATAGTTCA
This sequence comes from Pseudochirops corinnae, assembly GCA_028646515.1. Classification (NCBI taxonomy): domain Eukaryota; kingdom Metazoa; phylum Chordata; class Mammalia; order Diprotodontia; family Pseudocheiridae; genus Pseudochirops; species Pseudochirops corinnae. Next base: position 320,823,577 of record CM053587.1, on the reverse strand, counting down.
AATAAGTCTCTCTCATTTCAGTGGGCAGCACACACACACACACAAACACACTTACACACATGCATGTGCGCACACACATATACATATACACACATGCACGTGCACACACACACATACATACACACACACAAGAATACCCTCTTGGTATATTCAAAACTTACGTAGTAAAATCCATCTTCATCAATTTCACCAAACACAGTAATAATGTCTCCTGTACAAAATGTCAGTTCTGCCTGTAAAGACAGGAAGGGAAAAGAGTACTAGGCTGCAATGAAGGAATAGTTTTGAAAAAAAATTGACATCACTGTTTCCTTTATGTGTATCTCTTAGAAATGGTAGCATATACTTGTCCTCTGAGGCAAGTTTTCCCCCTGTTTACTGAGGGTGGCACAAAATTAGACAGAATATGAGATACTTGTGGACAGACTACTTTGTTTTTGTCTCTGTATCCTCAGGACCTAACACAGTATAAGAAATGCTTGTTAAATTTAATTAAAGAAAATAGTACAGAAAGTCAGGAAGGAAGGAAGGAAGGAAAGAAGGAAGGAAGGAAGAAAAGAAGGGAAGGAGGGAATAAAAGAAGGAAGAGAAGGAAGAAAGAAGGGAAGAAGGAATAGAGGCAGACAGAGAAGGAAGAAGGGAGGAAATTAGGAGGAAAGGAAAGGAAGGAGGAAGGGGAGATGGAAGGAAGAGGAGTGGAAGAAAGAAGAGAGGAAGAAAGGGAATAAGGGAGGGAAAGAAAGAAGGAGAGGGGAAGGAAGGAAAGGAGGGATGAAGGAAGGGTAGAAGGATGGGAGGGAGAAAGAGAAAAAGGAAGGGAAGAAGGGAGAGGAGGGAGGGAGAAAGCAAGGAAGAAGGGAAAGGAGGAAGGAAGGAAAGGTGGAAAGAAAGGAGAGAGGAAGGATGGGAATTAGGGAGAGAGAGGAGGGAAGAAGTAAGGAAGGAAGAAAAGGAGGAAGGGAGGGTGGAAGAAAGGGAGGAAGAGAGGAAGAAGGAAAATAGGAAGGGAATAAGGGAGGGAAGAAGAGAAAGATAAAAGAGAAGAGACAGAAAAAGAGGGAGGGAAGTAGTGAAGGAAGGAGTGTTATCTTCATTTATCTTAGTTCAGATCCATTTTCTTGTTTGTTTTCCTTTGCAACATATCTCAAAACTGACTTTAATTCCATTCATATTCCCTCTCTTATCTCCTTATATGTTATGTACAACTAGTAGACTATAAACTCTTTGAGGGCAGGAATTGGTTTTTATTTTGTCTTTATTTCCTCAGCATGTATTGTATACACATAACAGAAACTTGATGTATAATTAGTTGATTGGATTGGTTGGTATAGAGGGGCTGCACTCTAAAGAACTAAGGTTGAATACCAAATCTGCAACTAATTATTACCTTACTAATTAGACCTAGGAGAAATCATTTACCACCTCTTGATCCCAGTTTCCTTATCTACACTACAAGATAAAGTGACTGGAGCAGATGATCTGTAGGGCCATTTTAGCTCTGAATCCACTGTTTTCTTTGAAAAAATGTAGAGCACTACATTTGGCGTTAAAGGACACAGATTTGAATTAAGGTCACCTATGTGACCTTGAAGTCACGTAAACTTCTTTGAGACTCAGTTTCTTCATTTTGTAAATGGACTGGACTAACTGGACCCTTCCAGCTCTAAACTGATGATCCTCTCTCATTAGATTAGAATCTCCTTAATGAGAGATCTTTATTTCTAAGAGCATAAGGACCTCTGGCCAGATTTCAGCTCAGATTTTCCTGACTCCAGGCCCAGAACTCTATCCATGGTGACACCTAGTCAGGACCAGATGTATCTTCAAAAATATGAAAATACAGCAGAAGATCCTGAGGGTAAGGATTTTTTCCATTTTGGGCTATTTAACTTACCATTTAGCATGGTACTCTGCATAGAGCGGGCAATTTATTAGTGTTTCTTATATCAAGTTGTAAGCAAAAACAAGTTGATAACTTCACTATTACCATAGAAATGCCTATTTATAGTTCTAGGTAAGTGAACACAAATCCCACTTCCTGAAAAATCTTACTCCATCCAGAATAAGATTTTTCCATTCTTTTTTTTTTTTCCAAATAAAGTTGGTACTTCATGAATTCTTGTTAAGGCTCAGAGGAGTTTATGTGACTTGCCCAAGGTCATACAGGTGCCCAAGATTCAGCCTTTGGGGTACTCTATTTCCCAGAACACCATCATTTTATAAACTAGGTACCTGAAGAGGTGAGCACAGGGTTTAGAATGAGAGGATCTTGGTTAAATTCCTCTGTGTGACCAGGAGAAGTCACTTTAACATCTGTGAACCTCAGTTTCCTCTGCTATAAAATAAAAAGTTTGAACTAGATACTCTCTTAAGAGCATTCCATAAATGCTTTTCACAAAAATAAAGTCAGATCTAAACAACTGGAAAGACATCAATTGTACATGGATAGGCTGAGCCAATATTATAAAAATAACAATTCTACCTAAATTAATTTACTTATTCATTGTCACACCAAACATTATTGTATAGAGCAAGAACATCCCACCTCAGAATTTGTGGTTCCATAAATTCTATTGAGAAACTACCTTTCTGAGCCTCAGCTTTCTCATTCGTGAAATGAGGATGAGAATAGCAATCAGCTCTAGGAGAGACCTTCTCTTCTAGCCCCTCCATTTTGCAGAGGTAGAAACCAAGATGCAGAGAGAACAAAGAAAGAGACTTGCCTAAGGATCTGAACCCAGGATCTATATCACACCACAATTCCTGTCTTTTAATATTTGACCCACCTTAATCAGTTGTTGTGAGGAAAATCACTTTATGAACCTTCAAGTGAGAATGAATTGTAAGATGTAATAAAGATTTGCAGTATTTACACCTTTACAGATTTCACTTGCCTTGATTTGATATTCTCCAGAGACAAAATGCTTCATATCTATTTATTTCTTATATTTTTTCAGACCTGTTACTTTCCTTAAAACAATGGCTCAGGAGTGATAACAGCTGAGCATTTCCTCTCTCATCAAAAACTGCTGGCAGCTAACTGCTGACCTCAATCTTTGAAACTAGTACCTGAGGGTTTGGTGGTACCATCTGTGTCCATAGGAAAATATTAAGGGGGCAGGTGGTCATGCAGCTGGAGAAGCTGACCATACCCTTTATTTCCATTTGGCTGTTTCCAGGCAAGGCTGGGCACTATCCTCTGGGAGGGGAGCAACAAAGGTGAAAGTGGATGGGGTGATGGTGGTGGTGGTGGGGCTTTGACAACCATCTCTCCAAATAAATGCACACACCACACACTTTTAAGTTTAATATGCATTATTAACATTTCTTTATCACTTCGTGAAGTCTAGATAACCAATAAAAAATACATCAAGCCTGATTTGTACCATTTGCCAATTTCTAAGGTGTAAATGCTCATGTTGAAAATTTGACCATTGACTCTCTTGGTCAGGCAATAGCTGGCACTAGCATCCCACTGGAAAGGACCCTCTCTAGACAAGGCAAAGGGGGTTTTGTAGGAATGAACAAAAACTGTGTTGAGTCAATACCTCTACATCGACATTAGGAGAGCTTTCTCTTGGGTCATAATCGTAGAGAGCGACCATTCTTCTCGTAGACACAGGGTGCTGCCGGCCACTCCGTCTGTTCCTCTCTGTTCCAGGGGGAAGGGAGAAGAAAGCTATCAGCAAGTATTTTAAAAATGCACAGTGTTCGCCCTCCCTAATGCAGCAGCCATATCACAGATCTAGCAAGCTACACAAAGACCTTCTCCATCCAAGAGAATGGACCAAGATTCAACCAAGGCACAGCACCTACTCACAGAATGAACTATTTGTTCCTTTACATCAGTTGCCTTGGATTTCATTTGTCCTGTTTTTCTTTTTTCCTTAAAAAGGTCATTATTCATAATTGGATTGTTTCCTTTCTCCTAATTCATTGGTTAAATTACTTAAAATTTAGAGAGGTGGAGAGCAAACTCATGAATAAAGCAGGGGACTGTTAGCCACCTGGTAAGGGTTTGGTTCTACCAATATGGAAGTCAGACAACAAAACTTTTCCCAAAAATAACTACATGCCCAGGACATTACCTGGTACAATTGGTCATGTCCACCTCCTTTCCCTCTCCTAGAAAAGTACAAGTTCCCCAAGGGCAAGGATAGCTTTGTCTTTGTCTCTATATCCCTAGTGACTAGTACAAAATATTACATAGAATAGGCACTTAGTAAATAGGTAATTGAATTAAACTGAATACTCCAGCTAAATCATAAAATAGGATCTCAAATAATATAGATCATATAAACGTATTCTAGAAATATACATGTGGAGGAAGGAATTCATGATCCCTTGGAAATGATTGGTCTAATGCAGGTGCTCTTAACCTGAGGTACATGGATAGATTTCACAGGGTCCAGGAATTTGAATGGGAAAAATATCTTTATTTCAATATATTTTTTTGTAATCTTATTAATTTTATTTTATTTGTTTAAAAACATTATTCTGAGAAGGGATCTATAGGCCTTACTGTACTGCCTAAGGAGTCCATGACAGAAGAATGGTTAAGAATCTCTGGTCTAAAAGATCTATCTACCTATCCATCCATTCATATCTATATAATATATGTATGTATTCATGTATGTATGTATATGTGTATACACAGATACACATACCCACATGTGTATACATGTATACACATACATGTGTATATACATACACACATACATATACACACATATCTCAAGGATCTATTTATTGCTGGTTATGGTAGTGGTGGTGGTATGAGACTTTTCTCTACCTACACAGATAGATCCCAGTCTTTCCAGGTCTTAATAAATGTCTTTGTGAGTTACTGTGTCTGAAAAATTCACCTCCTTCCAGCCAACTTGGCGAGGCCCCTCACTGATCTTAGCTAGACTGGACCTTGGATGATGGAGCCCAGTGGTAAGCTTATATCAAGAGAATCATTCTATAGCATTTCAGTGGCCAAACTAGCTCTGTAAATGGCATCTCCTCCCAGAAGGAAGATGGATATTTCTTCCATCTTCCTAAATAGAGCCAGCACCATCCCCTCTCCTTCAATAGTATTTTATTCTACCAATTCTACCAATTCTACCAATAGTGATTAATTTTTTTCCTGGTAGTACCAAACAAATGAAAATATATCCAAGGCAAATGGTTTAAAAGCAATGAGAGCTGATTATGTGGCTTTTGAGTGACCACAATTAGCTTTCCAGAGACTTATATTTTCTTAATATGAAGGGAGCAAAGCACACCCAAAGCTTACAGGTTTCTTTTTTTTTCCAGAAGTTGGATGTGATATGAAAATAGAAGTGACACAATTACAAGGAAATTTGAGAAATGTTTCATCTTGAGATGATGAGAGAGGCATGGATGCTTTTGAAGTGTGGATGAGGTGATACAGGAGCAACATGCTGGTTAGTTTTACTTACAACAAACACTGAGGACTGGCCAGATGAGCTAGTGAATGACATAGTTTCCTGCCCCACAGGACCCTGAACTTGGGAACAACTGAGTACTGAAAATCCAGCTGAAAGCTAGGGATCAGTTGTGGAAGGAGGGTGGCTGGGAGAGGGAGGCATCATAGTGAGAGGGATTTGACTGTGGGTCAAAAGAAGGAATTGTGTGTGTGTATATAACTAGATAGCCTTTTTCCACTAACATGGCAACTAATTCAGGGAAGTTGAGTCTCCTAAGGGAAAGTTAGACAGATGTAACATTTATGGTGATGCTGAAAGGTGCAAGAAGAATCAAGATAGAGGAAATGGGGGAAGAGAGAATAAAATGAACATATGTATGGAGAAGTGTAAAAGTTCAAAACAAAAGGTGGAAAGAAAGAATTAGGACCCTCCCCCTTCATCTTGGACATTCTATCTTGGGAAAATGAGAACAACCACCCTCAGCATATCTCTTAAGGAGTTAGTGGGACAAGTCGATACCTAAACCTGGATGTCAAGGGTCCCTCTACTACAAACAAAAAAAGAAAAAAGAACAAGAAAGAAAAAGAGGAAAATACAAGGCATAAAAAGTCAATCTAGACAGCTCAAAACATTTCACCTAATTGATTGCATGAATCAAGTTACTGTTTCTTAGCACAGACCTCTTTTAGACTTTCGGGATCTGCGGTGTACAGAGAGAGCGCTCTCTTTGAAACGATCACAGTTGACTTCAGGAAAAGGATGCATACAAACGAAAAAGAGGAGAAGATATGAAGCTGTTCAAAGACCTTCGTTCTCATGGACTTAATGTCAAGGTGGGAGGAGTGAAAAGAATTATGCAAAATATATTTATATTTAAACCTTGGACACTGGGTGTGGGTTTCAACTTGAAACAATATGGCTATTTATAAACAACCCCCAAAAGGAAAGGTTGTCTCTTGGAATAGACTGTTATGCATTTGGTTGTACATATTTTTTAAATCTGAAAATTTGGAGGAGGGGTGGGTCCTTGAATTCTCAATTAAAATGCTTAAAGAAATTTTAAATTAAATTTTAAAGAATTAAAATATTTAGTTCTAAATAACATGAAACTGGACTTTATCTTCATTTCTGTATCTGTTTGGAAGGAGTGTATGGGGGCAGGGGATTTTCCCTATTGCTTAAAAAAATGAATAAGGGATGTAAAAGAATTCTGTTGAAGACTTGCTGAAAATGATTTCACCAACGCTTAATCAGTGGTTTAAGATCATTGGTTTGAGGTGAGAGGTTAAGATAAATGAGTGAATGTCAAACACCTACCCCAATTAAGATGCTAGTTATATATGAAAAAGGAACCACCACCACCACCACCACCACCACCACCACCAAAATGCTTTTAAACCTTTTGAATAAGCAGTGTTAACCTGAAGAATGAAATAACTCTTTGTCATCATCCTTTCCCATTTGTTGTAGATAGGATGTTTAAGAGTAAAAAAAGCATAATAAACAAGTAGTTATTTTATGCTTTCTAGCTGTGGAGCTCTAAGTTACAAGTCAAGCAATATTGCAGCATTGAGTTCTATCAAGCAGAGGGGTCTTCTGTGTTTAGGGCCCTTTTAGTCCTTGAGATATCCAATAAATTTTGCCCTGACAAGTTGATCTTGCTCAAGGCACATTGAAGCTGCAACAATTAAAGGACACGGAACAGATCCCCTATTGTGCTGGTCATTGGACTGAGATTCAGCTATAAAATTAGAGGAGCAAAAGCTTTAATAGCCAAGGCAACAGCCTCCAACCCTTAGACTGTGGGTTGCCCCTTACCTATTTTTTCCACGGGGGTATTCAGAGGGAGAAAGCCTTGTTTAAGGAGCTGGTCCATCATTTCTTCATCATCAGCTTGGATTTCCGAGACCATGTTACAAGGTATAAGGCCGAGTCGGGCACAGGTTTCCCCACGGTAGAAGCCATCAGCATCTTTGTCTCCATAAACCTAAATGGTGTTCAAGAGTAATGGTGTTATATGTGGACACCTTCTTTGGGGGCAGGGACTGATTTTTTATTTTGTCCTTGTATCCTTAGAACCTCATATGGTGTCATATTCCTAGGTATAGGGAATAGACATTGATGAGATCATTAATATTTTAAGTTGTTAAAATACATAAATAGTGGGATAGATCTCTTCTATAGGTATTATCTCCCCTAGTAGACTGTCTCTCCCTCCTTGAAAACAAAGATGGTCTTACTTTTCTATTCTTATTCTCAGTGTTTAAAATAGAACTTTCCATAGTAAGCCTTTATTCATTTCATTCATAGGAGTGAATACTGGACCTCTTATTTCTTTGGTATTAGGAAATCTCCTATGACAAAATTTCCTCTGCCAATGCAAGCTGACACCTTCTCTGCAATTATAGCCTCAGAGGATTGCCTAGGTTATTGAGACATTAATGATTTGCTCAGCATAACACAGTCAGTATTTGTCAGAGGTTGGATTTGAACCTAGTGTTCCCGCCTCTGAGATTTACTCTTTATCCACTTCCCCATAGCTGCCTCTTGCCCTGCACATAGCAATCACTTAAGAAATACTAAACAGCTTGGACTGCAAATTCTTCAGGGAAGGAGTTCTTAATTATGAACTTTAAAAAATTTATTTTGATAATTGTATTTCTGGTCTTTGTAATCCTACACATTTTATGTTAAACATTTCAGAATGTCATTCTATGAAAGGATCCAGAGGCTTTGCCAGATTACCAAAGTGATCTATAAAACAACAAAAAAGGGCTAAGAACCCTGAGGCTACCAGGTTCTGCCAAGGTGGATAAATTCTGAGCATATCCTGGCAATAAATTGTATCTGCTCCCTGAGGAGAAGTATGAAGAGGTTCATCAACCAGTAGGTTATCAGTGAGTGATTAATTCTTTGGCCATGGAAATTCTCAAAATGAATTTTGTAAAACACAAATAATGGCAGCCTTTAAATTATGCAAACTCTTATATTGCCTTGCTAATGACATTGTGAATCATTCATTCAATTGAACTACAAAATGTATTTAAAATTGGGAGTTGATTAATCCCTGGGTTCGGTTAATGTTACAGCTATCAAGGTTCTTTTGGAAAGCCCTAGGTTGACCACCTCTGCCATGGAAAAAACAAGAAAACTTCAGCAGGCATGGAAGGAGAGGGATAGAGAAGCGGATAGTGGTATCCATCCCCTTGTACCTTAATGATCTGTCCTTCCTTAAATGGTAACTCTTCTTCTGCCCCATCAGGATTGGGAGACATCGTATGTGGATCATAGTCAAAGAGAGCGACAAATATTCGGACTGAAAGGTCCTCGGCACCGGGGTCTGTTTCAGACTCCTCATACAGGTCTGGAGACAGTCGATCTCGGCTGCAGTACCCATCTAGAAGCATAATGTAAAGAAACATAGAACTTGGTGGTTCTTGTTAATTCTGTCCCTTGGCTGAACTGAGAAATTCATCTCTGCTTTGGTAGGAAACACGATTTCAAATCAAATTCCATCTAGAAACCTTGTTGGACACTCTCTTTCGTTTGTCTTTTCTTACATATAAAAATTAATTTAATTAAGAATGAGTACATATCCAAAACCACCTTGACTCAGAAGACATTCATTGGGCTAGGCAGAAAAATTATGAAATGGTTATTAATCCTCTGTCTGGTGTGAGCTGACATGCCATAGGAGGAAGGGACAATTGTATGTCTCTTTGGATGGATTCTTTTGGATTGGAAACCCTGGACAGGAGAAATTCATTTCCCAAGCTGATGGCCTTGCCTTTTGTAATATAAAAGTCAAAACCACAGCATAGTCAATGTTTTATTTGAGTAATCAACATTTTCCCTAGTTTTGTTTTTAGTGTATTTATGGGAATACATGAGTGAGAATCACCCAGGACAGGCAGGCATTAGATGAATTGTAATTTATATGATCAGAGGGACAGTGCCCACCTTGAGGAGATCATAGAATCATTGGAGTATGGGACAATGAATATTAATGTTTTAAATAGTTAAGATATATAAGTAATTAGAGAGGAATGGGGACTTGATCAATGATTTCAATGGTATAGGGAACCCTTTCTCCCCAATTCATACAAGTAAGTACCTTCTTTGCAACTTACTGTCTTTAGAGAGTTTGCTAGATTCTAGAGCACTGAGTCATACAAGTAGATGTCTTTCTCAAAGTCACACAGTCAGTGTGCGCAAGAGGCAAGACTTGAACCTAGATCTCCCTGGTTCTGACACCAGATCTCTATTCATGATGCCACATGTAAATAAACAAGAGTTCATTCATTATTACTGAGCCAGTAGGGACTATTATTTTTTCTGGAAATAAATGGCAATCTGTCATGACTATTGGCTGTCACCACCAAGGTTTCAACTTTTCAAGCAAATCTAAGTTGGGAGTTTGTTTTTTTAACTAGTTACTTATTTGTTTTTTGGTTGGAAAACTGAAATAATATACGCATATGTACGCATATAGATACATATATATGGAATGACATTATATGTATGACTATATAGCTACACATGCACAGTAGTAGGTCGATGGGAGATGCTTGATGTATGTTAAATACTCTTCTAGTCCTAAGGTTAATGGGAGGAAGGCAAATGGGAAAATTCAGGAGTGAGGAGGTTGGAAGGACAGTTGAGTTGAGTATTGACACACACATGCATATATACACACAGAAGGGAAAGGAGAAGAAGACAAAAGCATGTAAAAGAAATGAGGAAATGAGGACAGCAACCATGGGGCTTGTATTTTTTTTCCCTAAAGGCAACAAGCTTCTTTCCAGGACTGAATGTTCATTTCCCTCCCAGGCATCCTTCAACATCCACTTACTCCATGAAAACTCTCCTGGTCCCCACTTCCCTAATCCCACCAGTCCTTCTTCTTTAGATTACTATGTATTCCTATCTGCCTCTTGGTTATCTCCAGGAACCATATAGATGCTAAATATTAGTGAATCATACTAAAAGGACAAATACCAATTTCATTCAGTGAAAAAAAAATGTAATTTCCTCAATGAATGCAATAGGGATATGAATACCTCTACCATTTGAATTCTTATAAATTTTTTCAGGTAAATAAAATGTTTTTATAATTATATATAATTCCTATGTGATATATAACATATAAATTATGAATAAATATGTAATTTATATATAATACTTTATAATTTATAATTTTTTTAGGCAAACTGAATGAGATGCCTCATAATTGCCCCCTGCTAAGAAACAGGGCTTCTAAACATTATTTTTTGGTCCTGGCCTGTTATTTAATTGAGTCTGGGGATCTCCTGGTGGAAAGACACAGATTTGGTAACTCAATATATTTGTTTTTCCTGGATATCACACTGCTATGTTTGTAGGCATTGTGAGGTGTAGGAGAATGCTTTATTTTCTGTTTGTTTTTAACTTTTAACTCTATGTTCCCAGCACCTACTTCCTGACACATAAAGAGCCAGTTAATAAATAATTGCCGATTGATTTATTTTGCTGTTAATGAATGGATATGTAAGGTATAAGTCTCCGGGATGGGGAACTTCAGGACTAAGCCAAAGATGTTTCTGTATAGCTTAGTTTCTTAATGGGATGTCAATGTTTTGCTAAAGAAATCCATTGATAAACATTGATTTAGCACCTACTACATGCCAAGCATTGTGCTATGCTAGGAGGCATTCTGCTGTGTGTTTATGAGCGCCAAACAACTATGGAGAGAGACTGGATGATTTCACAGAGGTTCATGAAATGAAGTGTGTTCCTAGCTTTGAAAAAAAAATCATTATGAAAAAGTTTTCTAGACTGAAAAGTTTGAGGCTTTTTTTTTCCATCTTCTCTTCGGGATTAGGCCAGACTGAATCCCAGAAACTTACCTGCAGTGATACCCCCTTGGCCTCCTGCTAGGCCCTGACATAGAAGGTTGTCACAGACACGGAGTTTGATTAACACGCAGTTGGAAGATGCGTCTTTGTGATAAAGGAGGAAGAAGTTCTGGCATACCGTGTCTAAGGTCAGGGGTCATGGCACGATGCAGAGGCCGCATTCTGTGTCCACCCATGCCGCGACAATAAGCTTCTTCTTTTACAGAGGGGATATTCCCCTCACTACCTGACCGAGACCGACCGCCTTCACTGTGACTGTCCACTGTAATTTCTACGGAGAAAAAGGGAACGGTCTATTAAACAAAGCCTCCTTTGGCACAGGAGGACCGTGGAGATGAAGGTCTCCTTTTTAAAAGGCCAGCCTTCACTGATTTCATCTGATTCAGGAATGGGGACAAGTTCTAATAACTGAGGTAATGGGGTGTGTGGTGAGGGGAGAAAGCAAGTGGATCTTCGAAGCAAATTCTTACCCTGAATTTTATGCTTCTTGCTACTGTTTTGGAAAATTGAAGTGATATGACAAGCCCTTTGCTCTGAGGAATAAGAAGCTAAATTGGTTTTAAAGAACTGAGGATTCTAAGGAAAAATTCCAAGCATAATTAATTAGGTACTTCTCGACGATTATCTTTCAATGTCATGCTCAGAAACCCTTTGATACTGGCAGGATCTTGTGGTGTTGATTTTCTTTTCATAGCTACAGAATTCTTGCCACTTTAAATTGAAATGGAAAGAACATTAGATTTGAAATCAGAGAAACTGAGTTTGAATACAGATTATGCTACCTACTCCCCTTGTAGAAGAATAAGTCACTTCTCCTTGCTGGGCTTCATTTCCTCATTTATAAAATGAAAGTGTTGGACTAATTGATCTCTTCCACCTCTAAAGTGATCTCTAAAGAGCTTACAACATCATGGGAATCCTTTCTACCAGCCCACATAAGCCTATCTATAACTTAAAGCCCTAAAGACTTGGTCGAAAATCAGAGAGGAGAAGGGATTTGTCCAAGATCATCCAACTAATATCAGAGGTGGGATTTGAACCAAGGTCTTCCTGACCAGCACTCACTCTATCCACCATGCCATACTACTTGGCACATCCTAGCTGGGAAATCACAAAAGGATCTTCCTTAATAGCCAGGAGTTCCTCACAGCATTAAAAGACATTATTCTATGTGTGATCCCTGGGTGTTAGTAATCTAACATCCTTTAGGAAGTGAGACCAGGCTTCTGTGAAAATCAAGATGGATATTTTTGTGTTTTTGACCACTTTCTCCATGTTTATTATAAGGAAAGTGTGAGATCCACAATTATGGATGGAGTGTTTAACTGGGTGGGCGCTAAGGGGTACCACAGACTATAGAGAGCAGGACTTGTAGTCCGAAAGACTTACCTTCCTGAGTTTAAATCTGACCTTGGACACTTACTAGGTGTGTGACCCTGGACAAGTCATTTCACCCTGTTTGCTTCAGTTTCCTCATCTGTAAAATGAGCTGGAGGAGGAAATGGCAAACCACTCCATTATCTCGGCCAAGAAAATCCCAAATGGGGTCATGAAGAGTTGAACATGACTAAAACTACTGAACAACGACATTTAACTGGTAGAATCTAATCATGTTCTTGGGTCCTCTGTCCAGCTCTCCCTTCCAAGGGATAAAATGGGCACATTGACTTATGTTCTGTTTGAAAATGTCCCCAAATGATCATAATATTGCCCTCATTTTATTGAGGATAAAAGCTTAGTGATTTCCCCACAGTCACAGGTAATGGGCATCAGAGTTGGGACTGGAAACCAAGTCTTCTGACTCAAGACTCAGTTCTCTCTCCAATAATAGCTCCTGATCATGTTGAAATAATATCTTATATGGAATCATTCCTTCCTTCCTCATCTTGTTTTCTTCTTGTTACCAAGCTCATTGGAACTCAGGGATCAGACACAATAGTGAACACCTGTGGGATTCCTATCCTTCCAGGTCCCAACTCATATTCTTGTGATGTGTTTTGGGATCTGTTGCAAAGCCTACATTCAGAAGTAGTTCACAAAATGGACTACTAGAAAGCTCTTGGTATCAGATGCTCTATTTTTCTAGAATTTATCAAGAAGTCTGCTAAATGAAGGTATGTGCCCAGCCTTGAACTATTCTATTTAAGTACTCATAGTTGCTTATATTTACAAGGCACATACAAAACTCCACATATATGACCACATTTGATAGTTCTAGCTCCATCGGTTCACAGACTTCGAGTTAAATGGAAATTCTGAAATAATTTACTCCAACTCCCCTGTTTTACAGATGAGGAAACTGAAGCAGAGGGAAGGGGAAAAGTTAGGTGACATTCCTGAGGTCACACAGATAATTAAGTGGTAGAACCAGGATTTGAACCCAGAAGCCAGAAATGTTTTTGCTACATCTTCCTTTCCTGTCTTTTCCCTGGTGGTCAAAGGGAAACTTCTTGGTTTTTCCATGCCCTCTCAGGCAGCTGCTGGGCAGGGTCCACCTAACACTTGAGATAGATATCCAGATAAATTCACATTCAATCAATGGAATTGCATAGGATTTTTGGCTTTGGAATCAAGAGAACTAAGTTCTATGATGGTTCTGCTCTGACTCACTCACTCTGGGATCTTAGGCAAAACCCAGTCCCTCAACCCACGGGACTCAATTTCCTTCTCTCTAAAATAAAGCACTCTAAGGTTCCTCCTGGTTCCAAAGTTCATTGACTTTATGGCTCTAAATTCTGGAAGTTTTAGTTCAGCAGACTTTACATTCTTAGTCTTAGGTCACTAAAACGTAAATAAAATTTATTCCCACTGTATTCATAAAGACAATACAGATTACATGAATCTGTTGAGTAGCTCCGCTAGCAATAATTCACGGGAACAAGGCATGATTTTACCCTTCTCCTAACAGAAACTCAGAAAACAAAATCAACAGAGATTCTCAAGAAGAAATTAAAGGAGTCCCTCATGATTACTGAGTCCTATCGATCTTACCTCCACAACTTCTTTTGTATATGCTCCCTTCTCTCTTCTGACTCTGTTACCCTCTTGGTAGAAGGTTCCATCATCTCTAACCTGGACTATTCCCATAGCCTGGGGGTTGGTTTTCCTGCACCAATTCTCCTCCCATTCTAGACACATTCCACTTGACTGTCAAATTGGTCTTCCCAAAGCACAGGAAGTCAGGAAGACAACTTATCCGTTACCTGAGGCCAACCTCAGCCCCCATTCACCACACTTTGGCATCTCCTGTCACCTCCAGTATCAAATATAAAATCTTATGTTTGGTTTTAAGGCCATCACAATTTGCCCCCTTCATACCTTTCCTGTCTTCTTACACCATCCTCCTCTTCATACACTGTGATTCAGTGACACTGGCCTCCTTTCTGTCTCTTTATCAGTACTATCCATTCCCCAACTGCATTTTTGCTGGCCATCTCCCATGTCTGGAATGCTCTTCCTCCTCATCTCTGGCTACCTTGATTTCCTTCAGGGCCTGGTCAAAATCTCATTTTCTACTAGTAGCCTTCCATGAGTACCCCTAATATTAATGTCTCCTCTCCAAGATTATCCTCAATTTACCCTCTGTAAATCTTGTTTGCGGGGAGCCAGGGGGCCCAGTGGATAGAGCACTAGGACTGGAGTCAGAAAGACTCATCTCCCTGAATTCAAATACTTACTAGCCGTGTGACCCTGGGCAAGTCACTTAGCCTTGCTTGCCTCAGTTTCATTGTCTGTAAAAACGAGCTAGAGAAGGAAATGGGAACGTACTACAGTATCTTTGCCAAGAATATCTCAAATGGGGCCACAAAGAGTTGGACACAATTGAAAAATGACTGAACAACAACAACAAATATCTTTTTATAGTTGTCTGTATGTTGTTTCTCCAAGTAGCCTTTGAGCCCCTTGACAGCAGGGACTGTGTTGTGCCTTTCTTTGTGTCTCCAGCACTAAGAGCAATGCTTGACACACAGCTGTTGCCTTAAATTCACTTGTCGTGGTAGGGTCAGCCCTCATTTGATTCTGAGATCTCCTCCCATTATCATCCTAAATCTCTCCTTTTCCCAGCCAGTCTCCTAGATCAAGCTTTCTACTTTCTTTGCCTCCATTTTCTCTCAGTTACTTCTTACTCCTTGGCAGCTTAGCTCTGACTTCCTCATTTAACTGAAACTGGTCTCTCTAAAGTTATCAACATTCTCTTAATTGCCCATTCTGATGTCTTTTTCTGTCCTTGTCTTTCTTGATGTCTTAGCAGCATTTGGCACTGTTGACTAATCTCTTCTCTTGGATATTCTCTCATGACACCACTACCTCTTGGGTCTCCTCCAACCTGTCTGACATTCCTTCTGTGTCTTCATTACTGGGTCATCATCTACTGAACTCTATGTCTTATGTCTCTGTTCAGGCTTTCTTGTCTTTCCTTTCCACATTCTCTCTTGGTCTCTGTCTTGGTGACCTCATCAATAACCATGAGTTTAATTATAATCTCATTGCGATGATGCCAAGATCCCTATATCTAGCCCCAGTTTTTCTCTGAGCTCCAAACTTCAATTACCAACTGCCTATTAGGTATTTTCTACTGCATATCCTGTAGGCATCTCTAACCTAACATGTTCAAAGTGAACTCATCATCTTTTTTTCCAAACCTACCTTTTCCTCAAACTTCCCTATTACTAGTAATGGTACTACCTTTCTCCAAGTTGCCAAGGTTTGCAAGCCAGAGGTCATCTTCTAACCCTTACTCACCCTTACCCCAACACATCGAATCAGTTGTCAACTCTTACTGAATTTACCTCCGCAATTTTGCTCACATCTCTCCCCTTCTCTACTCATATAGCCACCATCTTAACTCGAGCCTTCATCACCTCTCACCTGGGCATTTGATTTCAACAGCCTCCTACTTGCTCTATCTACTTCATCTTTCCCTTTGATTCACCTTCCATTCTACTGCCAAAACAATCCTTTTAAAGTACAGGTCTGACCACATTACTCCCTTGGTCAATTAACTCCAATGATTCCCTACTTTCTTTAGGGTCAAATACAAACTATTCTGTTGGGTATCTAATACCCTTCAAAAGTTCACCTCATTCTACCTTCCCAGCCTTGTTATTACTTCCCTTCATGTATTCAATGTCTAGACAAATTGGTCTTCATGCTGTTCTTCACACATGGCACTGTATTGCCCATCTCTGAGCCTTCGCACTAACTATGACCCATTCACAGAAGGTACTCTCATATATTTCCACCAAGTAGAATCCTCAGTTTCCTTTCAAGCTCAGCTGAAGTGTTGCCTTCTACATGAGGGCTTTCCATATCCCCAAGGTTGCTGGTGTTTTGTTTTCATTTACCAAAATTAATTGATATTTATTGTGCACAATTAGTAGCATCTTAAGCTTTAATAGCTTAAGACTTTTGAGATACCCCATACTTATAGATGTATGCACTTTTTCTCCCAATAGAATATAAGATCCCCGAGGGCAGAGACTGTGTTATTTTTGTCTTTCTATGCTCAGTATATAGTACCTAGAACATATCTGGCACTTAATAAATGCTTGCTGATCAGTTGATTAAATGAATAGATTAACTCACCTGCCTAGCTGTCTTCCTTTTTCTCCCTTCATCCCTCTTTCCCTTTCCTCCTCTTTCCTTCCTGACTGATATCCTTTCTTTCCTTCATTTTTTTCTCCTTCCCTCTTTCTCACTTTCTCTCTTTGCTTCATCCTTCCCTCTTCTTCTTTTACTCCATTTTTCTTTTTTCCTATTTTTCCTTCTTTCTGGCTTTTCCTCTCCTTCCTTTGTTTTCTTTCTTCCTCTCTTTCACTTCTTGTTTGATTTCCTTATTTTTTCTTTCATTTCCCTCTTTTCTCTCCTTTCTTTTTTCTTGTCCACTCTGTCTTCTTTAGTTTCCTAAGCCTTCTTCATTAATAAAGGAAGGCAAACTTTTGAGAAATGATGTTAAACCTAATGTCTCTAAAAAAGAAATCAACATTTGTAGCCAACATAGAGGAACTTCCATACAGAATAAATGCAGATTTGACAAGTGAGGCTTGTTGAGATTATGAATATTTTATAAACCATTATGGAACAAGTTAGGAATCTCTCCAAGTTCCTTCTATTTGTTCAAGTTGATTTTCAATGCTTGTGATTGCTAAAGATGTTTTCAAGGACAGGGACTGCCTGGGACACTTCACATCACTTAAAACACTGCTATGCTTTTCAAAAAAAATTCCTCCCAACCCTCCATCAGAATTATGCTGACAGAAATCTCAAAAACTAGAATGAGGCAGTCAAGCCCAGTTATAATGAGCTCTCTTAGAGTAACTGGGGGACTTCTAACTGCACAGGTGACAGGAAAACCTGGAAAGGGTTTTAAATTAATTTTTAATTAATTTTAATTGCCCCATTGGCATTTAGGGACAGAATTTTGTGAGTGGCCCAACATCAGATGCCTAAATGGTGTCTGTTCTCTGAACTTTCTGCTAGAGGAATAGGGCATTTGCTTCCAGTTCTTTTCTTTATTTTTAACTTTGTAGTCCATTTGTAATCCTGTTATGGTTTCAATTTTCTTTGAATGTGAGAGAGGTCGTGCAAGTGTGTACATAAGTGTATATGTGCATGCACAAATGCGTGTTTACGCATGCTTCAAAAAAATACAACTTCACTCAATAATTGGGTTCCATTATCTTGTGTATGATACTTTTTGGAATTTCTTTCTTTGGTTTTTCCCTTCTTTTGTTTCCTTTTCTTTTTCATAGAACAAACCTCTGTATGATCCTGATTCATTTGAACAACAGAAAAGTGAAATTGCTCCAATGTGTCCTTTGGCGTTTGCCCACAGACTCCTTTTAATCCAATGGATCCAGTGCAACAAACAAAAGGACAGCATTGGTTCAACTCGCCAAATTCCAAAAAGTAGTTAAGAGAATGGAAACTGAAGGTTAGATGATGATCAACGAATGGAAGGATGGCTAGGTGGGTGAATGGAGAGGAGCACCAATTTCAGATTCCTGTATCCATGCCTTGGAAAGTCATTCTCTGCAGTTTGGTTTTAAATTTTATCAGCCAACATTTCAACATGTAGTCTTCTCCCAATCATCGCTTTTAGTTCTCAACTGTACCATTTGTCCGGGTTCACTTGATCAATGGCCCCCTCCCTCCATTTTCATATTAACTCTCAGTGATCCAAGGACTGATGAACCATTCTGTGGATTTCATTATCTCTTGTTTTTCCTTCTTCTTACTGTCAGTTTCTTAGCAGTGCCCACTGTAGGATGAGCCATGGATAGGAGAGGCTGAGAAATTCAGACTGGTCACATATGGGTGTTGAGTAATAGCTCTGTTAAAAAACTGGATATTGAATTAAAGGCTAGCACAAGAGATTCACTTTCCTTAGGAAGCTTTTCCTGGTTTCTCAGGGCACCAAAGCCCTCTCCCCACTCAAGTTACTATGTATATACTTATACTTATCTCTTTTCATGTTGCATTCCCTCAGAATGTTAACTCCTTGGGGACAAAGACTTTATTTTTGTCTTCGTATCTCCAGTGCCCAGTACTATGCTTGGCACATAGTTGGAAATTAAATGATACTTCGTAGATTGAATTGGATTGCTTTTCCTATCTTATACAACCATGGATTATTGAGAGTTTTCTCTATTTTAGTTTTTAATATTATACTTTCATATAAATAAATATATGTACACACAACTATATAAACACAACCACACATACACAATACAAAAAGGACTAAGAATTCACTCTGTACTTGTAAAGAACAGAAATGTACCAATCAGGCCAACTGACCAATGGAAGGGACCATCATTGGCCGGGGCCTCTGAGGTCCAGCACTGCCATGTGATAACCTTCGACCTGGGTGATCCACCCTATCAGTCCGTCCGGCAGAGGCTGGGTTTCCTAAAAGCTGAAGACAAAACAACACAACAGAGTCACAAGTTTCACCATCAGTAGGCTCAAGGACATTTGCAAAGATCATTTCGGTTGGGGAGCAGAAGCTCTAAAGGCAACTAAACTTAGCTTTTAACTGAAAGGTTAGCTGAAGCACCTGGAAGAGAAGCAGACCAACATCAATCTCCAATCAAGTCATGTTTGGCCATGTTGCACAAAATAATTCACTTGGGTGCCATGTTTTGGGTCTGCTGTTGCTGTCCATAAAGAACTTGAACAAAACTTGAAAAGGCTTATATTCTGGCAGAATAAAATACAATTTATCATTCATTAAAGACAATGGAGGTCTTCCCTTTAGAGTTTGAATCCTAAGGTGCCATATGAGTTGTTAATGTGTGTAGCCAAGGGATGTATTTCAATGGGTCTCATCTCTTTCTACCTAAGCATGAAAGGATGGCTAGGTGGATAAATGGAGGGGAGCACCAATTTCATGAAAAAAGCCCTGATCTAGAAGGCAGGAGACCTGGATCCTAGTCCCATCTCTGACATTACCTTAGCATATGACCTTGTAGCAAGTCCCTCCTTTTCTCTGGTCCTCATTTTCCTCTTTGTTAAAAATGAGGAGGTAGGACACTATGACCTCTACCATCTCTTCTATTTATAGACCTATGATCCAATGATCCATTCATCTCTAGGGTTCTTTCCACATCTAGGATTCTATAGTCTTAAAAATTCAGATTTTCCAAATGTATTCCTTGGAGCATAGCTGTCTATGTGAGGGTAATAAAAACCTATGGACTGGAATTTCCTTTGCATGTTCAGACTGCCTGAGCCTAGCTCCTTCTGTTTACTGCTCTAAAACAAACCTCAGTGACTTATGGCGAACTAGGGTGAACTCCTGGGTCAGTTCACTGCTCATTTAGATGAAAAACTTCAATTATTCCAAGGAAAAAGTAAAAGATTTATAATATTCCATGACACTGATTTGGATAAAAGAGCTTATGATGAACAAAGGGAGAGTATATTCAATATTATGCTTTTTAGGCTGTGGGCAAAGACTCCTGGGTATAGAGAAATTAAAACCTTGTGACTTTCTGGACTGGTGGTAAAATCCTTGCTTGGTGATGGTCTCATATTTAGTGCCCACTTGCAGCAACATAATGGATTGTACCAATTCAGGCTTGGGGATGGGGTGGGATGGGGTGAATGAATGAGGTTGGGGGAAGGTTCATGCTAACCAGTTCAAAGCTTCACCTTCATTTCCATTCCAAGGTACAGGATATAGGAGGGAGTTATCTGAAAAGAGGGTGCAAATTAGAGATATATAGGGACCAACTTGATGTAGTGGATAGAATA
Source organism: Pseudochirops corinnae (assembly GCA_028646515.1). NCBI lineage: Eukaryota > Metazoa > Chordata > Mammalia > Diprotodontia > Pseudocheiridae > Pseudochirops > Pseudochirops corinnae. The sequence continues at coordinate 320,802,993 of CM053587.1, read as the reverse complement.
CTGACTTGTTCTCAAGAATAGCCGGGTTCAGATCCCACCTCTGACACCTGCTGTATGACCCTGGTCGTGTTGTTAAACCTCTCTGTGTCTCTCTTTCTTTAATATGAAATAAAGGGGTTGGGTTCAACGACCTCCAAGCTTCCTTCCAGTTCTACGTCTTTGATCCTTTGAAATCACTTAATCTCTCTGAGTCTTAATTTCTTCCTCAGTAATATGGAGATAATAATATACAGGCTACCTATACCACAAAGGATTATTGTGAGGTTCAAACGTCTGTAATGCATTTTTCAAGTTTTAAGGCACTATACAACTGCCAGTTATTATCATTATTCTTATTATTACTGAACACCTACTCTTTAATGTAACTCAGCTCCAGGGAACAGGTTAGAGAGTTGTCCTAGGTACTGAATACAAAGGCTGGCGAGGAATAGAAAATTCATCCTTGAATCTGGGTGGCAGAAAGGGCAAGGCAATCTAGAAGCAATACATAGTCTTGTTTATGAACTCTTCCCTTCAATTTTGTTTTAAAGTCAAAGAATAAAAGCCAAATACTTCAACCCACAATGATCTTGTCATCAGCAGCAGTCATAACAATGGTGATGGGTGTATGGAGAAGGGGGAAAACACCAAGAAAGCCAAACTTTCCAATAATTCTAGTTCAGCTAACCCTTAATTAAAATTTAGATTCAGTTGTCCTTTAATAAAAGCAGCCATTATTGTAATTTGTTCTGTGGGAAAATCATCATTATAAGCAAAGTAAGGAGGTCTCGAGCATGGTAAGAAGCCTGCAAAATGATGAGGCTGAGGAAATTAAAAAAAAAAATGCATGAAGAATGAAAGGAGAGCCAGTGGAGAAAGTTCCCAAAGATGGGCACCAGGAAATCAAAAGAAGAAAGAAAGAAAACCGATTGGATTGGCAAGCAGATGGTAGAAGGGAGGATTTACTTCACACACCAAAGAACCTTCTCCATCTCTGGGAGCAGATTTTGTAATCAGGACAGGAGCCCTGCTGTCACTCATCTGGACCTTCCAGGCACAGCAAGGGTCTTCTGGCTTCATGGGATCACTGTAGTGACTCTTCCTGGGGCTAGTTCTCTCGGGGCCAGGTGTGGTCTCATTGTTCCTGATGACCTCACTGGGGACAAACTGCTCTCCAAAGTCTTCCTCAATGCTGGTCTGCCGGGTCAGGGTTTTCCTACGGGCCAGAAGGGGCCTTGGACTTCTCTGGCATGAACAAGGGCTGCGGCCTGGGCAGCAGGGGGGGCCAGAGTGAGGGGATGGATGACCGTGTACATTTCGGAAGCTAAACCGAGACTCTTCTTCCTCACTCCCGCAGTCAAGCCCACTGTCTGGGCTCCGGGTGAGGGCCCGGCTAAATCTGTAACCCTTATCTTCAGGGGCAGAGTCCTCTGAGTGGTGAGCAAACCCAGATAGCCTGTGCTTGGTTGGGAACCAGGTGGTCTGTTGGGCCTTGTCTTCAATGCAACACCTGGGGAACCTAGGCCCTCTGGGCCCTGGGGCTTTCACCTTATAGGACAACCCTAAACCTTGCTTGTGCAGCAGCTCAGAATAGTCTCCATCCTCTTCGGCTACTTCTGGGATACTAAAAAGTTTTTTACTGTGGTGGGTCTGTTGGGGAAATTCGGGCTGCTCCCAAAAAGTTGCATCGGTGGTGGTTCTATTTTCACAGCACTCCTTGAGTAGTATGGGATGTTAAACCAAACAAAGAACAAAACAGAAAAAGAAGTGCAGAAGAAAAAGTGAACGAGAAAACAGAAAACAAGGCCAAAAAAGGGAAGGAAAGAAAAATAAAGACAGAATTAGTTTTAGACATGATGACAAACGGAAGGCATGCGGCTTACTCAGTGGAGGGGGAATGGCAGGCTCTGGATGATTCTCTGAAAATAAAGACATGTTGAGAGTGTTGGAGAGAAGGCAGGAGATCACAGTACAAACAGAGGGCAGGCATACTGATGCTTGAAGAGGAAGGAGCCAAAGCAGCCCATTAAAAGAGAGGGAAAAAAAGAGAGAGAAAGAAAATCAAAAGTGGTACCTTAGAGAGAAGGGTCTGGATGAGGGAGAGGTTCTAGGTTCTATGGGGATCAGAGCTATGGATAGTTTCAAGCTCGGTGCCTAAGACAGATTCTCCTTCTGTGTTTTCCATGCTGACAGAGTAGGGTCTAGGGGTTACATCGTCTGTCCTGCTTTTTCCTGGACCATGTGTGTTTGGAATCCACCACGGGTGGGGGCTTGCAGCTCAGCCTTCCTAGGTTGCTGGCCACATGTCCTTTTGGTTGGGACAAGCTTTACATAGTCCCCTTTCTTATTGGCAAAAGGTACCTGCCACAGAGGAAGCATTCCCAGAATGGTACCCCACATTGTAATGGGGATTACTGATGACTAAATCCCATGAAAGTTAAGATACAAAGCAGTGGGAAATGAGGATTCTACAGTTAGGATCTACAGATTCTACAGGGGGAGGGTAAGGATGAATTATGGAATTATCTTACATTAAGAATGGTTTTTTTAAAAAAAAATGTTCTAAAGTAACTAAATGATGAGCTGATGACAAGATGACACCAGCAGTTCTTTTACCCGAGCTGAAAACTTCACCCAACCAAGAAGCCTGAGGGCTTTGATCTGACATGAAGCCCCCAACCAAATCCTGCTCCTAGACACCAGCTACCCCTGAAGAATAGAATACATACCAGATAGGGAGAAGGGATGCACATTTAGAGAGGAGCAGCTGGAGGGAGCATTCTATGTGGCTGTTTTTCAGATATTAAACAAGAATGAATTTGTCTGTTAAACCTGCAAAGTACCTCCATATACTGGAAAGCACATATCAGTACTGTGGGAATGGGTACTTTTGTGTGTGGGACCTGAGGATGATTTGGAGTGAGAAGGAGAAGTAAAGATTCCATTGGTTTTCTCTTATAGGAGCACCACAATGTTTTTCCCCCTGGAAGGAGGGTGGTAATTCATTTCTTTCCTTAGGAGTCCTTAGAGACTGATACATTTTACTACTATTGAGAGACCCTATTGGGTGGGGAAGCAGCATTGCTCAACTGGATTGGACCCTACAAGATACACATGGAATAGTTGGGCAGGAAGGGTATAGAGAAAAGTGTGGGGAAAAATCATCAGGTGCCATTTGCAAAAAAGCAGAGAAAAATGGGGGCACTGTTGAGCTGCAAAAGGCTCTGATTGAAAGAGCTTCAGTGCTGACCAGTGACAGAAGGGCAGATTGCTTGGGCCAGTGAATAAAGTAGGTGCACCAGAGGCTTTGGGAGGATGGAAGAATCATCATACTTCAAACCTGAGAGGGACTTCAGAGTTCATCTAGACCAGTCCATGTCTAAACAGTTATTCAGTCTAGTATATCACCATCCCCTCAGTAGAATGTAAGCTCCTAGAGTGTAGGGGATGTCGGATCTTTGTCTTTGTGTCCCCAGTACCTAGCACAGTGCCTGTCCCATAGTCAGTGCTTGGTAAATGCTGTTGGATTGAATTGTTGAATTGTACAACAGATTTAGGTCTGGAAAGGTACCTTAGAGGTCATCAACCCAACTCCTTCATCTTACAGAGGAAGATGGTGAGACCCATAGAAAGTTAAGTGACTCACCCAAGGACACATGGGTAATAAGTAATAGAATTAGGATCTGAATACAATTCCCTTGATTACAAATTTGGGCCACTGTTATTCAAACTCCTCTTGAAGACCTCCGGTAAAGGGGAACTCAAAAAGTCCCAGGGAGATTTGAACTTTGGTCACTGGGTTCATTACTTTAGAACATTTTTTTAAAAAAAAACCATTCTTAATGTAAGATAATTCCATAATTCATCCTTACCCTCCCCCTGTAGAATCTGTAGATCCTAACTGTAGAATCCTCATTTCCCACTGCTTTGTATCTTAACTTTCATGGGATTTAGTCATGTAGGACCATGTCAGCACTGGTCAAATAAATGAAGATTAAAGCAAGATATTGGATTTTTGTTCCTGTAGACCTTTGGCCATGGAGGTGACAGAGGAATTCTTGGTAGAATGTAAGCTCCTTGAGGGCAGAACTATTCCATTTTAGTCAGTGCCTGATGCTTAGTAAGTAGGTGCTCATTAAATGTTCACTGAGTTTAATTGCAGCTGAGTTTGCTAACCTCTAAGGTTCCTTCTAGTTCTAAGAGTCTAGGGCAATAGGAACCACCAGTAAGAGATAAGAAGCCCACTGAAGACAGTCTTTGACATTGTTACTCTTAAAGGTCAGGAGGCATGGGGACCTATGGAAATAGCAATGGAGGGGCTGTCCTCTCCATGGGAGAGGAAGGTTTTCAGGATCTAGTCACGTCACTTTGGAAGAACCTGCACAGGTCTGTCTCTATGCAAGGCATCATTGACTTGGTGGTCATATTGGGGTGATGGGTTTGGTGTCTTCCATTCAAACCACATGAATCAGTGCTCCACTATGGCTTATAGATTCTCATTGGAGAAACAGAGGAACTCAGTGAACTTTGCTGAAGGCAAGGGGGAGATTTCCACAAATTGGAAGTCTCCTCTTCCAGAACTGACTTAAACTGTTGGAATATGGGCAGGACAGCTTCAAGGAAGGAGGAAAGAGAGTAGGTCTCTCTATTCTGATGTGAGTAAGGGAAAGAGGGGAAGGACAAAGGGCCATCTCCTATTTGTGAGATTATTTTTCTTTTTTATGGACTTATGATTTCACAAGTATAGGAATTTTCCTTGGGATAGGGAGGGAACTCTCTGGGTCATTGCTGATCAGTACTTGTCCTACAACTGATGGTGTTAGAGAGCCCACTTGGGATACTCACAGGTGAAGAGACTCACTGAGAGTTACAAAGCCAGATCCTTTTAGCTAGCACCTAGGCCAGCTCTTGATCCATTATACCTTTATTCTCTCCTCTTTCTCCCCCAATATATGGCTCCCCGTCTCAAAAGGTTCCATCGATGCCTCATTACCTTTGGGACAACATTCCTCCTCCTCAGACTGAAGCTTTCATTATTCATTTGGTCTTTACTCTCCTACTATGGATCGAAAATCAGTCTTGGTGTCAGGAAGACCAGGGTCCAAGTATCACCTCTGACACACAGATAGCTGTGTGATCCTTGGCTTTATTTTTTCAACTCCACATTGTTCCTTCAGTGTGCTATATCCTCTCCAAGATGCTAAGTTGCAGAAGAAGTGCCTATCTGCATTGCTAGAAGGAGTTTCTTCATCTAAGAGCTCCCCATACTATTGCAATCACAGATCCAGTTTTCAGCCCTATCCATAGTACACTCTGAATTCATTTAAGTGCATTCATGAAGTATACAACAAAATACTCTGTGAGGACCAAGGGGGAAAGCTTATTACTTATGGCAGTGTGCATGCATGCATGTGTGCATGCATGCATGCGTGTGTGTATGTGTGTGTATGTGTGAAATCAAGAAAGATTTCATGAAAGAGGTGGCATGTGCACTCAGCTTTTAGGATGGGTAGAAATCCAGCAGACAAAGAAAGAGTAGAAGGAGATTTAAGTCAGAGAAGAGGGTACACAAAGGTGGGAAAATGTGGTGTGTGCTCAGACAGAGAATAGACTGTAGAGTATTTTCAGGTCAGGAATACAAGATAAGGCTAGAAGGGTATAGTAGTATTAGATTGTGGAAAGCTTTGAATTCCTAGGAAAGAAGTTTGAATCATCCTTGATGGGCAATAGGGAGCCACTGAAAATTTTTGACCAGAAGAATGGTATAACTAAATCTCTCCACCTTATTTCTCCAGTTATAAAGAAAACTCACCGAGGGCAGAAGTTATATGTTACACCTCACTGCATCTCTAATTAAGCACACAGAAGGTGACTGAAAAATACCGGCATTGGCTTTCCCCCTGTCCCTCCCATAACCTAAAGGGGAATTATTTATGAAGTGAGGCAGAGATATACATGCCATTCCTGGTGCCAGGTCAATAGAAAGAAAGAAGTTGCCTTGAGATGGAGCATTTTACATGTGCAGTCTGGGGGACCATCTAGAACCAGGGTGCCTGAGATGATCAAAGGGACAAAGAGAGGAGAGATGACCCAATGCAAGAGAGATTCAACCTCAGCTAGAACTGCTCCTGGCCACTAACCTTAAGTGTGTTGTGTGGGGTTCCACTGGACCGTCTCCTGCCCCCATCCTCCAGCTGCATCTCTGAATAAAGTTCCTCCTCATCCTCTTCCATGATATCAGACAGGTCGGAGCCGCGGCTGCTCTCCGTGTGGTATTCGTCTCCATGACCATAGTGTGACTGCAGGACCAGAGTTGAGAGAATAGGATTTTGGTGAAAATGGCACCTTGGCTGACCCCAAAGCACCTCTCCCCTCATACAGGGTGCTGGAGTTTCTCTAAAAATCTAAGTCTTTTAGGATTTAGAACTGAATAGTCACTCCGAGATCATCAGTGGAGAGAGCAAGGCACTGGAGTCAAAGGATCTGGGTTCAAATGTTGCCTCTGATGTTTACAACCTCTGGGACCTAGGCCAAGTCACAATCTCTCTGGGCCTCAGTTTCCTCATCTGTAAAATGAGAGGATTGGATTAGATGGTCTCTGAGGTCCCTTCCAGTTCTGGATCTACGTCCCCATGATCTTGTCATCCCATCTCCATTTTATATATGAAGAAACAAGAGGAGTGCACATAGATATGAGGGTCAAAGTCAGGTTTCAAACCCAGATCCCTCAGCTCCAGATCCAGCCATTTTCCCTGGTTTCACTACACCACATTGATTTTAAAAAAATTTTTCTGGGCATTAAAAAAAATCCTTTTCTAACACGCAAGGATTATCTTGCACATCTCTGGCCTTTCTGATGGATAACTCATGGCACTCAGATCAAATAAATGAGTTTAGTGCCCAGCACATAGTAAACGCTTAATAATTGCTTGTTCCCTTCCCCTCTTCCCCAGATAAACACCTGAACTCTGAGGCAGAGAGAGAGCCTAGAAACCCTTGGCAGTAAAATGACCAGAGGGTTTTTCTCTGGACACCATCAACAATCCTGCTTGGAAAGAATCTTTCCACTGGAGGACTCACCGGAGACATCCTTCAGGGGGAAACTGAGCGAACGTTAGAAGCTTCATGCTGGGTGGCGATGTCCCGTATCCATGGCCAGTATAGTCTCGGACACTACGTGAGTGGAGTAGGGACAGGGAGAGGGCAAGGGCAAAAAGCTTCCCAGGTACCAAAGAAAGACCTTCCTCAAATCTAAAGTCACTTTACCGATGGGCATAATAACGACTACCAAATGAAGCTGGATATTTTGTAATCACAATGACCAATCCTGGCTCCAGAGGAGAGTTAAAGAAATTTAATCCCCCTCCTGCCAGGGGACAAGTGGGAGACAACAGGTCTGGAACGGTGCATCCCCTGTCAGATACGGTCACAATTAGTTGGTTTTGATTATTTTCTGTTATCATAAGGGAGAGTTCACTGATGTGACTGGAAATGACTATTGTATAAAACTGAAAGACATCGATAAAACTCATCATTTAAAAAAATTTTAAGTAAGTTTCACAACTCCAGAACATTGAAATCCTGTGAATTGAGAAAGTAAAGGAGTAAGAATTTGTTCAGTGCCTACTATATCCTAGGCACCTGTTATGACCACTTTACAAACATCTCATTTGATTTTCATAACAACCCTATTATCATTTTCATTTCTTTTTGTTTTTTTTTTGAGTGACTTGCCCGAAGTCACATGGCTAGTAAGTGTGTCAAGTGTCTGAGGGCGAATTTGAACTCAGGTCCTCCTGACTCCAGGGCTGGTGCTCTATTCACTGTGTCACCTAGCCTCCCCATCATTTTCATTTTTAACAGAGAAAGAAATTGAGGCAGAGATTAAGTGTCTTGCCCAGAGTCTTATCACATAGCTATTAAGTGTCTATGGCTGGATTTGAACTTGGGTTTTCTTGCCTTCAGAAAGCCTTCTAGCTGCCCCTGGTATAACATTGTTGACTAGAGCTTTATGATGGAAGGGATGATTTAATTGTTAATGCTTTAATAGGTTTGTGGGAGGCAAATTTAGGCTTTCTAGAAGGAAAGTTTCCTAGCAAATAGAGCTGTAGAATGGGTTGCCTCAGGAGGTCTTATGTTGAGGGCTGGATTACCAGTTGTTGGGCATATTGTAGAGGGATTCTGGTACTGGCTAAATCAGATGTCATCTCTGGCCCTTCCCACTCTGACTTTCTCATGGGATTGAGAGTCCGGTGATCTGGGTTCGAATCCCAACTGTGCTACTCATTATTTGTATGACCTTGGGCAAACTCCTTATTTTCCATCAATCAGTCAATAAACATTTATTAAGTACCTACTGTATACTAGGCATTGTGCTAAGCACTGGGAGTACAAAAAGAGGCAATTGGAGGCAGTTCCTTCCCTCAGGGAACTTGCAGTCTAATAGAGAAGACAACATCTAAACAAACACATACAAAATAAGCTATATACGGGATATATGTATATATGTATATATACATACACACACGTATATAATAATTGACAGAGGGAAAGCACTAGAATTAAGAGGAGGTGGGAAAGGCTTCCTGTAAAAGACGGGAATTTGCTCAGTTTCTTCATTGGTAAAATAGGAGGATTTCACTGCATTGGTTTCTAAGGTGCCTCCTGACTTTAACACTGTAGACGCAGCGCCGATTTGCTGAGTTGAGTTGAGTAGAATCAATGGACGGAAATTAGGGGGCTTGGGATAAGGCAATGAAATACCTTGCAAGTCACCAGCCCCAACTCTCAGGGAAGTACTGATGTAAGAATATCACTAGCAAAACAAACGAGCTAAAAAAAAATAAGCTAAGATTTAGAACTATAAGATGGGCCGGGTGCAGCCTGACAAGGCACATGGTGATGAGAAAAGGGCCCTCATTCGCTGTGAATACATTGGAAAACAATACTATGTAGCCCATTTAATTTGTGATCCACTAAAACGTGAACTCCTTGAGATCAGGGGCTTTTTGCCTCTCTTTGTATCCCAAGGACTTAGCAAAGAGCCTAGTCCACAGTGGGTGCTAAATAAATATTTACTGACTGGCTGTCTCGGTATTTAATTTTATATATTTTAAAACATTATTCTGAGAAGGGATCCATAGGCTTCATTAAAGAATCCATGATATAAAAAGGAGTAAGAACACTTTAGGTGAATGAATGGAGGATTCCAAATAATAAATGAGAAAAGGCTCTATCCGCAGGAGAGAGGTCGGGGTCCAACACTCTGCCTTCGCAGGTCAGTTCAGTAAGTATTATCAAGCGCCTCCTATCACAGGTTTTGGTCAGGAGAGCTGAATTCTTTGGCTAAAATGACACCTTGGAGATAAATAGAAAAATTCAACTCCCCAGGTAGTGGTCAGGTTGCCGCCACCATATGGGAATCCTTAAGAACTGGCCTCTGCCAGCTATGTAGACTGCCAATTACCTGCTTGCCAAGCTCAGAACCCTTCAGAAAATCATCCACGGAAGCTCCTCTCCTCTTGATATCTGGCGAGTCATAGCCATCCTCTTCCTCCTCATCAGAGTTCACATAATGCCCAGCCCTGCTCCTGTCCTCGAATAGGCTCCTCTTCTCCAACTTGGAGAGAAAAAGAGGAGAAGCAAGTGAGGCAGGGCTAGTTATCTCTGGCAGGAACTAAAAAAAAAGACAAGGGATTGGTGTTAGGGAAAAAGAATAACAGACTTTTATAAATCATTTTACCATTTGCAAATTGTTTGAGCCACATGAGTCTCACATCAACCAGGTGAGGGATGTCTTATTATTATATTCCCCATTTTATTGATTAAGAAACAGGTAGAGAAGGGTCAAATGAGTTACCTATGACCACATAGCAGCTAGAGTATTGTGGCAAGATTTGAACTGAGGTCTCCCTGCCTTCACCTTTGAGAATGGTGAAGTGGTTAAGGAAAACCTGAGTTCAAAACCAGTCTCAGATACTTCCTAACTGGGTGGCCCTGGGAAAGTCACTAAATCTGGTTGTTGTTTTTTTTGAGGGGGAAGGCAAGGCAGTTGGGGTTCAATGACTTGCCCAAGGTCACACAGCTAGTAAGTGTGTCAAGTGTCTGAGGCCAGATTTGAACTCAGGTCCTCCTGACTCCGGGGCCAGTGCTCTATTCACTACACCACCTACCTGCCTCCAAAAGCCACTAAATCTATTTGTCTACATTTTTAACTCCAAGTGTATGATCCTATGGAACTCTATGGGCATCTTTGTTCATTTAGAAAGAAAAGGATGACTTCTGAGGTCCTTTCTGGCTCCAAGTCTATGATCCTACGGACTTCTCCAGGTCTATGTGCTCCTCTAGAAATGGAAAGGTTGCTAGAGAGGACCACTTTTCTAGCTCTAGACTGATGAGGTCATGACTTTGCTGACATTGAGTTACGTTAAGGTGTCCAAAAGGTTCTCAGAGTACACGTCCTACTTTGCTTCTGAGCAGCTCCATCCCTACTTCTGGACATACAAACAACAATAATGACTTTCTCCTTTTGTAGATAAGGAAAATGACTTGCCCAGGGTCATACAGCTAGCATATGTATGAGAGAAGATTCAAACTCAATTCTTCCTTACTCTAACTATGAAATTCTACTTCTTACGTTTAAGACTTGTATGATCTTGAGAAAAATCATTAGTTCTAGGCACTTTTCTTCTCTTAACAGTGTCTGGCACACAGTAGGTGCTTAATTAATGTTTATTGACTGATCTTAATACAGGTTAAAATCACTTTAGCTTTCTTGGTGGCCATGTCACATTGGTATCATATATGGAACTTAAAATCCTCTAAAACTCCCAGGTTTTTTCCTGAGAAGCTGCTGCCTAGACATACTTCACCCAGTTCCTAGCCTTTAAAAAACATACTAGTAGGGAAAAGCAACAGTGAGCAAGTGGATCTCAGTAGGTGAGGTCATCCCTGGCAAAATCATTGCAGAGAGACTCAGGACAGCTGGAGCCTTGGGTTCACATGTGAGCATCATTTTTTAAGGATATTGTCTTGAATATATAGAGTGGGGTGTATATGTGAATGACATGAAACCTGCCTTTAAGCATGTGAAGGAAGAGAGACTTAGAAGGTCCCCCCTTTGGCACCAGAGCACAGAACTCATGAGCTGAGGCTGCAAAGAAGTTGATTTAGGCTTGATGTCAGAGAACTGTCCAGAACGGGGATGGGCTACCTGCCATGACAGGTCTTGAGTTCTCCTCCCTGGAGGCCAAGGGGAGGCTGGATAACCTCGTCAGGGATATTGTAGAACTTCCTTCCAGCCTTGGGATTATAGGACACTGTGCTCCAACTGAGAGTCTGAGCTCTGGTGACCATAGCTGCCATTCTAATTCACTCCACTGGGTGGCACTAACTGTCTAAAGATTTTTTTCTTAGCTCTTCGGCCTTTTTGGGTAGATGCTTTGGAGGAGAAGTATAGCTAGTTTTTTCTGATCTTGGCTACTGTGTCTACTAATATCAGCTTTATTAGGGCAGCTTATTCTCCTGTATTTGACTTTCTGAGATCCTAGACGTTCAGGAGAGATTCTCCATTAAGTAGAATACAGGGGGCAGTAGGGTGGAGACCCTTAACCCAGAATAGAGAAAAAACAAGGGGAACATGATAGTGTCTTTACGTATAGGGAAGAATTCTGAATGAATTCCACAATGCGTGGAAGCTACAACAAGGCAAATTTAGGGTTGATATCAGGAAAATTTTTTAACCTTTAAAGCTGTCCAAAAGTGAAATGGGCTGTAGGGAGTAGAATCCCCTTAGTAGAAGTCTTAAGCAGAGGCTGAAGGTTTTTTTTTGCTTTTTTTTGTGTGTGTGTGTGGTGGGGTACCCTGCTAGGTGGTACAGTGGATAGAGCACTGGGCTTGGAGTCATAAAGTCCTGAATGCAAATTCAGTCCTAGATACTCATTAGCTGTGTGACCCTAGACTAGTCACTTAACAGCAGCAGCAGCATCACCATTATATTGTAGAGAGTATTCTTAGTCAGGTATGAGTTAGAATAGACAGCCCTGAGCAAGGTCCCTTCTGACTCTGACATTCTATAATTCTGAATGAAATACTGAAAGAGAGGGAAAGAATGGGGGAGACCCTTGTCAGGACACAATTCCTCACTGAGGGCCCCAGGATTTGGATATTTCAAGGGGTCACAGGTTCCCAGAAATATCAAAGCTCCATAAAGAGACTTGCTTTGCAGGCAGCTAGGTGGCACAATAAATAGATCACCGGCCCTGGAGTCAGGAGGTTCTGAGTTCAAATGTGACCTCAGATACACTAGCTGTGTGACCTTGGGCAAGTCACTTAACCCAAATTGCCTTGCCTTCTCCCCTCCAAAAAAAAAAAAAGAAACTTGCTTCCACACAGATCATAATGATGGCCTTAGTCCTGTCTACTAAAATTGGTTTGCTTATATTTATGCTTCTGAGAAAGAAACCTTCCCAAGGACTTGCTGATTTGGGTGGTTTTATTGAGACTGTATTTTTAGATTTGAGTTTGGCATCAGTCTTAGGGAACCTGGTTAGCACCTTATATTTGCCACTTTCGAGGTGGCTGACCAGAGGGAGATGGGAACAGTGGGAGGAAAAAGCAATGGCTCTGAAGTCAGGATGTGAGTTCAGATCCTGCCTTCTGACATGGTACTTGTGTGACCTTGGGTAAGTCACTTAATCTCCATAGTCCTCAGTTTCCTCATGGGAAAAAAAAAGGTTCCCTTCTAGCATTAAATCAATGATCAAATGAACCTTGTTTTCTTCATCCATAGGGTTATAGCTAATGCTTGCACTGCCCACCTCTGAGGGCTGCAGAAGGAAAATCCTTTGTCATCTTTAAAGGGCTATAGAAATGCGTCTTTTTAAAATTATTTATTCATTCATCGAACTTTTACTTGTCTTTACAAGAAACTGAGCGAAATTTGCTACCATAGCTTCAAAGCTGTTTTAAAATATCTGCTGCCCAGTGGGCCCTTTTTATGGTTCTGGACTATCTGTGCCCTGCCTGTGCTAGAGACCTCTGAGCTCGTACTGGTCTGATCAGCCACAGTGAAACATGCTGTACATTGTACATTAGATGTCATTTTGGTCCTCATCTAGTAGGAAGGACAACAACCAACCATCCACAGCCCCCAAGGATGGCTCCACAGACATATCTTCACTCCTAATGGGATCTTAAGTTATTAAAGTTTAAGCCTGCACTGAAACTTTGGGGACACCCTCCATATCCCAGAAGAAGTTGTGTCTCGCATGTTAGATTTGCCCAGAGGAAACTGTACGTTTCTGGATGAAGGCACTAGCGTTAGACTACACTTTGCTCATCCAAGAACGGTTAAGAAGGATCCTTCTGCATATTCTGTTCAAATCTTATAGAGACCACTTGATGCAGTGGCTGATCCTTGAATCCAATGAGATGAAAGACAAGAGAAGGAGGAGTCAAAGGGAGAGGAGGGAGGACAATGTGAGAAGAAGAAAGGAAGGAAAGGGAGGAGAGAAGAAACTGTTAGAAAGAAGAAAGGAAGGAAGGGAAGGAGGGAGAAATGGAGATAGAGAAGAGAGAAAGTGGGAGAAGGAAGGAGATGGAGAAAGGAATGAAAAAAGAAGCGATTAAGGCAGAAAGAGAGGGAGAGAAGAAAGGAGGAAGGGAAATAGGAAAGGAAGGACAGGACAAAGGAGAAGAGAGAGAGGAAGACAAGAGAGAGGTGAAAGGAAGAATGGAAGTAAGCCCTGGCCAAATGGAGGAAGGAGAATGATAAAGACAAGCGTGAGAAGGAGAAAGGAGAGGGAGATGTTTGGGAAAGAAATGGGAAGAAAAGAAGGGAGGGATATAGGAGGAAGAACACAAGAGAGGAAAGAAAGAAAGAAAGGGGGAGGGGAAGGCAGGTATTGGTTCCCTCCTGCTTTGGTATTTGTTGAGATTCAGGGTGGCAGCAAGGAAGGACACCTCCGACGCAGACAGAACAGATGGTTCCAGCACAGACTGGGAGGAAGGGAGCTAAGGGTCAAATTCTTTCCCGGCAGGGACTGTATCTGTTGTGGCTTGTCCTGTGTAGGCTCGGGCAGGGCCTCAGGTGGATGAGGATGCGCACGGGTGAGGCAGGAGTCCCAGAGCCTCCTGCTTCCTGCAGAGGAGGTTGCCACTGCTTTAGATGGGAATTTGGTCCTGCTCAGCCAGCTGCTCTTGGGGGCAGGGACAAAGGGAGGAATAAAAAGGTCCCTCCTCTGAGCAGGCCTCTACTTTCAGGCCTGTAGCAGCTTAGCACCCAATACTCTTTCAGATACACGGTGGTGTTCAGAGAATCACAAAGCCTTAGATGTCAGAACAGAAAGAGTCTTCAGAACTTGTCCAACCCCTTTCTTTTTTTGAGCTCCAAGGACCTAGGACTTGATGCAGGTGGTGCAGTGGATAGAGTGCGGGGCCTAGAGTCAGGAAGGCTCCTCTTTGTGAGTTCAAATCTGGCTTCAGAAACTTACTAGCTGTGTGACCCTGGGCAAGTCACTTCACCCTGTTTGCCTCAGTTTCCTCAAGTGTAAAATGGGCTGGAAAAGGAACGGCAAACCACTCTGGTAGCTTTACCAAAAAACAAACAAACAAATAAACCCAAATGGGGTTGCAAAGAGTCAGATGTGACTGAACAACAACAAAACCAGGAAAGTTGCCTGGCAATATGGTGGCCAAGGAGGTAGAGCTGACTTCCCCAATGGCCTCTACTCCTTTTCTATAAAACACTTTCATTACCAGAAGGCCCCTGGTGACGCTCACCAGCCCCTGAAGTCCTTCTGACGGGATTTAATTAAGATCATCTTTCCATTCTAAATCCATGGTTCTGTGCAGTTTTACTCTAGTGATTGACAAATATTCTCAGCATAGCCATTCTTTTTGGAGCTGTTATTTCATTAGAATTTATGAGGAAATTTTTCATAGTGAGGAAATTTTCTCTCCCAGTACCAGGAGGCATTTTTGTCTTCAACTTAAAGTCTTAGCAAATCCGCCTGGGGCACTTGGAAATGTAGCCACTTGCTCAATTACACAGCCACATGTACCCACATCAGAGGCAGGGAGATGGAACCTGGATCTTGGCTCTGAGGCCACCAAGCTGATTCTTCCATAATAATAACAATAATAATACTTTTGCAAACATTTGCAAAGCACTTTACATACATTTCCTAATTTGAGCCTCACAATGACCCAGTAAAGAAGGAAGAAAGGAGGGAAATAAGGAAAGAAATGTAAGGCAGTGAGGGGAAAGGAAAAGAAAGAGAAACAAGGAGGAGGAAGGAAGGGGAAATAAACTTTTTAAAGTGCCTATTATGAGACAGGAAATGTGCCAAGCCCTGGAGAAAGGGAAGAAGGAAGGAAAGGAGAATAGTGGGCAGGAATGTAGGAAAGGAGATGGAGGAGTATAATCTCCACTTTACAGATGGGGAAACTGAGGCAATTTGCAGCACAGGTCCCCCAACGCCAAGTCAGTGCCCTCCATCACAACACGTTTCTATTGTTAATTACACTTTTCCTGTGTTTGGAAGTCCTGTCGCCCAAAACAAATCATGAGCTTTGTAAGGGCAGGGCTCAGGTTATACAAGCTTATTACAGAGTCTTTTGTTGGGAAAGAACAAATGACTGAGATGAGAAGAGCAGTCAAAACAGCAAGGAACCTGGTGGCAGGAGTTATTATCTCTTGTGATACCCTCTTCTCAGAACATTTCCTTCCTCTATTATCACCTTTTCAAAACCGAAATCCATGATTCTAATCAGAGCAGCTCCCATGGCATTTATGAGCTATGGCCACGGCAGACATGTGGCCTCTGCAAGTAGTTAGCAGAAAACAGGTGGAAAGTGATGAAAAGATATTTCTAGGGGAAGAGAACATTTAGCAAGGGCTGAAGGAACTCTGTGAAATTCTACTTCAAAAGCATGGAAACAAAACCACCACTTTTGTGTGTGTGTATGGGGGGGGAAAGGGTCAGAAATCTCCGAGTTCGAATCCAGCCTCAGATACCTATTACCTGTGTTAACTTAATTTCTTTCAGCCTCAGTTTCCTTATCTGTAAAATGGAGAGAATAATGCCCTGTACCTATTGTGAGGATCACATAAGAACTCCTAACATGATATATGTGAAGGAAGCCCTTTACTAACCTCAAAGCATTATATAAATGCTCACTTGTTTTTTTTTTTTAATTATAGCTACTTTTAGCTATCTGTTATTGAAATCTGGGTCTTGTCTCTGACACAAACTATGTATGCAGTCATGGACAAGTCCTTTAATCTCACAATGTACTCAGACAACTCTCTATGACTCTATAGTATAGAGGAGTTGTCACACAGAAGAGGAAATCTCCTCGCTAGGAGTTTTCCATACTGATGAAATTACATGACGGTATGTAATTATATGAGAACATGTTGCCTCCCTCTAACAGATGATAAGCTTCTTGAGGCCAGATACTGTTTCCTTTGATTTTGTATCTCTTTTGCCTACCATATAGGAAGCAATAAGCATTTGTTGAATTGAAATGAATTAAATTGGTTGGCCATGTTACGTTAGGCACTTCCCCAAGGAAAATAAACCAGTAAGAGCAAAGGGATCCTTACTTACTCGATTGCTCTCTGCCATCCGTTGTGCAGCTTCCCGGGCCATGGCTTTAGCCACAGTGTTGGGGACAGGGGCGCCCTGTGGCTGTGGGAGAATTCGATTGGGTGAGGGTGACCGCCTCCCAGGAGCTGAGCTTGGAAAATTGGATGTCGGAGGTTCCAGCATGTGGCCGTGTGTGGGGGCAGCCGAGCGAGTCTGCTCCCAGGACTCATCCATTTTGATGTGGGGACCCAACTGTTCATCTTTGGTATCTGGGGCTCCGGCACTTGCTAATGGCTTAGGTTTGGGAGTAGTTCGAGGGTGTGGGGTTGGAGGCACCAGTAGGTCAGGTGGAATGGCAGCTGTTAAGGAGTCCATGGATTCACCTTGGGTGGAAAGTGTTCTCACGGTCACCTCCTTGGCTTCCAGGTTTCGGATGCGTATCAGCTCCACTGTTGTTCTGTCAGCTGTTGGGAAGATGACTTCAGCCACCTGAGGACATAGAGAGCCAACTCAAAAGCTGGTTGACAGATGCCCTTCCTGGTGTTATCTATTAGACCCATATCATTTCTCTTCCCAATAGTCAGTGAAGGGGAAGCTGGCTACTGTGAGCAGTAAGTAAATGCTAATTACTGCCAGGTCTAACTGCCCATCTAACTGGAAGAAATGTGGAGCTGGCCAAGCCAAGTTCAAACTGAGCAGGAAATCCTGTGCCAAACGGACATGGCTTGAACAGAATATGTTTAATGAGAAACATTTGGGACCTAATAGGCCCAGTGAGAGGGGCCATCATCTTTTCATGTCTGATATGAAGGGACTGGGGGCTAGTTGACTTGATGGTCTTTATCATCTAACAGGAAGGTGGGGAATAATCCAAAGTACAACTGCTCTGTTACAATGCCAGTTTTAGAGGCTCATTCCTCTAGGTCAGGGGATTTTAACTTGGAATCTATGGTCTGTGGATCGATTTCAGGGGGTCCATGTACTTGGATGGAAAAAAAAAAAACAACGTCTTTATTTTTACTACTACTGGAATTGTTTCCTTCAATTATTTAAAAAGATGGTTCTGAAAAAGGGTCGCCAGGTTTCACCCAGCTGCCATGGGGGAACAAGAACCAAAGAAGGGTAAGAGATTCTTGTTCTGGATTGAAGCAAAGTCAGTATCAATGTTAAGGCCCCAAATGTCAATGCCCCCAAAAGGAATAACTTGTTCTAGTCTTGATTTCCTTTAGCATTTAAAGACAATTCATTGTTAACTAGGAAAATTAATTATGAGGGTTAACTCTTTCCAGCCACCAATAATCCAATTAATAATTAGTAGCGGCATGCTATAGTGTAAAGGTCTCTGGATCTGCAGGTGGTTGACCCAAGTTTGAATTTCAGCTTTGCGGCTTGCTACCAGGACAACCTTGGGAAAATCACCACCTTTCTGGATCTCAGTCTCCTCATCTGAAAAATCAGAAATTCTGACCAAGTAACCTCTGAGGTATGTTCTAGCTCTCTACTTGTGGTCCTATGACCCTTTCTAGAGCTGGAAAAGACCTTACAGAGTATCTTCTCCAGTAAATTGAGCTGAGGTTAGCTGGAGTCACATCTTAAAATTTCCCATGAATGGTACTCAGGACTTTTATTGGGAATTATAGGAAGGGTTCAGAGAAATGCACTGGGAAGGGCTGGTTAAGGTGAAATACTGAATGGAAAGACACAGGGTGGTTGGGGCTTAGGCTAAAGGCATCACGGATCTTATTGGGGAAGGAATGCTGAAAGTGGGGAGAGTTCCCCTTGCTTCATAGTTTTTTTTACTAAAGTTGGTTTTGGGGAGGCCCATCTAGTCAATGGCCTCTGCCCTAAATAAAAGAACCCCGTGATGCTTGGGAGGAGTGGGGGTGCCATCCACCTTTTCTTTGGAAGGCATTGAAGCCAGTGATGCTGGGAATTGGAATTTGGATATAATATGATAGAATCACCGAATGTTAAAGTTAGAAAGTTGCTTAAAGCTCATTTAATCCAACTCCCTCTCTTTACAGATGAGGAAAGTGAAGCCCAGACAGATTAGATGACTCACCCCAAATCTCACAGCTAGTAAGGGATGGAACTGAGACTCAAACCCAGATCTTGGGCTCCAAAGTCTGTGCTCTTCCTACTCATGTGGCACCACTCAGGGAGGTGTGGTGCAAGAAACTCACCCTCTGCCCTTTTGCATAAACACCATAGCCAGACACATTGGCTCCATTGGACATTCCAGTGGGTGTGAGAGTTGGTGGTTTCCAGGAGACCTGTATGGTTGCTGGAGTGATCCCGGCTTGAATGGTGACATCTTGAGGTGGAGCTGGAGGACCTACAAAGATCAAGAGACCCCACCTTTCAATGAATGACCACTTGAATTTAGAGGGTGGCTGTCACTATTTCCATTGTTGTAAGATTGGGAGGGTATGTTCTTCCATATATGACCCAGGATCACACACTTAGCCTCAGAAAAAGAAAGCATCTAGAGAAATAGAGAAAGGAATAAAAAATACTTGGGAAATAGTGGGAAAGGATGTCAATTAGCTAGTTAAAAGATTGGAAAGGTGGAAATTATAAAAGTTACAGAATCACAAAGCTAAAAGGAACTCCAGACGCCATCCATCTGGTCCAACACCCTGAGCAAAGACCTATTCTATGCCATTCCCAATAAGTGACTGTTGGATCTTTGCTCAGAGACCTCCAGTGAAGAGGAACACACTAACTCACAAGGCAACTCACTCTACTTCTGGGATAGCACTAATTGTTTAGCTTCCTGGTCTAGCTGATAGGGGAAAAAGGATTTAGATCAGAAGAACACCATAAATTCCCTGCCCTCAGTGAGTTTACAGTTTAGTTGGGGGAAGATAAAAATCCTATATATATAACAATCAGACAATAGTTATGGATTGTATTATATGCCCAAATAATTTCTCCTTTCCTTCCCAAGGGCCCCCATCTTTCAGGAACCCCTTGCTCCTAAGAAGGCATCTTCTCTGTTGGGGAGAACTCCTCTCCTAGTCTTTATTTTAAATAACAATTTTGTATGGCATGGTTCCCAACAGAGGGACAAGTGTATAGAGATTCAAGGCATCATAATTGCTCTGTGTTTGCCAAAGGCAGATAAACAAATACTTATTGTCTGTCCCTGGAGCTGCCCGAGATAGATAAATGCCTTTGTTTACAGCATTTCAGCCACGGCACAGAAGAGGAAGCTGCCAGCAAAACAGCTGCTTCTTGCTGGGGAGGGCACCTTACCCATCAAAAATCACTTGTGGTTTGTTTGGACTTTTGGGTGGGTTTGTAGGATCTATGGGATGATTCCACCAACACTGGCCCACAAACCTGACCCTATGTACTGGGCTGGCATGGTGCCTAGCATAAAGTAGGCACTTGAAGAGCTAGCCCTTAATGGAAAAATGCAAGAGGGCCTCATTTGAGCCTTGCAACAACCCCGTGAGGTAGGTACTATTATCATCTACAATTTCCAAATGAGGGAACTGAGGCTGAGAGAGAAAAAATGACTTAATCAGGGTCACAGAGCTAGTAAGTGTCTAAGGCAGAATTTGAAATCAGGTCTTCCTGTCTCCAAGTCAAGTGCTCAATCAACTATCCCAGCTAGGGGACGACTAAATGCTTGTTGAATTGAATTCTATAATACAAACTCAGCATTAGACATGCTGATTAGCTTGTCCTGCTGAGAACATTTGCCCAGATTTCTCTCTCCAAACCAAAACGAAGTCAGAGTGGTCAAGATATATAAAAGGAGTACAAAGTTCACTACAGGCAAATTTTAGATGAATCAACATTTATTAAAAGCCTACACAGTTCCAGTCAGTGTGCTAAGAACTAGGGATACAAAGAAAAAGTCAAAACAAAACCAGTCCCTGTCCTCAAGAGGTTTACATTTTAATGGAGAAGACACCATGAGCATCAAAACGAAGTGGATGGATGGTAATCTTAGAAAGAGGCACTGGCATCTTGGGGCATTAGAGGAGGCCTCCTGCAGAAGGTGGAGGCTTGAGCTGAGCTTGAAGGAAGCCATATGTTGAGAATGGATAATAATAGACCGGCATTATGAATGAAAACATGTAAATGAATGGACTTTTGTTGGGGTTCTACTATTAATGTAATGTATCTTTAGCACTTTAAGGTCTTATCTCTGATCCAAGTAGAACAGGGATGGTTATTCCCGTTTTAAAGACTGAGGTTGATAAAGGTTTAGTGATTAGTCCAAATTCACATAGCTAGTTGGGATTCCATACCCAGTCTTCTGATAGGGCTCTCCACTCTACTGTGTGAGAAAAAAATTCATCAGAACAGCAACTCACACAGGTGTAGCCCTTTCCTTGTCCCATGAAAGAGGAAGAACAAGTATTGTCACTCAGCTTTTACAGCTGAGGAAACTGAGGCCCAGAGGAAAATGATTTGCTCAAGGGCACATAGGCAGTATCACACACACAGTATCAGAGACAGGCTTTTAACCCAGGTGCTGGGACTCCAGAATTAGCGTTCTCTCCCCTGTACCACATATCCACTCCATTGCCAAATCTTGTTATTTCTATTTCTATGGTATCTTTTATATAAGCCCTCCCTTTTATCTACTCAAATAGCCTGGTACAGGACCTCATCACCTTATGCCTAGACTGTCACTATAGTCTTTTAGTAGATCTTCCTGCCTCAAATCTCTCTCCACTCCAATCAAAAATTGCCAAAGCAATTTTTCTAAATCACAGGTCTGATCATGCCAACCGTACTCAGTAAACTCCAGTGGTTTGTTCTGTCCACTCTAGTGCCCTCTTGTCAGGTCTGGAGTCAGGAAGACTTATCTTCCTGAGTTCAAATCTAGCCTCAGACACTTACTAGCTGGGTGACCCTGGCCAAGTCACTTAAACTTCTGCTGGAGACATAATACCATCCATTATTTCCAGGGCCCCAAATCCAGGAATCATAGACTTTGTGCTGGAAGGTACCTCAGAGGTCGCTTAGTCCAAACCCCTCCTTTTATAAGCAAACTTATTCCCAGTCTGAAATAAGGAAAGCCCCTTTCCCATCATTATCAGTGGCAAAATGGGTCAGAGGCTTCCTCGCTGGTCCCATAACTGCTGGGTGGGTATTTTTCAGGAGTTATCTCACTAGTCTTTCTACTGGTGAAAAGATTGTTCCATTTTGAAGGAAATCTCATCATTGAATGACAGGTTTAAATTACATATTCATTCCATGGAGGCTGAATTGAAGACAATTCATTTAGTAATGCCTCATTAGCATGGGTGATAAGGTATTGCCAACCTGGAACGGTAACAATCACTCTGCTAAACAACCTTTGTAGGAAAAGGCTTATTAAACATGATGACTCTATTTGGGAGCAAAAAAAAAGGAAGGATCACTAGCAGTTAGGTAGTGGTGAATTGAGTGTTCAAACTCAACCTCAGACATTTACTATCTGTGTGACCCTGGGCAAGTCACCAAACCCTGTTTCCCTCAGTTTCCTCCTCTGTAAAATGAGCTGGAAAAGGAAATGGCAAACTGCTCCAGCATCTGTGTCAAGAAAACCCCAAATGGAGTCATGAAGAGTCAGATGCAACTCACTGATTAAACAACAAAGGATCACTGGGGAGAGAGACTGGAATAAACCTCCCATTCCTCAAGTACAAGGTCACAAATGCTCATGCTCTGTCTCAGGCAGAGGAATTGATAACCCCCTGTCCTCAAGGAGCTTACAGTCAACTTCTTTCTCAAGTCTATATGACCTTTCCCTTCTCTCGACAGAAGACCTCAGCTCTTATATTATGGAAGAAAATGGGACAAGTTTCTGTCCCATCATAAGTTTCCTATTCTGCCTCTCCAAACCTCTCTCCATCAGCATGCATTCTCTCCTCCTTTGCTCCAGGCTCTTACCAGAGGTGGTTTTACAGATACTTGGTTCCAATTCCTTCTTTTTACAGATTTTTCAATAAGAGGGCCAGAGGTATTAAATGATTTGCTTTAGATCATGCAGGTGTCCTGTGGCAAAGCAGAGACTCAAGCTAGATTCCTCTGATTCCATCCAGAGCTCTGTCCCCTACAAGTTAATCAATTGTTCTAGCCAAAGTCAACTCTTCTCCATCATCAGAGACTAGACATAGACCAGTTTCAAAGCTTGAAGGGACCTTGGAGGCTATTTAGTATAATTTCCTCTTTTTTTACAGTTGAGGAGACTGAGGCCCAGGGAGGGCAAATGACCTGTTTATACCCTTTAACCCATCTTACTTGCCTCTCCAATCATTATTACCCTTTTTGTTTCTCCTCTTCAATGTCTCCTTAACTATTGGGCTCTTTTCACTGCTTCCTACAAACATGCCCAGCGCTCTTCAATCCTCCATATACCTACATATAATCCTGATATCCCTTCGAACCATCATCCCTTAACTTTTCTCCCTTTTACCAGGTAAGAGGTGCAGTAGATAGGACTCTGGACCTGGAGTTAAGAAGACCTGAGTTCAAATTAGTCCTGTGAACTTGGGCAACTCACTTAACCTGTTGAGCTCAGTTTCCTAAGCTATAAAATAGAAAAATAATAGCACCTCCCCCTTCTCTATCTACGTTCTTTCTCAGTGATCCCATAAACTCCAGGAATCCGGTTATCGCCTCTAAGCATGATTCTTAGATTTTTGTAGACTTCATCCCTCTCCAGAGCTCTGGCTAATGAACTAGACTTAGAGTCAGAAAGACCCATATTCAGATCCTGTCTCTGACACTTCCTACCTGTGTGACCCTAGTCCAGTCTTTTCTCAGCCTCAGTTTCTCCTCAGCAGTAAAATGGGGATAATAATAATACCTCACAGAGTAGTTGTGAGGATCAAATGATAATCACTATCATTCTAGCTAACATTTATATCAAATGAGACAGCACATGTAAAATGCTTTGTAAACCTTAAAGTGTCATGTTTTATGATTAATGATTACTATTATGATGGAAATCTCCAGCTGGAAGTCCAATAGGTACCTCAAACTTAACATGTCTAAAATGGTATCTATTACTATTAATAGTACCCTCTATTAAGGGTGAAGTTTAACAAAAAAGTAAATTGAGGCAATTCTCTGCAAAAAGATAGCATTTGTTTTGTCTTTTGGAGGGGGGGAATGCAGGGTAATTGGAGTTAAGTGACTTGCCCAAGGTCACAAGACTAGTAAGTGCAGTGTCTGAGGCTGGATTTGAGCTCAGGTCCTCCTGACCCCACACTGCATCACCTAGCCCCCAAAACATTTATTAATAGTGATGTACACAGATGTCAATAAATGGGTCAATGGCTTGCCTCCATGTGTACCAAAGACCCCTTTTATAGGTTCTGGGGAGTATAGAACAAAGAGCAGAACAGAGGACATCATGGGATTGAGGACAACATGATCAGGTACAGAACTGAGGCACAGAGAACAATGTGATTGGTTGGAGGTTTGGTAATGGTGGCTAGTGATGACCACTCCTCACCCTTCTCTTTTGAGACTAAGAAATGTTTCTTCTTTGAGTGGCTGCAAGGTTCAGGGATAAGGACCAGGTCTTGTGGATAGCAAACTCAACATTCCTGAAGGATAGCCTGGTGGTACAAAGATACTGAACCTGCCTCCCTTGTGTTCATATCCATCCCCCAAGGTCAGCTAAATTTCCTGAGGCAAGAACAGTTCAGCAATTAGCAGGAGAACTGGATTTTTAAACAACCCATTACGGGCCAATTAATCTCTGAACTAAGTTCAGAGACAAAGAATTGTGACTTAAGCTGTTATAGGACAAAAATGATTAATTGTAAATGGGATCAATAAGAAAGTTATACAGGATCAATTCAATCTTCTCACCCTCAACCTTGCCCTCCTCTAAATTTGCCTACTTAAAGGGAACTTCCATCCTCCCTTGCACCCAGGCTCTACAGCCCAATTCTTCCTTTACTCTTACCCACCACACTACCTATGTAGCAATATATCCAAATCAATTGCCCAGACTTGTTAATTCTACTTACACAATATCTTTCATATCTATACCTTTCCATTCACTCCCATGGTGACCTCTCTTTCAGGCTATTATCTAAATCTCTCACCTAGAATACTATAATAGCTTCCTACCTGGCTTCCCTGCTTTCAGTTTCTCCCCTGCCTAATCTGTCCTCTTTGCACAACTGCCAAAATAATCCTCCTAAAACACATTCTTGACCATGTCAGTTTCTGTTTCAAGAATCCTGAATTCTCCACTCACCACTTCCTAAGCTTTCTCCTTATCTGTCTGCTTCTGTTCATAGAGTCACTGTCTTTCCGCTCCCCAAGGCTCACCACCTTGGAGTCATCTAATAATAGTGAGTATTTACTTAGTGCTTTAAGGTTTAAAAAGTACTTTATAAATATCTCAATCAAAAAAAGGGAAAAGGAATTATTTGTACAAAAATATTTATAGTACCTCTTTTTGTGGTGGCTCAGAATTGGAAATCAAGGGGAATAGCTAAAGAAGCTATGGTGTACGATATAATAGAATATTATTGTACTATAAGAGACAACAAGCAGGATAATTTCAGAAAAACCTGGAAAGAATTACATGAACTGATGCATACTGAAGTAAGTGGAATCAGGAGAACATTGTACACAGTAACAACAATATTGTACGATGAATAGCTGTCAATGACTTCACTCTTCTCAGCAATACAATGATCCAAGGCAATCCCAAAGGACTCATGATGAAACATGCTATCTCCAGAGAAAGAACTGATATTATATGAATACAGGCTGAAACATATTATTTTTCACTTTTTTCTTTCTTATTTTCTTTTGCATTTCATATTTTCAGCTTCCTTCTTTCTTTCCTTCCTTCCTTTCACTCTTTTTTTGTTTGAATCTTCTTGTACAAAATGATTAATATGGATATGTTTTACATGATTGTACATGGATAGCCTATATAGGATTGCTTACCTTCTCAGGGTGAGGGAGGGGAGGGAGAGAGAGAGCATTTGGAACTCAAAACTTTTTTAAATGTTAAAAAAATAGTTTTAACATGTAATTGGGGAAAAGAGAAAATACTATTAAAAAAAACCAAGAAAAATATATCTCATTTGATCGTCACAACAACCCTGGGATACAGATGCTGCTATTATCCCCATTTTGTAGATAACTGAAGGCAATGAAGGTTAAGTGACTTGTCCAGGGTCATGTAGTCAGTAAATGTTTGAGGTCAAATTTGAGCTCGTGTCTTCCTGATTCAGATCTGAAATTCTATGCACTATGTCACCTGGCTACCTTTGACTCATCTTTGTCTCTTCCTGGGCCTTGACTGTACATATCCGACTAGTTGTCAAATCTTTCATTTTTCTAACCATAATACATTCATAAACAAGCACCTTCTTTTCTCTCCCATTGCCATGACCTCAGCCCATGTTCTCTTTTAACGTAGATGATTATACTAACCTCTTTTAACTTCCAGTCTATCCCCTCTGTCCCTCCCTTATTTTTGTAGGCAAGAGATTGGATTTCCCTCTCTCACCCAGATGTGATGATAGATAGGTCATGAGCCCAATCCCAATGCTGATCAGTCCAGAAGCTTTACCCTGACATTATCTGATGTGAGTGGGGTGTGGGCAGCCTGGTGTCCCCCACTTCCAGAAGTCCACCATGTGGAGGCCAGACCTACTGTGGATTGGCTCTAACCCTACTCTAACTCAGAACTCCCAAATTCAAGTGATCTATCAGCCTTAGCCTCCCCAGCAGTAGGACATGCAGCCACCATGTCCAGCCAGTAATTAGCTCCTTTCAAATTCATCCTTCACTCTTCTTGTGTGAGCCATTACCCTAATACACCACTTGGAACATGTGTATCCCCTACTCAAAAAATCCATAGGGGGTCCCCATTGTTTATAGAATGAAGTATAATCCCTGACCCTTGTGTTCAAGACCCTTCATCATCCAACTCTAAATCACCAGTCCAGACATAACTTGTGCTTCATTTAATCAGCATTCCAGCCAAATTGTATCACTCTTCATCCTCATTCTATTTCTACCCCTCATTCTTTCTCCTTTTTACTCATATCATCATAGGTAGCTAGGTAGTATAGTAGGTAGATGAAATCAGGAAGATCTGAATTCAAATCCTGCCTCAGACACTTATGATACTGAGCAAGTCAGTTAACATCTCAGCCTGTTACATCTTTGTAAAATGGAGATACCAAAGGACCTAAGGTAGCAAACATCTTACACATGCATACTTAAGTACATGTGGCCTCCCAAATTAGAATGTAAACTCCCTGAGGGTAAGGATGAATTAATGGCTTTGGTTTTTCTTTGTATCCCCAGGACTTAGTGCGAGACCTAACACACATTAAGCGCCTAATAAATATTTGTTGATTGACTGATGGACGGTGCAAATGTCTTTGGTAGTCTCAAGAAGCTAATAGAAATTAAGGAAGTTTCCAGCATGTATGGCAGACCCCTCATGACAAACTTATGGGATGACATGGGGAAAATTGCACAGGATGGGTGAGAGCAAATGAGTTTTGACTGTCACCTTTGAAGGGAAAATTTGCATTAAAGAGAATATGCATCCATTTGGAGTATTTGAGCATATGATAGGTACTGTGTCAGGTGCTGTGGACGCAAAGATAAAAATGAAATAAGTCTCTCCCCTCGGAAAGTTTCCATTCTATCTGACTCTCTTGGAGTTTATTTAGAATTGATTTTAGCAGTTAGGCAGCACAGGGGATAGAGTGCTAGGTCTGGAATGAGGAAGACCTGAGTTCAAATCTGACCTCAGACACTAGCTGTGTGACCTTGGACAAGTCACTTCACCCTGTTTGTCTTAGTTTCTTCATCTGTAAAATGAGCTAGAGAATGAAATGGCAAACCATTCCAGTATCTTTGCCAAGAAAACCCCAAATGGAGTCACGAAGAGTCGGACATGACTGAAAGTGACTGAACAACAACGGCAATTGATTTTAGCATTAAGTGTTAAGTGAGGGGCATGGACAATGTGAGAATGAGAAAATAGATGGGAATGTCTGGTAAAAAGAATAATGAGAGATGATATATAAAAACTATTCTTTGGAATTTCTTTGTCTCTCATTATTGCCCCCTGCCTTCACCCCCTTCTTGCTGGCCTTTTACTTTTTCAGGTAAGCCTAGCAAAACTTTAAAGAGAAAAAAGTGCTTTAACAGAAGTAAATGATTTCACTGCTTCTTGTTGCCATCAGGTTTCAAAGCATCATTCCTCCTCCCTCCCCACCTTCCATCCTCACTACATATTTTACAGCAGAGATTCCTAACCTGGACCCCTGTGACAAACTGGTAAAACCTCAGGGCAAGAGCCTTCATTTTTAGTGGAAAGGAATGCCAAATTTCAGTCAGGAGTGATTAAAAATAAGGTAATTTTTCCCCATCCAGGTTCACTGACTCTTGGAAATCTGTCCACAAGTTAAGAACCTCTTCTTCAGAGAGTCAGGCAATATCAGAGCTGAATCAAAACCAATGCCTTCATTTTCCTGATAAGGAAACTGAGACCCATGAAGGTTTCAAAATTAACTTAAGGTCACACAGCAAACGAAAGACAGAACTGAGATTCAAACCCAGGACCGCTGACTTCTGGGCCTGATCTTTTCCCACTCTCCTATGGAGCCAAGATATATGTGGCTTTGTGTAGTGCAGGGTCAGGGAGAGTGGGAAATCGTTCTTCTAACTCTGATCCGTGGTCCATGAGGATAAAGCTCCCCTAATGTGTATGAAGTGGAACCAATTCCAGCCTCATTTCAGCTTGGCTCCCTTCCCCTAATGCATGTAAAATAGAACCAAATCGACCCTCTATTCAGAGTGTCTCCTTTCTTCTCTAAAGGGGTGACCTCATACTCTTTCTCTTGACCCGTGTCTCTGCTAGTGGAAGCAGGCAGGCTGAGCTGCTAATGAGCTTGCTCACTGAGCTGTCTGTACTTCCAATAGATTTACGTGCTATTCCTGTTGTTGTTATTATTATTTTGGAATTGGGGGCCTTTTTTTCTGATAATTGTCTTACCCAGAAGAACAAAATACATGCCCTGTTTTCTTGTTTCCTGGGACCAGAGGGACCCCTTGGCCTTATATATTACAGCCTTTTGGAAATACCATGAACTCTTTCATGACCAATCTATGACTAAATCTGGGCTCTCCTAAAAGGAATAACAGGATTTTAGGACTCTAGTAATTTTTATCGTCAAAGATCTTAAACTCACCAGGATAGTTGATGGGTATTGGGAAGAGCACTTGGTTTTGAATGGGTTGATCCAGGTCCTAATCTCAGCTTTGCTTCTTACTAACCAAGTCATTTCCCTCCTCTTAGTCCCAGTTTCCTCATGTGGAAAACTGGGAGATTGGATTAGATGACCATTAAGATCCTTTCTAGCTCTAAATCCGAGGGATCTTTTGGGGGGGTCTTTCCAATGCAATGAAATCAAGGGGGTAGGAGCAGGTGTTCTGCATCCAGATTTGGGACTCCTTCTACTACATAAATGGGAGATAGGGGAGAAGAACTCTGTATTTTACCCCTTTGAATATGGGGACTGTGTGAATTTAAGGTGCAAGCTGGGTGGTAAGCATGGACAGCCATAAACTTGAAGGCCAAGAGCTTAAGGAGAGGACCGTGAAGCGAATGCAATTAAGAAGGAAGGGGAGGAAAAAGAGGGAGGAAGAAGGGAGAGGAATGGAGAGAGGGAGGGGAGAGAGAGAAAGAGAAACATAAAGAGAGAAAGAGAGAGAGAGAGAGAGAGAAGAGAGAAAGAGAAAGAGGGAGAGAGAGAATGAGTGAGAGGAAGGACAGATCTGATTTCCAATCTAACCTGAAATACTTCCTAGCTATATGACCCTGGACAAGTCACAGCCTCTATTTACCTCAGTTTCCTCAAGTATAAAATGAGCCTACCTCCCCGGGTTGTGAGGATCAAATGAGATAATTGTAAAACACTTAGCACAGTTCTGGGCACATTTATTGTTGTTTAGTCATTTACTGGTTGTGTTGAATTCACGACCCCATTTGGGGTTTTCTTGGCAGAGACACTGGAGCGGTTTGCCATTTTCTTCTCCAGCTCGTTTTCCAGATGAGGAAACTGAGGCAAAAGGGTGAAGTGACTCGTTCCAGGGTCACACAACTAGGAAGTGTCTGAGACTGGATTTGAACTCAGGGAAATGAGTCTTCCTGGCTCCAGGCCTGGCGCTCTGTGCACTACGGTGCCTCCTTGCTGCCTTTCCTGAGAACAGGCATGATTTGTTTGTTTGTTTTAATTTTTGTCCATCATGGTTTCTGGCCAAGGGCAGGTCCTTGTGACACTGTAACATCACAGACTCAGAGCTGGAAGGGAACTCGGGGGGCCTCTAGATCAACTCCCTCAGTCACAGTTGAGAAGTCTGAGACAAAAAGAGGGTGAATGATTTCCTGAAAGTAATCCAGGTCATAGGGCAGCTAGGGGTGCCATGGTGCACAGAGTGCCAGGCCTGGAGTCAGGAAGACTCATCTCCCTGAGTTCAAATCCAGCCTCAGACTCTTCCTGGCTGGGTGACCCTGGGAAAGTCACTTAACCTTGCTTGCCTCAGTTTCCTCATCTGTAAAATGAGTGGGAGAAGGAAATGGCAAACCACTCCAGTATCTCTACAAAGAAAACCCCAAATGGGGTCACAGAGAGTTGGATATAGATAAAAAAAAAATGACAGAACAGCACAACAAAAATACAGGTCACATTTGGAAGGGCTGGGATTTGAATCCAGTTCCTCTCTTTCCAAACTCCAACAATCTTTCCACTGTACCATGAATGTTGCACTTGTGCAGTGATAGGAGGCACGTGTGTGTGTGTGTGTGTGTGTTTCACATGTCTTCTAATAGTCTAACAGATTATATTACAAGACAAAAAAACCCAGGAAAGGGCAGCAGTCATGTCTCAATTCTCTTAACTAGTCCCCAGGGGCGACTATAAACACCAAAGACTCAGTGTCTAAACCATCTGATTATCGGTTACTTCACCTCACCTCCCCATGTTCTATCTAGGGATCTTCTCTTCACCCTCTTTCTTGATGACCTCATTAGCTCCCATGGGCTTAATTACTATCACCATGCAGATGACTCTTAGAGACAGACATATCCTATCTATCTATCTATCTATCCATCCATCTCTCTCTGTCTCTCTGTCTCTGTCTCCCTCTCCTCTTTCTCTCTGTGTCTCTCTCTCTCTATCTATCTAGATTATAGTACCTTAATCTCCAAAACTATAGAAATAAATATGGATTTAGACATAGATAGAGTACCCTAATCTCTCTCCTATGCTCCAGTCCCACGTCTTCAGTTTCCTGGGAAATAACTCCATCCTGGAGTCCCACTACGAGATCCAACATGTCCAAAATAACATTCATTTGAGGTAGCCAGATGCTGTAGTGGATAGAGAACTGAACCTGGAGCAAGCAAGACTTGAGTTCAAGTCTAGCTAGAGACATTTACTAGGTATATAATTCAAGTCTAGCTAGAGACATTTACTAGGTATATAACCCGAGATTTTTCATCTGAGGCTCATGAAGATGAGTCTTCCTGATTCAAATCCAACACTCTGTGCGTTGTGCACCTGATTGCCCAAGGAAATAGTACCCAACCTTTTAACAAGGAATAATTCTTTTCTTATTAACATCATTGCCATCACTCTTAAAGGACCCACTTAAGGGAAGTGTCCTCTGCTCCTATGAAAAGGAGGCAGCCTCATGCCCCCAGTTCAGAAAAGATTCTCCCTCCTGATAGCCCATCCTTCCCACAAGGGAATGGGATGAATGGCATGGTGACTTGGTTATACAGCAGTTCTTGGTTGTAAATCTCAACTGTATTTTTATATATTGAGATCTTTGCTTTGTTCAAGATTCTGGTGAAGGTTACTAAAAACTATCTTGGGTCAGAAAGCTATGTCAATGGACATGGAGGGCTATTCTAATTTGGATATCTCTTCCTCCAAGCTAGAAATTTCTGTATATTAGAGTAATGTTAAATAAAAAAGAATCATTTCTGCTAGATGAACCTAAAGCATGGAGTATGGTATTAGTGTTAATGTTTTTTGCTTCCATGCTTATTATCTATGTGTCTCTAGTGCCTAGCACAGTGTCTTATACCTAGTAGGCTTTTAAGAGGTTCACTGAATTAAATACAAGGGAGATAATAGGACCAACCTGCTGGCAGAGTAGAAAACTCCACAAAGGCCTCCTTCTTTTCCCTTTGCTCCAGAGGAAGCTGCCACGGCATCTGGTGGGGTTTTGCCAAAACCTTCACTTTGTAAGCCATGTTGGGCTTCAAGTTAAAAAACTGATACTTATACCTTGCAGCCTTGACGATGTCAAACTCCTCCTCATTGAGAAAGATAATGTGGCTGTAATTGCTGTTGGTTGGGAGCCAGGAGAGCTCAGCTGAAATCTGAGTGATGTGGTCTACCCGTAAGTGGGAAGGGGCCACAATAACATCCTTGCCCACAAGCAAGGTGCACTGAAGCTCGTCTGAGTTCCCCCGGCTTGTGATGCTCTGCACGGAAATCCGGTACGTGCAGGCTGCAATGTTTAGCTTTTCAATCAGGGCTTTAGTTCTGCTCCCCAGGGTGAGATTCATGCGGGTCTCGTTGTCAACAAGGACATTGTAGCTGATTACTGTCCCCCATCCTGGTGGCACAGCCGGGGGATCCCAGCCCACAATAACACTTTTGGCTAGTTGTTTGATAAGGGTGATTCGTCTAGGGTAAGGCACAATGTCTTCTCCAATCTCATCAATGTTCACATCCAGCGTCCCAGCCCCATTGTTGATGATGCTGGAGTCTCCTTGGGTGGGTGAATTCAGATCTAGGATGCTTTCTCCTTCCAAGCCCACACCAGAATGGTTAATAAAATTCTGATCCTGTTCACTCCCCAGTGTGTTGGACAAACGGGATTCATTATCCTGGACAAAATCCACAAAGTTGGAAGGGACAAGTCCTCTCTGCCCATCTAGTAGTTCTCCTGTTGAGGACAAAGAACAGCATTATGACACAATGAACATAACTGGAGTTTTTCCTTGCCTTAACATAGTTTGTTTTGATTCATCAGCTAGAAGCACATTAGGAAGGCTGAGGACCAGGGAGACATTATTTGTGAAAATGGTCCCAAAGGACATACAAACTCTGAGTTCCTGGGAAGTTCACACAGTTAGATAATCTATTATCATTAATTATTGAATGGCTTTTCTAATCTTGTGAAACCTCACTTTCTCCCACTTACTCTGCCATCCAGTGACCTCGAACTCCATGCTTTTTCTCCTACAAGACACCCCCTGCTCTGATTCCTGACATTTTTACTGTCTGTCCCCCGTGCCTGGAATGTTCTCCCTCCTCATGTCTGCCTCTTGCCTTCCTTCAAGTCCCAGATAAAATTCCCCCTTCTACAAAAAGCCTTTCCTAAACTTCCCTAATGCTATAGTGCCCTCCCTCTAGTGATTATTTACAATTTATCTCATATATGTACTATATATATATATATACTGTATATGTATATACTATATACGTA
>CM053587.1:320722473-320769404 GCA_028646515.1 Pseudochirops corinnae | reverse complement strand
CATTAGATTTTAAGCTTTTATTAAGATTTTTATATTCAGATTTTATTTTTTGGTTTTCATTTGCTAAGTATCAGCATTTAGCATGGCAAATAAGAACTCAGTAGATGGTTGTTGACCCATCTGCTTGACAGAAGGGCTCTAATGAGGATCCTGCCCAAGGACATTGAAGTCTGAAGGCTCAGGCGACATTCATCTTTCTTCATCTCTATCATCTTCATCATCCTCACTGACTACTCATGTGTTCCGGGACACAGCACTTTCTAGTCCCCTCACTTGTCAAACATGGGAGCTGTACTAGAGGGTCTCTTTCTAGGTAGGTGATCCTATGATCCTAAATCGTGTCACCTCCACGGAACTTCAGTTTCCTCATCTGTAAAAAGAAATGGTTGAACTGAATGGCGTCTGACATCCCTTCCTGGTAAATTGATGCTCCATCTAGAAACAAAACTAAGCTTAGCAACTAGTTAGCAAGAACACTGTATCCCTCATTTTTCAAAGGAATTTTTCTTTTAAAGTTGGTCGGAGGCTATGTTTCATTCTGTTTTCTCCAAGGACATTTCTGGGAAGTTCATGCTGGGTGCTCAAAGTGCTTGTTATAGCTTTGTTGAACAGTAATGTAAAATGCAATTAAAAGCTGAAACACACACTGATTTTTTTTCTCATGGCAAAAACAAGCATACGAATGCTGCCTTTTAATCCTCTTAATCAATACATCAATTCTTCACGGATCTCTGCAGGTTTTCTTTCCACCAACGAAGATCACAGACCTCTATGACTTTGTAAATGGTATTCGAGAGTTTCCAAAGGATGGAAAAATCCATTGCCCTTCAGCCAATCCAGCAACGGGCCTCTTAGACCCTAGCTAGGAGTGGTCCTTGGATGACAGTACAGTGGAAAGAGTGCTGGGTCCAGAGCTTGAGCAGCAGAATTCAAGTCTTACCCTTGACTCTTCTTGCCACTAGCCTAAACACCTCAGCTTTCCTGCTCTGTAAAATGGGGGCTAGTAACTACACCTTCACAGAATGATTGTGCATATGTGAAATGTTCTGCATATCTTAATGGGCTATGTAAATGCTGTATGTTATTATTATAGACATAGGGACTAATCCTGTGGTTTCATGGGCATAGGGAACTCCCAGGTGAGGAAACACTTTCTTCCAATGCAGTTTAGCATTTTTTCTTCCACTTAGAGTCTCATAGTGACCTAGAGCTTTGCTGTTCAGTTGTGTCCAACTCCTGTTGACCCCATTTGGGGTTTTCTTGGCAAAGATTCTGGAGTGGTTTGCCATTTCCTTCCCCAGCTCATTTTACAAATGAGGAAACTGAGGCAAACAAGGTTAAGTGACTTATCCAAGGTCACACAGTTAGTAAGTATCTGAGGCCAGATTTGAATTCAGGAAGATGAGTCTTTCTGACTCCAGGTCTGACACTCTATCTACTGAACCATCTAGCTGCCTGTTAAGGGAAGAAGTTGCACTATATGGTCTCCGAGGTCTTAGATCTATGACCCTGTCTGTCCCTGGACCCATTCTTGGATACAATTACCAGAGCTGGTGCTTCATTAGCATAGCCTGTGGGCCACCTCAATGCCACGAAGTGGCATCAGTTCAGAACTTTGTCAACATTCAATAAAAATATCTGGTGGAAGCACAGAAAATTTTAACCAAATCCTCCATGGAAAAATTCAGTGAAAAAAACGATGTCAACAGGATGTGATTTTCTACATCCAAGAAATTTCCTGCTTCTATCCATTTGCTAGCTATATGACCTTGGAACATATATATAAACTGCAGTGTTCTCATCTGCAAAAAATGGAGGGTTCAACTAGATGGCTTTTGAGGCCTCATGACTTTAAATCTTTGGTCCTATGACCTATAGTATTATAATCCTGATTTCCTATTAGGGGGATAGGAACTAGACATTTGATTTCTTTACCCTAGGGAACTTCCAGATGAAGAAAATCTCCCATATGAGAAAAATGCCTTTATCAGTGCAAGTTGGCATCCTTTCTCTACAACATACAATCTTTCAGAATTGCCCAGCACACTAAGAAGTTGCATGATTTGCCCAATGCTACACAGTTACTATGTGTCAGAGACAGCATTTGAACCCATATCTCTCTGGCTCTCTATCAGATAGGACCCCTTGCCTCTCGTCTCGCTGTGCAAAGATGACATCATTGATCCTACTAAAAAGGTAATTCAGTTCTCAACTCTCAGTCCTCCTGGAAGGGAAGCAAAGATTCTCCCTAGACATGAAAGGGTTTTGCTATCATAAAAGATGTCTGGAAGCAAAATGACACCCTGGCATTGGTAAAATTCTGAATAATAGTGTTGCTCCAGCTAGTTCCATCAAGTGCAAGTAGGTGACAAGTCCCAAAGAGAGAAAAGCTGAGCAAGTCCGGGAGGCAAAATAAATTCTAGGAACAACTAGAAATATTCAGAAGAAGGGAGGGGGTGATGGCCCCCTGTTTCCCTCTTTTTATGTGCCAATCTTACTTCTAGATGCACAGGAGAGAGGCCTTGGAGGTGTAGCCAAAATCAGGGTCCTCATAGAAAGAGAATCACAGAATCATAGAATCTCGGAGTCAGAAGGAACTTTTAAGGTCAATGAGTCCAACTGCTTGCTCCCTGAACAAGAACCCCTTCCATGACATCTTTAACAGTGTGTCATTCACCTTTTACTTAAAGACTTTAAGTGGTAGAGAACCTCCCAAGACAGCCCCTTCCATTTTCAGATAGCTTTTAATCTTTGCCATTAGTTGAGATCTGCCTGTCTCCAACTTTTCTCTATTGATCACCTCTAGAGGTAGCCAGGTAATGGATAGAGAGAGTACTGAACTCAGGGTCAAGAAGTTCTAAGTTCAAATCCTTTCTCCAAGACTTACTGGATGTGTGTCAAGTCACTAAAGCTCTCTCAGCCTCAGTTTCCCAATCCATAGAATGGGGATAATAGTAGTACCTACCTCCCAGTGTTGCTGTGAGGATCAAATGAGATATTTGTAAAATGCTTTGCAAACCACAAAGCATTACATCAATGTTAGCTATCATCATCATCATCATTACTGTGAGAACCAAATGAGATAATAATCAAAAGCGATATAAACCTTAAAGTACTATAGAAACCTAGCTATTATTATCCAAACACCTCGAAAAGTAATTCTTCACA
This sequence comes from Pseudochirops corinnae, assembly GCA_028646515.1. Taxonomy (NCBI): domain Eukaryota; kingdom Metazoa; phylum Chordata; class Mammalia; order Diprotodontia; family Pseudocheiridae; genus Pseudochirops; species Pseudochirops corinnae. Next base: position 320,766,236 of record CM053587.1, on the reverse strand, counting down.
GTTTTGCCAAAAATGTTTTTTGAAGCATAGACTCACCAGTTTAGAGCTTTAAGGAAATCTAGTCCAATTTAGGACTCAGACAGTCAACAATCACTTATTAACTATTTAATATGTGCACAGCACTGTGCTAAGATCTGGTGATATAAAGAAAGGCAAAAATACGGTCCCTGGTCTCAAGAATGTCACATTATAATGGGGGAGACAACATGCAAATTAGTAGGCACACAACAACAAGCTAGTATTTATAACACTTTAGGATCTGCAAAGCACTTTATATGTTATCACATTGGATCATCACAACAACCCTATAGATAGGTGTTATTATTATTATCCCATTTTACAGATGAGAAAACTGAGGGAGAAAAAGTGACTTTCCTAGAGTTGTAAAGCTAAGTGAGGCAGGATTTGAACTCAGGTCTTCCTGACTCCAGGTCCAGCACTCCATTCTCTGTCCCATCAAGCTGCCCAGATAGACACTGTATATGGAGTAGACAGAAGGTAATCTCAGAGAAGAAAGCAGCAGCAACTGGTGGGATTGGGAAAACACCTTTTGAGGAAGGTGGGATTTGAGAGAGTTCTTAAAGATGAGGAAGTGAATCACCTAAAGGGAAGTGCCTTGCCCCAAAGTCACAATGAGAGTGAATGGAAAAGCAAGTGGAAGGAACAGCATCCTTCAGGCAAAGCCTCGACTCAGACTTGTAAGGTCATAGGCATGGGGGAAGGACAGATCCAGACTCTGTCTTCTTCACTGAGGCACCAGAGATATAAGCTGGCTAGATACGAGAGGCAGGAAACATGGGATACAGCATGTGACAGACTACCATTTGAGCCCAAGGTAGGTTCCCAGCCGGCTCTAGATGTTATTAAAATATTCCCAAACTACTTATAATTAGTCTCCTGGGCTTAGTGTTGGCTCATTTCAAAGCCATCCCTGTCCTTGGTCCTAACTGCTCAGAGTAGACCACACAGATATTGCTATCACTTACCATTCTTAACAGTAATGGGAATGGCATGGGCACCCATGTGTTTAGGTTTCAACAGTGACTAAGGAGGCTTCCCATGCAACCAAAGTGCTGCTCATTGGCAGTTGTCCTTGGGCGTGGATCCCATGTTCTTGTGTGAATCAATACCAGAATGGTAATTTATGCCAAGGACTCACTCTTTGCTACCAGCTGCCTTGGAATTATTTTGAAGACTGAAACAGAAACACTGCACTAAAAAGTGAACAGGCTCTCAGGAAGTGAATCAGCAAGCCTTCAGAATTACCATGCACAAGGGCCAACAGAGATGACTTGAGAGTGTACCCAAAACCTTCTAGGGTGTTTCAGCCAAGGCTGCACCAAGGAAGTAAGGCTAGAAAAGAGGCATCTGTTTGTATGGTTCCAAACCAAAGGGACTGTGTATTGTATCCCAGCATTTCTATTAGCAAAGGAAAACTGAAGAGATAATTGGTTTCTTAGGTTTTAATTGAATAGTTTAGAGAATCAATTAACCAAACCCTCTGACTGCCAATCCATCTAGCTCCTGCTACTAAGTTTACTTTCTTCCCTCCTATTTCTAGAGCAGAAAATGTGACAAATGTATAAACCATTTCAAAGGACTGTGGAATTACATAATGGGTCAGAGTTGACTAGGATTTCATAGTATTTCAAATCCAACCCATTCCATTTTGAGGGGATATCTTTTTAAAATATTTTATTTCCCCCCTTATATGTAAAAATAATTTTAACATTCATTTTTTTAAACTTTGAAAACTCCAAATTCTCTCTCTCCCTCCTCACTGAAAAGACAAGCAATTTGATATAGTTATACATATGTAGTCGTGTAAAACATATTTCCACATAAGTCATAATGTGAAAGAAAACACAACCTCCCCAAAATAGAGTCTTTTTTAAAGCTTTCTTCTCTTTGTATTCAGACTCCATCAGGTATTTCTCTTTAGGTGGATAGCATTTTTCATCATAAGTCTTTTGGAATTGTCTTGGATTAGTGTGTTACTGAGAATGGCAAAGTCATTCACAGCTGATCATCATACAACATTGCTATTACTATGCACACTCTTCTCCTGGCTCTGCTCACTTCACTTTGTATCAGTTCACGTAAGCCTTTCCAGGCTTTTCTGAAAGCATCTTACTCATCATTTCTTATAATACAATAATATTCCAATTCAGCCCCTTCCTGAGCAAGAATCCTTTCTATAAGACTGAAGAAAAGTGGACATCTAGCCTTTGCCTTAAAACCTTCAATGAGGGAAATTCACTATCTTTCAGGGCAACCAAGTTTACTTTTATTAAATTCTCATTGTTAGGAAGTTTCTCCTCAAATGGCTCTAAATTCTACTTCTCTGTAATTTGTACCCATTACTTGTAGTTTTGTCTTCTGGAGTCAAGCAAAGCGAATCCAATTTCTTTATCGTATGGTATCCCCTCAAATCATATGGTATATCTTTAATGTTCCTTTTTCCCTCAATGCTTCTCTTATCCAGTCAAAATATCCTATTCCTTTCAGTAATCCACATGACATGAGCTTGACATTCTAAGTGGTCCTCCTATGGATATTGCACAACTTATCAGTGTCCTTTCTAAAATGCTGCGTCCACAAATGAATGTGATGCCCCAAATGAGGCCATCTACTTTTTTGGTTGGAAAATTCCAACTTTCTTATTCTGCACACAGATGTGATAAGTATGATGGTGATTGGAAATGGTATAAAAAGAAAACATCACCAATTCTTCCTCCCCACCAGACTCTTGGCTCTTTCCATAGTTCTACTGTTTCTATGCAACAACTAAATGAAGGACTTAGAAGTATATTCTTCCTTGAATCTGGGACATGTTACACAGATGTATGTTCTGATCTGGCATGGGAGAAAAATCAGCTCTGTAGGTAAAGAAAGAACTGGCTGAAGAAACCCTGAGAGGCTAATCCTGTGGAATTTCCCCTAGGTCTTAAACCTGTGGTTTCCATACTGTGATGACCAACCCGTAGTGAGCCATGGAGTTATTGCATGGTGCCCAGGTGGTACGGTGGATAGAGCACTGGGCCTGAGTTCAAAACTTGCCTCAGACACTACTATGTGTGACTCTGAACAAGTCACTTAACCACTATTTGCAGGCATGACCATGTCACCCCATATTCAACAAACTCCATTGACTCTCTCTGGGATCAAATATCAAATCTTCTATTTGGCATTTAAAGTCTTTTATATAACCTGGCCTCCTTCTGATCTTTCTGGTCTTCATGTACTGTAATCCTCCCCATATACTCTGTGATCCAGTGCCAAAGACACTCCATCTTCTAAGGCCTTTCACTGGCTGTCCCTGGTGCAGAGAATTCTCTCCTTCCTTGTCACTGTCTTAAAATCTCAGCTAAAATTCTACTTTCTATAATAAGCCTTTCTTAGACCTCCTCAATGTTAGTACCTTCCCTCTAGTGATTATCTCTAATTTATCCTGTATATTTATTTGCATGTAGTTTTTTTGTAAGTTATTTCCCCTATTAGACTTGTTGAGAGCAGGAATTGTCTTTTGCCTTTCTTTGTACCCCTATCACTTAGCACAATGCCTGGTCTATAAAAGGGACATAATAAATGCTTGTTGACTGACTAAAAGCCTCCTGAACCTTCTCAATCTGCTTTCTTAAAATTTAGAAGGAGTTGTGTGGGGTGGGAATTATGGGGGACAAGAAAAGTCTTCTTATAGAAAGAAAGACACTTGAAGGGATCCAAGGAAGCCAAGAGGTAGAAATGGGAAGGGAAAGGATTCCAGGCATGGGGGACAGCCAGTTAAAAAGCCCCTGGCCCAGGAGATGGAGTGTCTTGTGTGAACAAAAGCAAGGAAGCCAGCATCACTGGATCTCAGAGGACACGGCAGGGTGAACAAGATGTAAAAAGACTGGAATGGTAGGAAGTAGTTCTTGCTGCCCCTGGGAATTATGTTCAGCTAAAGACCTTCATATCAGAGAAACCTATGAAGATTTGTATGAACTGATGAAGAGTGAATTGAGCAGGACCAGAACAACTTCTATAATAACAACATTGTAAAACAACGTTGAAAATCTCGACTGATCAATGTGATGATAAAGCACAATTTCAGAGAACTTATAACGAGGCATTCTACCCACTTTCTGAAAGAGAGGAGGTGGATTCAAGATGAAGAATGAGACATAAATGTTTGGAGAAGGCCAGTGTAGGACTTCTTGTTGTTGTTATTCTCGACCATGCCTATTTGTTTTTTTTTTTAATAGCTTTTTTTTAAAATTTAAATTAATTTATTTATTTTCTTGTTTTTATATCATTCATTTCCACGAGATTCTGAGTTACAAATTTTCTCCCCATCTTTCCCCTACCCAACACCTCACAATAGCCATCCCATTGTATAACCCCTCCCTCAATCTGCTCTCTCCTGTGTCCTCCCCTTTGCCCCTCTGACTTTCCAGTAGGGCAGGATGGATCTCCCTACCACAGTGCCTCTGTATCTTAAGTTCCAGTTGGATGTAGTAAAAAATAATTATTATTATTATTATTATGATATATACATATATATTTTTAACATTTGATTATAGAACTTTAAATTCTAGATTCTTTCCCTTCCTCCCTTGTCACCCACCCCCACTGGAAGGACAAGCAATTAAATACAGGCTGTACATGTGTAATTACACAAAACATTTCCCCAGTGGGCATATTGTGAGACTGATGATATGTCCCTCCTTCCTATTCTGCCCTCCCCCTTGTTCTGTTCTCTACCCTGTCCCTATCCCTTTACAGAAGTATGTACTTCCATCAACCCTCCCCCCCACCTTGCCATCCCCTCCATCATCCCACCTCTCATTCCCATCCCCCCTCCTGTCCTGTGTGGCAAGATACCCAGTTTAGAGTTTAGACCATGCCTATTTGTTAGGAGGTTTTGGCTTTCATTTTTATTTGTGTTTCAAATAGAGTAGAGTGGTAGGGAGAGGAAATAACTACTTATTAATTGAAACAAAGTAAAATAGAAGTAAAGAATTTAATGACCTTCATAGAATCCATCTTCATCCATGTCACCATATACGTAGAGGTATTTTCCTGCTGTGAGGGGGAGTTCGGCTTCCGGGTTTTCATTTGGTCCATCAAAGGGGTTATAACTGGAATAAAGCAAATTTAGAACAAATCAGTGGGGGAATTTGAATTTGATCCAAACTTCTCCTTCTTAGGGTCATTTATTATTTTCACTCAGATCAATGAATCATGCCCAGATGTGGGATTTTTAAGTGGAAAGGAACCTCATTATGCCCTTCTTAATTTTAGTATCTTCCCTCTAAGCCAGTTTCCAATTTATCCTGTATATATCTTGTTTGTACATTTTTTTACATGTTGTTTCCCTGAACTAGACCAAGTTTTTCAAGGGCAAGGACTGTCTCTTGCCTCTCTTTGTATCCCCAGGGCTTATGTACTGGGCACATAGTAGGTGCTTAATAAATCTTTTTTGAGTGAATGATCATTTGATCTCAAGGCAGCCTATTTTCCTTTTAGATAGCTCTAATTGTTAGTAAATCTCTCCTCATATCAAGTCAAAATTTGTCACCTTATGAAAAACTTCCACCTACTGATCTTTACCTCATGGGACCAAGTAGAGTAAGCTATTTAATCTTTCTTCAATATAATATCCCATCAGATATTTGAATACAATTCAAATTTGAATACAATTCCTGCATAAGTCTCCTCTTCTCTAGGATTAACTCTTTCAATCCTTTCCTCATATGGTATGACTTAAAGTGTCTTCAGAATCTTGACTGCCTTCTTCTTCCTCAGTTTATCAATGTTCATTTAAATATAAGTACAATGCCCAACATGTGCTTGGTCTGGGGCAGAACAAAAAGGGAACCATCATCTCCCAGTTCCTGGACATTCTTCTGCTCCTAATACAACCTAAGATCACATTATCTTTAGTTTTCCACATCTCACTGTTGACTCACATTAAAACTCCCATCCACTAAAATCCTTAGATCTTTTTCATACAAAATTCTGTCTAATCCCATGTCTCTCTATATTATACCTGGGAAGTTGATTTTTTTTGAACCCAAGTGTAAGACTTTATATTTATTCCTATTGCATTTCATCTTACTGAACCTGGTCCAATGCTTTTGCCTGTCAAGGTCTTTTTCATTCCTGGCTGTGTGGACAAGTTTGTCAGCTAGCTTCCTGACTCTGTGCTCTCTGAGAAACTAGTTCTTTTAATTGATTCTTGAACCCTTTGTATCTGATAATGGATGTATAATATTGAAATCCCCTGGACTGTTTGTGCCAGTTCACTTTTCTGTGCCTTTATACAGGCTTTCTTGCTTTCCTGGAATCCTTCAAGCCTTAGTTCTGGTACTAACTCCTCTATGAGTCCTTCCCCAATTCCCCTTGAATAATGTATTTGTGTATTTGCGTTCATGTTGGATCCTTTAGGAATAGAATACAATTGCCTTGAGGGCATGGAATTGAGATGCTTATATTTAGAGACATCTCCCTCCCAAGTATGGACTATTGTGCCCAACCTGTGGTAGACCCTTCTGAGCTCATATTGGTATGAGCAGCCATGGTCGGACACAGTATACATTGACCTCAATATCGTGATGTCATTTGGGTCTTCTTCAAGCATTAAGAACAAACAACAATAACAACTTGTTCACATCTCAACATGGTGTTTTGTATATAAAAGGTGCTTAATAAATGCTTCTATGGCTGGTTCCATTCCCCATCTCTCTGACTTTCAAAAAAATATATACCCTTCCCTGGCCACCATCACTCCCTTAAATCTTTTGATTCCCTTTATTAGATTGTAAGCTCCTTGAGATAGACAACTATCTTGCTTTTGGATTTGAATACTTAAGAGGTCAGCACAAGGGCTGCACTTGAGGACCTAAAGGGCTACATGTGGCCTTGAGGCCACAAGTTCCCCATCCCCTGTTTTAGAATCAGCAGGTGAAACCTGTGTTCTCCTCGGTACTCAAGCTTAAAAACAGAAATCGGTCAGATGGGAGGGAAAGAGTGGGAGTACTGTTGCCAGAGAAGAAGGCTGATGGACATAGGGCATGGGGGAAGCAGTCTCTAAGTCCTATGGTGCTATGCATATACCAGATCCCACCTGTGAAATGTGACCACCCTCTGGAAAAAGAGTCAAAAAGGGGGAAAGAAATCTGAGAGGCCCCAAACTCCCATTCCCAGCAGCTAGCTGATTTGGAAACAAGGGTCAACTCATAGGATCACAGACCTAGAACCGGAAGTCAACTATACTAATTCCATCACCTTCTACATGAAGCCTTCCCTGATTCCTCCCGGGTGCTAGGGATTTCCTCCATATGTACAGCAAGGTCCTGCTTAGTGTAAAAAATGAATTCCATGCAATGGTTGCACATATTCAAATTCATACTATTTGAAGTTATAATTATGGTAAATGTGGTGACTGGCTCCAGCCCAAAGGAAAACATCTAATGGAGGTTTGAACAATGTGCTCACCTTAGGAGATTCCTTCTTTGTGTCATTGGGCATCCAGATGTAGCTCGTATTTATGTATTGGTTTCATATAGACATACTGTCAACACAGACATGTCTATCCCAAAAGAATGTGAGCTACTTACAGGCAGAGACTATTTCTTTTTTGTCTTAATCAAATGAAATAATATTTGTAAAGCACTTTAGCATATTGCTTGGTATCTAGTAGGTGGCATATGTGTGGGTATGTAGATATGTAGATATGTGTATATTTATATATATATATATGTGCATATGTGTGTATATTATATATGTGTGTATATACTCATATGTACATACACACATATATTTTCCCTCCCCCACTCCTTCATCCTTATCTTTCTAGAACCTAACCTGGCACAAAGTGGGCACTTAACAAATACTTGTTGATTGATTTTACAGATGAGGAAACTGAGTCCTAGAGAGATTGAGCAGTTTGCCCAAGGTCATGAGAGTTGTAAACAAGGCAGGATTCAAACCCAGGCCCTGTGACTCCAGAGTCAGTGTCTTTTCACAGTATCATGCTCTTTCCCATCAGACTTTTCAACGATTTCCTGCTAAATTGTTGGTATTCTCTTTATAAGCAAAACTGTTTTTCCAGGTAGCACCTTGCTGAGCTTTTTGAGTTTAAGCAGATGTGCACAATCTCTTCCCCAGTCCAGCCCTGTGGGGTGCATTTCCTGTGCCATCCACATTTATTTTTCTACCTGAATTGGGGGTGAGGAGGTAAGAAAACAATCATAAAAACCTCACTGATGAAGTATCGACAACAGTGAAGCAATCTTAAATGGGAGATAACTCCTGAGAATTGTGTTTGGTTATCCACAGCAACTTAGTAATTAAAGTTTAATAAATAAATTAATGGGGTAATTGTATTTTATTTTTACTTGGTTTCCTGCTGGCCAGGGAAGCAACTGGCAAGCTGTAAAAGGCTTTAGCACCTGCTCCTAAAATGGTCTCTTCTTTCTCTGGAGGAAGTGAAGTTAATTCGAGCCTGGCAGGGGGCTATGTGTTTCCCTGAGTTTCCATGTTTTGTGTTCCTGCTCTGCTGTGTCAGGCCCATTAGTGGGAAATGGGACAGGTTTCTATGCCGGAGAAAACAAAGCTTTCTGACAATGTTCTCTCTGTGTATCAACTCAGCACCTGCCTATCACCCTAGAAGTATCCAGAGCATTGCCCCACAGCTGGGCTGCAGAAACATGTGTGGATCATCAGGACCGTCCTGGAAGGCTGTGTCAGGGTCAGGCCCCATATCCTCTTGGAGAGGAGGCAGGAAGTCTCCCTAAGTTGTTTATTGGTCCCTCCCCTGCTGTTCAAGCCCCAGATAATGAAGACTTGGTAAGTAAGTCAAATAATGCAGCCACACTGTCTTTGTGGAATCATGGAATGTCATTTTGGAAGGAAGCTTTAGAAATCACCTAATCAAGCCCCCTCATTTTACTCACCAATCAACAAGCATTTATTAAGCACTTACTGTATGCCAGACTTCCCATGGATAACCTGAGTTAGGGTAATGCTTCAGAAAAATTGGAGAGGTCAGGATCTGGAATGTGAGGATCTGGGTTTGCAGCCCAATTGTGTGACCATGGATAAGTACTACCTAACTTTCCTAGACTTTATCAATTCTCCCAACTATAAAATGAGAATGGTGGGCTAGATGACTAAGTCTCCTTTCAATTCTAAATCTACTCTGCTCTTTTTATCAGACTGAAGAAACAATGTTGAAGGGGGAGGAAAGAGGGAGGAGAAAAGTTGCTGGTTTTTACCTGTAGCGGGCAACACACAGATGAACCTTCCCCGAATATTTCTGCTTTGAGGTATTGGAATTCCGTTCATTATCCATCTATTAAAAACACAAGGAATTCTTTGGTTGTTGAGGCTGTTATGTATGACAGCTCAATGTTACAAACCCATGAGAGTTCCCAAACTTGACTCCTTATTTTTTTCCACTTATACCAGAAAAATGACCTAAAAATTGTGGCATTTCCCATATTCTTTGGATATCCTCATAATCCTTCAATTTATTTGTTTAGGGGTCCAAAAGATGCTTTCTATATCTAAAGCCTAGACCTTTATACCATAGCTGAAAATCATGAACATTTAAGCACAGCAAAAACTAACTACAGCCTTCAGTATTCTCAAGTTAAGAACTGACTCAAGACTGAGGACTTCCCACAGGACAATGGGACATCTGCCTGGTCCTTTGAGAGGCACTACTTCATTTTGAGACTTTTTTCTTTTATGGAATTTTTTATTGATGTTCTATGTTTCTTATATCACCATAGTATTGTGTGTATCCTTCCCCCTCCCCCTCCCTGAGAGTCATCCTACATGAAATAGGCAGTTTATTTGTTTGTCTAAGAAAGGGGGGAAATCAGCACAATTGATCAACACAATGTGGAAGTTTGAAAATATGTGCAATGTATAATACCCGTAGACCTCCCACTTCTACCAAGGAGTAAGTTGGAGGTATCTTCTCATATCTCTTCATTCGAGTCCCATATGATCTTTTTAATTTCATTACATTTATTTTTCATTTTTGGTGTGTCATTGTTCTTTCTGTTTACATTGTAGTTACTGACTTTGGGATTTTGGAGGGGTTGGGAGAAAGCAACATTAAACTTTGCAAGATTTCTCTGTAATTTTTGTATTCACTTGGTGGATGCTATCCAACTAACACCAACACAACAGTCTCTTCCTCTCTCCACCAAGATACCCAAAGTTTTCGAATGAACCACTAACTGGTTCCTAATTCATCATGAAGACATCCCAGCAGTCCAGAAACTCCTATTGTCAGTCATATGTAATTATATATATTTTAATAACAATACCAGTAATTTTATACTCATCATGGTAAAAGTCTGAGAGTCTAGTTAAATATTTAAAATATATAAGCAGGAAAAAAACCTCTGGAGTCATGATGTCATCTCAGTGGGGAAACTTCCTCCAGAGTTGTAAATTAGCAAACTGTTTATAATTAAAGAGTAGCCTAAAGGCACTGGGAAGGTCCCAGAATAAATGTGCCAGAGGCAGTATTTAAACCCATTCTTCCTAACTACAAGGCCAGCTCTCTATATACTACCAAAATTCATAGCTCTTCCTAGGTCTACATAGTACTTTTACAAAATGGGTAGCAGGAAAGGTTTGGAATGAGTACAGCAGAGTAATTAATTGTAAATTGAATGCTTTGGGTACTTATTAGAAGGAATATGACAAACCCAAAATTCTCCAAGCTAGTTATAGCATACTGAGACTACAATCTGAAGTCCCTACGTTTCACCTGGAAAAATTCAAAATCTGTGGGCCATAGAAGGACCAAGGGATGTATACTCACTCATTTAACTTTGAGACCAGCCATTTTACCCTGCTTGGAAGTCTGGGAAGACTTACTTGGTTACCAGGGCTCTTGAGTACCAGGGGTTAGGAAGTCCTTTGGGGAAAGGAGTGTTTCTGCTACTCTCTGTGCAAGAAGTCAGCTGACTGACTTCATAAGTCACTTGTTGTTGCCATTTGTCCTTCATTCTCAAAGAGGATCAAGATATCAGGGAGGTGATGCAATAACATGCAAGTGAACTGAATTTAAGTGAGAGAGGGCTGTGCAAAGTCACCAGCCTCACTTTCTCCTCTAGAGCCATCTGGATCCAGTGACCAGATGTAGATCAGAACAACTGGAGATGGCCCCAGATGCAGTGGGAGACCTTGATCCTTTTGAGCTAAGGTCTTTAACAGGTTTCCGTTTGACTGAGGCAGCCTGCATTTACCCATTCAGTGATTAAGGCTAGATAAGAAATGAGGCAGAGCCTCTTTATCTAGTCTAAAAAAAAAAATCTATCTGGGAGAGGAAGACACTCAAGGTTTCTTATTGTTCATGACTGGACAAAGGAGCCATTGGACTGTAGGGATGGGCCAAGCCCAAGAGTAGAGTGTTCATCTCTTACATGTGCATCAACAACTTTTAAGCACTCAGTCTAGGGTCATTTATATTAATACACACAGGACCACTGACAAAGATCCTATCTCATCAAGGTTTTTCTAAGGTACTTCTGGTCAAGTAGTGGTCTTCCCAAAGTTCTCAAATCCTCTTGAAGAACTTATACCCATGACATACCCCAAACCCTCCCAAACAGCCTCCTAGTCCTTTGTCAATGACCTTAATGCCTTGAGGCTTTAAGGATGCTTACTTTCCAAACATGAATCCTAGACTTCCAAAGTGTCTTCATTGATAAAGTTAGTCTGCCACTTCCACTAACATTTAACAGGCAAACAAAACAAACATGGGACATCAAGAGGGTGGAAGGAAAGGCTGGAAGACAAAATTGTTCTTTTGCATACCCATTCCTACTTGGAAGGGACTCTTCTGACAAAGACATAGGTATTGGAAAACAACTATATGTGGAGTACTGTGAAAGGCAGCCTATGTCAGGAAAGGATCTTTTAGAGGAAGTGAAGAGGAGAGGAAGGAGAGAGAAAGGAGGGGAGAGAGGGATAGAGAGAAGGAGAGAAGGAAAAGAAAGGGAAGGGGAAGGAAAGAAGAATGAGAAGGAAGGAGGAAAGTAAGCATGAAATCAAAGACTCATAAAATTCAGGAGTTGGAAGGGATTTCAGTGGCCATCCCATAAACCAAAGGAAGTCATACCATAATGTACCCAACAGGAAAGGAAGGAAGAAAGAAAAGGGGAAGGCAAGAAGGAAAAGAAAGGAAAGGAGAAGAGGAAAGAAGGAAGAAAAGAAAGGAAGAAGGTGATAGGGATGTTCAGGGGAGGCATGAAGGGGAGAAAAGGAAGGAAAGATGGGAGAGGAGGAAATAGGATGGAAGAGAGAGAAAGAACAGGGAGAAAGTAAAGGGAAAAGAGGGAAATGAGGTAATGGAAGAATGAAGGAATATTGAGAGACTAAAGGAAAGAAGGGAGGGAGAAGAAGGAAGAGAAAGAAAAGGAGGAATGAAAGAGGAAGTGGAAAGGAAAAAACTAGGGAAGGAAAGAAAAAAGAAGGAAGGGAAGAGAAAGCAAAGGAAGGCAAGGAAAGGGAAGGAAGATGCCTCCTTCTTGAATGTAGTAGTATAGTAATATCGGAACTGGCAAATCCAGCAATCCCTTGGCACAGTCATAACAGGACTCACGTCTGATTCAAATCTGCATCCTGGGCTGCCAGATCTTGACCTGGATAGAAAAGTAGGTTTGACAGACAGTGGTTCAGGTTTGTCACTGGAGAGTGGTCGGGGTCGAATAAATTCAGCAATCACAGAATGACTTCCAGAAGTACTGTCCTGACCTGGCCATGAAAATAAAATAAAAAATAGAGAGAAATAAAATAAAATCTGAAACACACATGTATACACAAACACATACACACACACACACAGAAGTCGGAGAGACAAGCATATGAACATGGACATTAATGACAACAGACCAGTTGTGTTGAGCTGAGTGAGGAGCAGGAGGCTACATTCTTTCCTCGCTGCCATAACTTCTCTACCTCAGAAATTAATTTCAATTCAATGAACAATTAACAAGTGCCCTCTATGGGACAAATACTGTATTTGTGATGGAGGAAGAGTGAGAAGAACTTTGAGGAAGCCCAAGTGAGCTGGGGAAAGATGCTCTTCTTGAGCAGAGGTGATTCACCATGGTGTTCAGATCCAACATCACCTTGGGTATGGCACTCCAACTCCTCTAGCTGCATTTTCTCCCCCAGAAAAATGGGGATAATAGTCCTACCTACCTCTCAGGGCTGATGTGAAGATCAAATGAGATAATGCATTTCACGCACTCTGCAATATTGGCTATTGATCACAATAAAAAAGCAGGCTCATCCCCACTAGAGTCTCCCAGGAGTCCTCCTCATGGAGGCAGCACAGTACAGGATAAATAGGACTTAACTGGCTCTTGAGACAGAGGGCTTGGATTAGAATCCCTCCTCTGGTGTTTGCTACCCCTATGATCTTGGGTAAGTTATTTCATTCCCTCACTTACTTTTCCTCATCTATAAAATGTAGAGACAGGTATCAGTAAGTTTGAAGTCTTTTCAGTTCTAAGTCTTTGAAGCTATGATAAGGGTTATTATTCCCCTGGGTGAGAGACCTCCTCTGAAGGAACCTGGTATTTCCTTGGAGATGGGAGCTTTTTCATCTCCTCCTGATGAGGGACCAAGTGACTTTCTGAGTCCTAGGTAAGAAGCAGCTGAGATGTGGTTCTATTGTATGAGGGAATTAGGAATGGGGTGGAAAAAATCTGGGAGTGCTTTAATCCATTTCCCTCACATGTACATGGCTCCTAAAGAATTCCCACAGATGTAGATAATTTGTATTCTTTCTCCCACTCATATAAGGGTCAGTTCAAGTACTGTCTAATCCATGAAGCCTTTCTTGGTAACTCAAAGTCTCTGTGATCCTTCCTTCTTCTGACTTCATACTGTTTATGCCACTCTTCTGGTACTTACCATATAGTATCTCATTTTTATCTATTTATATATTGTCATAACCTCTCCTTACAATCTTAGGGAAATGAGAAGCTCCCTGAGGGAAGGGAGTGTGTCATCCAAAGAGCTTAGTAAAGTGCTTCACACTCATCTGAAACTTACCATGGAATGTCTTATTTTTTATTTGTCTGTCTCTCTATCTGTCTATCTATAGATAGCCTCTCTCCAATGAGACTGTAAACTCCCTGAGAGAAGGAAGTGTGTCATCTAAAGTGTCTAACATGGTGTTTCCCATTCATCTGAAACTTACCATGGAGTCTCTCTTATTTTTTATCTATCTTTCTATATGTCTGTCTGTCTGTCTGTCTGTCTATAGATATCTTCTCCCCAATGAGATGGTAAGCGCCCTGAGGGAAGGAAGTATCATCCATTATGGAGTGTCTCTTATTTTCTCTCTCTCTCTCTCTCTCTCTCTCTCTCTCTCTCTCTCTCTCTCTCTCTCCCTCCCTCCCTCCTCTCCTCTCCTCTCCTCTCCTCTCCTCTCCTCTCCTCTCCTCTCCTCTCCTCTCCTCTCCTCTCCTCTCCTCTCCTCAATGAGACTGTAAGCTCCCTAAGGGAAGGAAGTGTGTCATCTAAAGTGTCTAACATGGTGTTTCCCATTCATCTGAAACTTACCATGGAGTCTCTCTTATTTTTTATCTATCTTTCTGTCTGTCTGTCTATAGATATATTCTCCTCAATGAGATTGTAAGTGCCCTGAGGGAAGGAAGTATCATCCATTATGGAGTGTTTCTCTCTCTCTCTCTCTCTCAATCTCTCTCTCTCTCTCTCTCTCTCTCTCTCTCTCTCCTCTCTTCTCCTCTCCTCTCCTCAATGAGATTGTAAGCTCCCTGAGGGAAGGAAGTACATCCTCCATAGTGTCTAGAATAGTGTTGTGTAGGAATCTTAAACTTTCCATGGACTATCTCTTATTTTTGCTTATTTAGATACTGAAATATCATATTCCCATTGAGACTGTAAGCTCTCTGAGGGAAGGGAATGTGCCTTCTCCATGGTGTCTAGCACAGTGATGAATACAGAGAAGAAATACAACAGGGTCAAGAAGGAGCTCAGAAGACAACTAGTCCCACCCTCACTTTTTACAGATATGTAAACTGAGGCTTGAGAGTTTTAATGACTTTTCCAAGGACTTGTTTCTTTTGCAATAAAAAAAGCCTGTGTCTGAATTTTTGCCCTGCTTTTGATCTAGCCCATGTTCTCCATTCAGATGAGGTAGCACAGTGGGATAGAAAGAGCTTCAGATTTGTGGCATGGCAGCTGGATTTGAAATCAAGAAGACCTGGGTTAAAAGGACTATGTGACTTTGAGCAAGTTGATTAAACTTTCTAGGTCTCTTTGCACACTCTATAGCAGGGGTGGGGAACCTGCAGCCTGGAGGCTACATGTGGCCTTCTAGGTCCTCAAGTGAAGCCCTTTGGGTTGGATTCAATCAAAGGGCCACACTCAGGGACCTCTGATTGAATCCACACTTCACATAACAAATCACCTTAATAGAAGGAGATTCCAAGTCTAGCAAGTCTTCTAAGGGAAGCCTTTCCGGATCCCCCTTAACCTAGTCTAGGGGTTATCTCCAATTTAAACTGTCTGTATCTTGTGTGTACATGGCTGTTGGCGTATTATCTCCCTGTTAGACTGTGAACTCCTTGAGAGCAGAGACTATTTTTTTTTCCACCTTTCTTTGTATCCTTAACTCTTAGTGCAGTTCCTGACATATAGTAGGCACTTAATAAACGTTTATGGACTGATAGACTTGGCCTCAGTTTCCTCATTTTTAAAATGAGAGACTTGGACTAACTTTTTGGATAAAGCAGATGTTCTATCCAATGGGCCACCTAGTTGCCCCCAAGAGAGAGTTTTCGAAGTGGAAATTCCCTATACTGATGAAGTCCAGATTTAAGAAAATGTTTAAGGCATTATGCTTGGCACTGGAGGATATGAAGGTACTTACACTCTTCTGGGAAAATACAACAGATCACCAGGTAAGTGCATATAAGATAATTTGAAGAAGGTGATAGTATTAAGAAGTAGGGGGATCAAGAAATGCTGTGGGTAGGTGGTGGCACCTGTGGTGAGCCTTGAAGGATGCTAAGAATTATAAGAGTCAAAGGAAAGGAGGGAGAGCGTTCTAGGAAGGGCTGGTGTGTGTGTGGGGGTGTGTATGTGACGTGCATAGCTGATACAAAGGCCCAGTGGCTGGAGATAGGAGGCTGAATTCAAGTAATATCAAGCCCACTAATTTGACTGGAACATAACAGTTCTGGAAGGTAATTATTATATAATAATGCTCAAAAGGTAGGCTAGAGACAGACAAGGAAAGACTGTAAATACCAAATCTTATTCTAGGGTCCTCCCAATTGCCCTGGTTGGCATTGGTATTGATTATTATTCACTTCATGCAACTTCTCCAAGACTGTGCCTCATGGCATCCATTCCACCCTCCTCAGAGGCTGCAGCAGCCTCCTTCTGCCCTCTGCCTGCCTGCTGGGTGGCTAGCCCTGCTCCAATTTAGGCTGCTATTGAGGATCATTTCTTCCTCATCTGAAGACATCTCAGCCTGAGTCCTGTCAATAAAAGAGACGCTTTTCCTTATTCAGAACAACAGATTTGAACCTTGGAGATCATTCAACCTGAATGGCTTTTTCTTTTTTTGTAGAGGCAGAGCTTGATGTAGAAACTTGAGTGTTAGTTTCTGACTCAGGAGCCGAAGGGAGGTAGAAGGGAGAGAGAGGGAGGGAAGAAAGGAGAGAGGAAGGAAGGAAAGAGGCAGGGAGAGAAGAAAGAAAAATGAAAGAGGAAGGAAGGGAAAGAGAAACAAAGGAGGAAGGAAGCTGGAGGAAGGGGGAGGGAGGAAGGAGGGAGAGAAGTAAGAAAGATTGGAGGAAGGGAAGGAAAGAGGGAAGGAAGAAAGAAAGAAAAATGGAAAAGGAAGGAAAGGAAGAAAGGGAGGGAGGAATGAAGCTGGAGAGAGGGGGAGGAAAAAGGAAGAAGGGAGGGAGAAAAGTAAGAAAAAATGGAGGAAGGGAAAGAGAGAGGAAGGAATAAAGGAAGGAGGGAGGGAAAGAAGGAATAATGGAAGAAATCAGAGAGAGAGGGGAGAAGGAGGAAGGAAGATTTATTTAGCTAAGTTCTTTACAAATATCTGCACTTAATCCTCACAACAACCTTGGGAGGGAAGTACTTAAAGACGGAACTAGAAGGAATGTTTGAGGCTCTCAAGTCCAATTCCCTCAGTTTTACAGAGGTGGAAATGGAGGCTCAGAGAGGTTAAGTGACTTACCCAAGGTCACACAGCTACTAAGTGTTTCGGCTTGGAGAGTACTAGAGCGTAGCCTGGGACAAGTTAAATGACTTGCCTGGGGTGTCACAGCCAGGAGGTGTCAGAGGCAGAATCAGAACCCAAGTCTTCCAGCCTCTGAGTTCAGTTCTCTGCTGTGTCCTAATCCTCTTACAGGGCACTTACAAGAATAAAATGAGATAAAGTATACAATATACTTTGCAAACCTTAAAATACTATGTAAATTGTCAGCTATTATTAGCTGTTTTTTTTTAACACATGAGGAAACTGAGGGTCATAGAAGTTAAGTGATTGGTGCAGGCTCATACAGAGCCTAGATTTGAACCTAGGTCCTTGATTCCACACCCAGTGGTTCCTCTCCCCTGCTCCCCCACAACCCCACTGGGTTGTATGAGATTCTCTCCTTTGTTTAAACAGGTTAAACCATTTCACAAGGCAGAAAAGCGATGAGTCTGCACAGGAAGTGTTTGTTGTGAATGGTTATGTGGCTGGAGCTCAGATCCTGCTGGGTCTCCCAACAGGGAGCCCTGTACAGTCATAACATCTTGAAAACTGGCCTTCCTCACAGAGAGGATATTTTAAGAGATTTGCTTTGAGAAACTGTTATTAAAAACATATGTATTTCAATATTGCTTTGACCACCCAGAGGGATGGCACTTCTGGACTCTGTTAAACATCTTTTAACTTTTTAAAGGGGCTCCCAAGCAGCTGTTGCAAAGGCCTCATTTATTTGTCCCTGCTGCAAAGTTGATCAATCAGAAGCATCCCAGCGTATGGAGTCCTTCCAGGAAGCCCAGTGGCCTGACACAAACCACCATCAGGTCCTCCCCTCACAAGAAGAAATAACAGGAATTCATTGGTCTACAAATATTAACTACTTCATCGTTAGATACTTGGAATAGTAGATGGAGCCCTGGCTGAAGAATCGTGAAGCAGGCAGCTTGGGACAATGGGAAGAACACTAGCTTTCTAGTCAGAGGACCTGGATTCAAACCCTGTGTAAACCTGTGTAAACTTAGCAAAGTCATTTAGCTTCCTGGGGATCAATTTTTTTCCATCCATTAGATTGTAAGCTCCTTGAGGGCAGGATTTTATAAATGCTTATTGATTGATTTATAAAATGAGGTTGGGCTAGATGATATCTGAGGTCCCTTCTGGCTCTGGATCTATGAACCAATTACCCTGGGCCCTACTGTGACCTCTGACCTCCACCAGGACTGTGATGCCAGTGAAGCTTTTTATATACCTCCTACCCCTTCCTTTCCCATAGGCTCCACAACTGAATCCAAGTCCCTCCCATTACAGAGGAAAACATTTACAAAGCTCATTCTCACTGACCTGTGAGAGACCGAATATGGTGCCGCACCTCTCTCAGGGGGGGGTTTGCATTTTAAAAGTGGAATCTTAAAGAAAGCAATGCTGAATCCAAGGGAATTTGCAACTAATTAGGGACACCTTGGACAGCAGTGGGAGATACATATTTTACTTAGGGGACTTACTAGTGTTTCCCCAGTCAATCAATCAACTAGTCAGCAGGCATAGAGGCAATGGAAAGAACACTGTCTCTGGAGTCAGAGGAGCTGGAATCATGAGCTGTTCCTAATACTTACTAATTCTGTGACCTCGGGCAGGTTACTTAACCACCCTTGGTCTCCATCTTTGCATCTATAAAATGACTGGGTTTGGGGTAGCTAGGTGGTGCACTGGCCCTGGAGTCAGGAGGACCTGAGTTAAAATCCCTCCTCAGATACTTAACACTTACTAGCTGTGTGACCTCGGGCAAGTCACTTAACCCCAATTGCCCTGCCTTCCCCCCTCCAAAAAGCAATAAATGAATGAATGGATGGATGTATGGATGGATGGATAGATGTATGGATGGATGAATGAATGAAATGAATGGGTTGGACCAGATGGGTTCTGAAGTCTGGTTCATGGGGCAATTAGAAGCTTTGCTGGCCACTGGTGGACACCTCTGATGAAAGCCACACCCAACATACCTCTAGGTAAAAAACTCGCTGAGTCACTGAATCTAAGTCTGAGAGGATCTCATGGGACATCTAGTCCAACTGTTCATGCAATCTCTTCTCGAAGACATCAGGTGATGGAGATTCCTTCCCTTTCCCCCATGGTTTCTGTTTCTCTCTCTGTGTCCTTCTGTGACTCTCCATCCCCCCTTTCACAGACATAGACTTGGAGCTAGAAAGGGCCAGAGGTCATCTACTCCAATCCCTTTGTTAACACACATAAGTTAACATGTGTAAAATGCTTGCAAACATTAAAGTACTATGTGAATGGTATTATTTTTAGTTTACAAATAAGTAAACAAGTCCATAGGGATAAAGTGACTTATCCAATAAATTCCAATAAATGGTAGATTCAGAATTAGAAACCTAACCCCTTGTTTGTATATCTAGTACCTTTCTTCTGTGTATATATGTATATACCACCCTGTTCCTAGCCATGGTCATCATCTCTTAAATGTTCTCTAGCTTATATTGATCATTTCCTCAGCAAAATATCATGTCCAAAACTGTGTGCAATAGTCCAGATGTGGTCTGACTAGAGTACAATGCAGACTATTGCCCCTTTGCTTCTGAAAACCATACCTTCTTAATGTTGCCTATGATCTCATTAGCATTTTTTACTGCTATTTCACACTGTTGACTAATACTGAACTTGCATTCTAACCCAGATCTTTTTCACTGGTGTTTAAGAAATTGATTGTTTGAACCCAAGCATAAGACTTTGCATTTTAACTCAATAAAACTTAATATTGACTTGATTCAGCCCAGTGTTCCTGTTAAATAGGAGCCCCACAGAGCCCAGAGATGAGACTTTAATGTGGTGAGGAGTTATGTCAGATCGTCTTGGAAAGACAGAACTCATAAAAACATAAAATAGTTGCCACTGCCACCGCTGCTGCTGCTGCCACTGCTTAAGAGCAAGATGGTATATGGATGAACAGTTGGTCTCATAATCTGGAGGGCCTGGGAGATAAAGTTCCACCTTTGACACATACTGTCTGTGTGATTGTGGGTAAGTCATTTAACTTCTCAATGACCCAGGCAATTTCCTAAGTTCATAAGATCCAGAAGAGTTGCTGATCTGAACTGGACAATTGCCATGACCTCCCGGTTGGCCTCCTTAGCGCAAGTCTCTCCTCTCCTATGTCCATCCTCCACACGTGGCTGCCAAGTTAATATTCCTAAGTCCCAGGTCTGACCATCTTACTCTCTTGCTCAAAAGAGTCACATGGATGACTCCGTACTGTCTTTTGGATAACATAAGAACTTATTTGGCATTTAAAGCACTTCCAATCTGGCTCTGTTCTACCTTGGCAGGTTTATTACATATTACTAGATATCTACATTTCAGCCAGACTGGATTGCTTGCTACTCCTAGGTAGGGTCTCTTTCTCTCAACTCTGTGGCTTTGTCCAATCTTTCTCCCATGCCTAGAATGCACTCCCTGCTCCCCTGTCTTTAATATTCCCCACTTCCTTTAATGCAGTTTATGTACCACCTCCTACTCAAAGCCTTTCCTGCTTCCCTCAGCGACTAGTCCCCCACTTATAATCACTTTGTTACTTGCTTTGTACACATCTTGGATTTTTCATCTATATTCACACTCTTTTCCCTCAAAGAATGTAGGTTCCAATTTGTCATCTCTGCATCCTCAGAACCCTAGGACCTTGTTCCTCTTGAGTCATTTTTCAGTCATGTCCAACTCTCTGTGACCCCATTTGGGGTTTTCTTAGCAAAGGTGCTTTGCCATTTCCTTCTCCAGCTCATTTGACAGATGAGGAAACTGAGGCAAAGTTAAATGACTTGCCCAGGGTCACCCAACTAGTAAATGTCTGAGGTTGGATTTGAACTCAGGAAGAAAAATCTTCTTGACTCTAGACCCAGCACTTTGTGCACTATGGCGCCACCTAATACCGCCATTTAGGGCCTTAGAGATCATCTAGTTCAGATTAGAGCCAGATTAAAATTTAATTGGAAACATTTAACAAAATAAATAAAAAAACACAGCAAAACATAAGTCATGTTAATATTTGCTTTTTCAAGTCAACACACACCCTCTGGGATTCTTGTGGATGGTTTAGTGTTCTCTGTTTCTATTTGAGTTTGTCCCCACCTATCTGGGACAATCTTCTCATTTTTAAGACCGAGAAATTGAGCCCCAGGGATGTAAAACAACTTGCCTGAGCTCACACAGGTAGAAGAGAGCATGAGGCTGGATTCAAACTCTGCTCCTCTGATGCCAGACCCAGACTTCTTCCCATTACTCCAGAAATTCCACCCATGTATTCAAAGAAGGCAATGTAATGACCTTCTGCTCAACTCAATTTATTTTAATTACTTCTTTTCTTTCCTTTCCTTTCTTTTTTTAATATCACAAACTATGCAGTTGATTTTATGGCATGTTTCCTGTTGCTTGCCTCTAGCACCAATATTGTTTGTTATGTCTATACTTCCTAGGGCATCACAGTCTGTGAAGTAATAGGGGGTACTGATCCTCCCCCCAACAAAGAACCAGGAAAGATCTGAGCCTAGATCTATGCCATTTTCTCTTCCTGGACCAGGAAAAAGTTAAAGACTGTATTTAATATATCGAATGATAACAGATTTAGAACTAGAAGGAGCCCAAGGTGACACTGAGCCCAATCCCCTCACTCCCATTTTACAGATAAGAAAAGTGTGCACAGAGAAGGTAGATTAATTATTAAAGACCTCACAGCTAGACAATGTTCAAGGCAGGACTTGAAACCAGATCTTCCTGGCTACAAGTCTATTCCATCAGACACTATAGCACGCTCTCTCTCTCTCTTTCTCTCTCTCTCTCTCTCTCTCTCTCTCTCTCTCTCTCTCCCCACCCCCTTCATTTTTTATTTCAAAAATTAAGCTTTAGCATTTAACTTTTCTAGATTAGAGGAGCATCAGCTTCTAAAGGCAGTGAAATCTGGGGATTGTGGTCTTGCTCCGTTTAACTTCATGTGCATCCCGGGTCCCAAACTGCTCTGAGCATTGTCAAGACTTGCAGAGTTTCCCCCTCTCATCCCTCGAGGGAGGAATAGACTGGTTTCCTTGAATAAACTCTGATGTTTTTGCTTGAGATCAGGCTCCAACCTCACATAGCTAATGTTTAAGCTCGGTAGTCGTCACCATGGTGTTTTCCAAGCAGAGATTTCAAGGCTAAGATAGAAATTCGTCACCAGTTTCCTAAGCACTGGGTTTTTCAAAATCAAAGTAGCTCTTCTACCTTCGTGACGATTGTCATCAGTGGTGAATGACAGGCAATGCCCTCATGTATGAATTCCTAAGAGAAGCAGCTATGATTTCATTCCTGCCCCAACATAGATGGCAAGAATGACTCTTAGTATAGTGGTATCAAACTCAAATGAGGCCACAGAACCAGACATAAGGATTCCTGTGGGCTGTAGATTGACTCAGAAAACCACATAATAGCATTCTCTATGGGTTTTTTTAAATTTCAATTTATTTTGTAAAATATTTCCCAATTATATTATAATCTGGTTATAGTGCTGGGGTATGTTGAAGCCAGCATGTTTAACACTTCTGAGTTAGTCCAGAAGTCCCAGGCAGCTGCCCCAAGTAAATGGGATCAAGCAGGGTCCCACAGTTAATAATTGTCAGAGGTGGGATGTGAACTTAGGCTTTCCTGGCTCTAAGTCTTTTCCTCCTCTGAGGTTACCTCAGTACCTAGTAGGGGAAACTGAGTTAGGAAAGGTTTCTGATCTCTTACCTTTGCCAAAGGAGGTGGCTATTCCATTCATAAAGTGGGTGAAAGGCTTGTTAGGGGAGCCAGGGATATCCAAAGACACCACAGAGTTACTGCTCAACAGATCAATCTTCCCCGCCTGCTGCCGAAACTTCTCCAGCTCCCTAGACAGGAGGTTGAACTGCTCACTTTGGGTCCGACATTTCTCTTCCAGCTCTCGAACCTTGGACTGCACAACAGGGGCATGGAGATAGGGTCAGTGGGGAGGTAGGCCCCCCAGAGTGGGCTGGTATGGAAGGAGACTGGCTCCTGGTTTGTAGAGTGAAGAAAGGGAAGAGTGGGTGAAAGAAATTCAGGATATGTGAGGCCCACACAGACTGCCAGCTGAATCACTGGCCCAATTCCATCCCATATTAACGTATAAAATCAGAGGTACCAAACTGTCTGGCAAGCATTAGGAAGATGCTGCTCAGGATTTCTGGGCAGCCTGAGTCTTTTGGGAGTGGGAGGAGGCAGCCTCTGTCTCTGGGAGTTTGATTTGAAGGCATTAGCCTGAGATGTAGGAGGAATTGGGTGGAGTGGTTCAGTGGCTATCAGTCTGAGGCCCAACACTGTTAGACGTCCCTGAGAAAGTAGCCTTTTTCACCAGAGGGGAGCCGATCTTGGTCTGTCTCCACCAGGGTCAGGTGTACAATGTCGAAGTCTCATAACCCTTGTATAGGGTAGGATATGTACATATGTTATCTTTCCTGAGGGAGTAAGGATTGTCCCATTCTTTGTATGTGCACACAATATTGCTTAATGTTTGCATTTGTCACACAGAATGCATGGCACATAGTAGGTGATTAATGTTTATCGAACGATTGATTATTCTGGTGAACACAGGACAACAGCAATTCGAAGGGAGGGAACAAAATGAGGAAGGACAAGTTCAATCAATCCACCCATCAATAAACATTTATTGAGCACCTACTATGCACCAGACACTGGGCTAAGTGCTGGGGGTACAGACAGACAAAAGAATCTCTGCCTTCAAAGAGCTTACACTTTCGGGTGGGGAGATGACAGGATAACATAGATACCAATATATACAAAATAAATCCATGTGGACTGTAACAGCCTGGGAGCAGGGATGGGGAGGAAGGATCAAGGAAGGCCTCCTGGGGAAGGGAGTGGTTGAACTTGGAAGAAAAACTCAAGGAGACTTGGGCCTCACTCTTCTGTCTCCTCTTTCCTTCCAGTCCCTTCCTGCTCCTGCCTGTCTAGCCCTGCCCAACAGAGCAGACCTCAGCATGGCAGAGTGCAAGTCCTGGTAGACACTCCCCAGGGTCCTCAGCATCTTCCTGTTTCACTGTGACATGCAGGCCAGTGACCTTCATCTGGAAGACTAGCTAATGAGTGGAGATGCCCTCCCTGTCTTGTCAACCTGATAGGGTTATAGTGTGGATGCTCAGGACACTTACTGGAGGGGGCAGAGTGGAGAAAAGCTTGGGTTTGCGTTTCCCCTGCAATATACAACATTCTAAAACTCTTGGTGCCATTTAAAGCATTAACAGCTAAAATAGTTATTACATAGCTATTTAGGGGAGGGAGGGGGACAGGAATAAGCATTTACACAGCACCTACTATATGTCAGGAATTATGCTAAGCCCTTTTTACAAATATCTCATTTGATCCTCACAAGAAACTTGGGAGGTAGGGTGTTGTTAATATCCCCATTTGAGGAAATTGAAGCAAACAGAGGTTAAGTGACTTGCCCAAGGTCATGCAACTGATTAAATTTCTGATGCTAGATTTGAACTCAGGTCTTCTTGACCTGAACAAATTGCTGACAAATAAATAAGTCGGCAAATTCTCTGTCTTGTTGAGATTTTTTTAAAAAAAATTTATTATTTATTAATTTAATTATTATTTATTCCTGACTTGAGACCCAGCACTCTTTCCACTGTACATATTAGATGATCTTAAGTAAGCTTCTTTGTGTCTCAGACAGTGAGTTTCTTCATCTGATCAACGAGCATAATAACATTTGTCTGCCTGACCCTGCCCTGCCAATCCTGCAGGATTGTTCCAAAGATCAAATGAGATGATCTACAGAGAGGAGCTTTGTGAACTATAAGATGCTATTAGATACCTTTAGAGATTATTAATAACAATCCTCATTTATAATTCACCCCACGAATAACAATTCACATTTATAAAATGCTTTAATGTCTGCAAAGCACTTTAGAGCACTGTTTCATTACATCCTCATGAAATCTCTGCCAGAAAGGTGCTATGATTATCCCCGTTTGACAGAGGAGGAACCGGACATTGTTTAAATTCCTAATGCATTCAGTCTTGTGCTAGGGGACAAAGGAGATATAACATTTAAATAATCTCATTACTTGCCCTCACAGAACTTACAGTCTAGCACCGATACTATAGAATATGCACCAGATATTTAATATAAGACCTGCTCAGTCCCACATCATTTTATCCCAGGGTCTCAGAGTGGGAAGGGATCTCCATGGCTATTTAATCCAACCCATCCCTGAACAAGAATCCCATCTACAATACCTCTGACCTGTAACCATCCGGGTTTTGCTTGAAGTCCTCCAGGGACAGGAACCCACTACCTCCTCTATACTCGGCTGATCTGGACTCTGCCTTAAGGGGCTTCCTTTGGCAAAGCCAATGATTGATATGAATTCTATATTCCAACCTGATTCAAAGTTCTGGTATTTAAAATGACGGTCAGTCTTCCTCCCTCCCCCACAGGCAGTGAGCCTGCTGATTTCCCCGGTACAGAATGAAGCGCTATTTGTTTCTGTGAACACAGCTTTCTAAAAATAATCCTAATGAATTCCAAACCTATAATTAATCTCTTCAATTCATAAAACATCAGTAAGTTTATTCCTGCTCAGAAAAAAAAAAACTTGAATGGATTAGGCTGGTGATTTATCCTTTCATGGGGAGAGCAATCAACGACTGAAACCTAGGGGCTGCTAAAAACATATCCTTCCAAGCAGATCACCTTTATCTTCCTTGGCTACTTCATGTCCAGCTGAGTTCAGTCCCCTCAAATTCCTGAATTCACCTTGACTTTGTTTCTTCTTAGAATTCCCTGGTACCATCAGCATGTAGGTTACAGAACAAAGTCACACGATCTCAGGATCAAAAGAGACCTCACAGACAACGTGGTCCAACCCATATTCCAAAAAGAATCCCCCAACAAAAGGTCAATCTAGCTTTTGCTTGAAGACCTCTAAGGAGGGGTAGTCCCTTGGCTCCTGAGGCTCAAGGTCAAACTGAAAGTCAAAAAGGAAAGGGCAGTTCCCCTACAGTTTTCCAATCAAAGAGAGATAGCATAATGCAGTAGATTTGGATTTGGTTCTAATCTTGGTTCAGCCACCACCTTTGTGACCTCAGGAAAGTCTGGTTCATTTTTCCCATCTGAACAGGCTAGACTAAATCTCTCAAGTACTTTCTACCTCGAAAACTCAAGATTCTAGATGCTTAAAAGATAAAATTTATGTTTTCCTTAGTCTTTACAGAGTCAAAGCCAATGACTTGAATATAAGAGAATGAGAGGAGTTTTCTCATTCTTAACACTCCTTGGAAGGAAAGACGGGTAAAATTATGACAATGTGGACATTCTTAGGATGAGAACAAATCCAATTCCCTCATTTTACCAACAAGGAAGGTAAAGTATAGGGATGCTAACAGTAGGGAAATTAATCAGATGTAAACTTGCCCAAAGTCACAAAAGTAGTCATATCTGTCTTACCTGTCACAGAAAAACAGAATTTGAACCCAGATCCTCTAGGACCAAGTTGTCTAGGTCCTCTGGGACCTACCTTCCTTTCCACCTATATCACAGCACTTTTTCCTATTGTTGATGGCATTTCTACCCATCAAGGTTAGACCCAAGGAGATTTAGGACAAAAGATAGGCAGAGAAGGGATTCTGGTTATTCTTTGTCCCATTTCCAATCAGTTTCCAGTAGGCTGATCAATCTCAAAATGCCAAATTCCTCAAAATGCTGAGCAGTTAGGGGGCAGGGCTGTTAAATGAGTCTAACTGGGGCTAACTGCATAAGACCAGGTGTAGGTTACACCATAATAGTTTGTACCCCTATGGCCTGTGTAAGGCCATCTAAGCAGCCCTGGTTACACCCCCACCTCCTGGCATGTGGGGTTTGGGGAAATGCCCTAAGATGACCTTCTCCCACTGAAGAAAAGGAATACTTAATAGGGAGATCATCTACCTAGATCTCAGATGTAAATTGATCCTGACTGGGTCTCTATGGGCCCAATTTATGCCCCATTGAGGAAACTCAGATATTTTTATCAATGATTTAGAGAGGGATGTAGATGGCATGCTCACCAAATCTGCAGAAGACATAAAGTGAAGAGGGAAATATAACTAACATATTGAATGACAGTCAGAATCCAAAAGTATTTCAACAGCCTAAAACATTGAACCAAATCTAATAAGTTGAAATTGAATAGGAATAAGTCTAAAATCCTAAAAAAATATATTTCCAAGTACAAAGTGGGTGGCATAGCAAAGTTCCTCTAAAAAAGATTAACAGGAGAGGAAGCAAAGGATTTAGTGAACTTCAAATTAAAGGTTGATTCCATGCTATAGACCCACACTTGACAAATTCTAATAAGGACAAATATAATCCCATGTTTGGCTAAAAAAGCAATTGCATAGGAAATGGAAGGAGGTATGGTACATGTCTAGTCAACAATTCATATGAAAAAGATCTGGAGGTTTTAGTATACCACAAGCCCAATATGAATCAAGATCATGACCCAGCAACCAAAAAGTTTAAGGTGATACTCTTTCATTAGGAAAGAAAGGATCTAGGACAATGGGGATTATAGTCAGATCATATTTGGAGTAATGAGCTCACATCTGGGTATCACATTTTAGGGAAAATACTGAAAAGAGAATATAGACAAAATATTGAGAGTATCTAGTATAGTGAAGGAGCCCCAAGTTCAAGCCATTTGGAAAGCCAGGGAAAGAAAAGGAAAATTTGGTAGGGGACATGATAGCTATGTTTGGGTACTAGAAAGGCCAGCATGTGGAAGAAGGATTACTCATTCCATTTGGTCCCAAGAGGACAGAAGTAGGACCTATAATAAGTTAGCTGGAGGCAGATTTTGGTTACATATGCAGGAAAACGTCCTTACTGAGCTATCCCCAAATGAACAGGCTGCCTGTTGCTGAAGGTTTTCAAGTAGAAGTCAGGGGACCATTCATCAGGGATGCTTTAGAAGGGTTTCTCTGTTAAAAAATTGTCAGTGGTTCCCTTGGCTCTTTTTCTATTTTCTAGTGTTATATTACCCACTTTTGTGCACTATGTTTCAGTTAAACCAGACAACTTTTCCTTCTGAACATAGGTGGGCCTAGAACATGGGCCAAGGTATACCCAGGAAAGCCAGCACAGCCTGGGTCAATCATTACCATGGGTCCTTTGTCCTTGTCTTCAGGGCCCATATTCTGTGAGTGTCTGTGCTTCAAAATATACTCTGTGCTCTCCCACTTCCATATGTTTACTCACAATGTGCTCTGAGCCTCTGCTTTGAATCCTTACCCCTCTCCTTCTCGAAGGCTCTCCTGTACTCACAGATTAGCAATGACTTCCTTAGAGTACACATACTTCTTTTTTGCACCCCTCTAATGTAATTATCAAGTAATATCTGTTCCTTAGCTTCTTACTAGCCTATGAGGTCCTTGAGGGCAGAGAATGACGTA
The DNA here is from genome assembly GCA_028646515.1 of Pseudochirops corinnae. Lineage (NCBI taxonomy): Eukaryota > Metazoa > Chordata > Mammalia > Diprotodontia > Pseudocheiridae > Pseudochirops > Pseudochirops corinnae. The sequence continues at coordinate 320,737,477 of CM053587.1, read as the reverse complement.
TTTAAACTTTGTGTGTCTCTCAGAAACAAGCACAGGACTCTCTGCTCATGGTGGGTAATCAACAGATGTCTGCTAAATTCGTTTCAACACATGTTCATGAAATGCCTACTATGCACAAGATGTTTGGAAATATAGAGTGGTGGCTAGAGTGTTGACCCTGCATCAGATACAATTCTGTGACTCTGGGTGGTTTACTTAAAATTTATGAGCCTCAGTATCTTCATCTGTAAAACAGGGATGATAATAATAGCACCTATCTCACAGGGATTTTGTGAAGATCAAATGACACAACATAAAAATTCTATTATTATTATTATCATACTGGTTCTATGACCCTGAACAAATCCTTTAACCACTCCCCTCCCCACCCCCAGCACCCTGGGCAACTTTCTAAAACTCTTAAGTTACTAAAAAAAAATTCCTTTGGTTTCCTTGGCGAGTGAAATTACAGGTCTTGATAAAAAATAAAAAAGACAAATTATGAGGTATGTTATTAGGTATTGGATGAATAGATGAAAGAAAGTAAGAATGAATTTTCAGAAACAGCCAGCTCCTCAAGCAAGCAGAAATGAGGCACCTGAGGAAGCTTGTTTAGTTTTTTCAGGCACTTTGGCATACTTTTTTTTTAAACTCCAACTTCAGCATCTACTCTCTCTCTCTCTCTTTCCCTAGGCATCACCATCATAGAAAAGAGGGTAAAGGAATCTGAGTGTATCTCTTCCTTTTCCCCCTCCCGTCACCAGGAAGCTTATCTTCTGCTGACCCCTGATCCATAAGAGAGACATCAATGGATCTATAGATTGATTATGCAGCTCAAGAAGTCACATGGTATCATAAATACAGATCTGGAAGGAATCTCAGAGACCAACTAGTCTAACAACTTCCTTTTACATATGAGGAAACTGAGGCCCAGGGAGATTAAGTGATTTGTCTAAAACCACACATATAGTAAGCATCAGAGGAACCCAGGTCAGAGGATCCTATGTTTCGAATTTGAAGGGACCTTAGTGTCCAGCTAGTCTGACCTCACCCCATCCCTGACTTTATAATTGAGGAAACAGTCCCAGAGAGGCAGCGATATACCCAAGGATACACAGGAAGAATCAGGGAAGAGATTCAAACCCATCAAATCCATTGCTCTTGCCGCTATAACACTTCCTATTGCCTGGTACTATTTGGGGAGGGAGAGGGCACTAGCCCCCCAGGGAGCGAATCCCCAGCAAAGGAGGTCAGGGGGAAGAGTTACTAAGTTTTCATTTGTGACTTCTGGAGTCCCAGAATGAAAATCTCCCCAACAGTTGGCAGCCCAGAAAAGGCTTGGATGAATGGTGCTCCGGGATGTAGCTGAGCTGGAAAGGAGTAAAGAACCGGTCCTCACTAGTAAAGGAAAGCTATGTGCCACTGAGCCTCCTGCTTCCTCCCCTTCTGTAAGCCCTGCTATTCTGCACCAGGCTGGTTTATTTGCACATCAATATTTATTTTGGGCATTCAGAGGTTTGTCATTTCCCTGGTTCAGCTCCTCTGCTGGGTGGGGTGGGACCATGACTCTGCATTAACCCTCTGCTGCATTTATAAATCACTGTTTACACTTGTCTCCTGATTCTGAGCCACCTGCAACTTTGAAAGCAGCTCCGAAGCCCAGCTCGGAATCTGCTCTGCCGGCAGGCAGCGGAGCGGGGGCAGCGAGGGGCTGCATCACCGTCATCAGGCAAATGAGCTATAATTGGAACCGACAGCAGAAACTTGCAAATGTGGACGTGGGTATTTATAAAGATGAGTAAAACAAAATGCAAAAACATGATTTCCAAGATTCCTTCACTTGGTTTTTTATTTGTCAAACTAACTGGGCTTCTCTTAAGGATGGAACTCTGCCGGGACACATACCTCTCTTTGTCTGGATACGGACACGTGAATTGCAGTTACTAAAATCTGCACATAATGAAGGAGGCCAATTAATAAATTCACGGCATTAGCGAAGTCGTTAATTAGGGTTAATTAGTATATCCTTTAATTAGGGGTTCAGTAGTGCTGTCTTTTGCTAGGGTCTTGTTTCTAATTCAATGGCAACCCTAAACATTGATTCCTTTTATGTAACTGATTCCGTTAGACACACTGAGTTCCTTGAGAGCAGGGACAGGTTTTTTGTTTTGTTTTCAGCCTTACTTTTTATTCTCAGCGCTTAACACATAGTAGGTCCTTAATAAATACTAATTGACTGCCTTTGAGCTAAAATCCTTTGCTTTCATTAGTCATTGGTACCAGAGAATGAAAATGTATTTGAAGTTAAATGTGCATCTCATAGGATCATGAGCTCATAGACCTCGAAGGAACCTTAGCGGTCATCTGGTCTATTTTACAGATGAGGAAACTGAGGCATGGCACAACAAAATCATTTTACAGATGAAGAAACTGGGACTGGGAAAGGGGAAGTAATTCAGCCAAGACTGCACAGCAAACTGGATGGTGGCTGAACCAGGACAAGAGCCCAGGTCTTGTGACTCCCATTTCCAGGGATCTATATACCACACCATTGTGACAGTCTCTAATGATAACTAAATTTATGCCATTTCAATTGTAGAAGGTCTCCTTTGATTTAACTAGCTGTGAAAAGCTACCAAAGTCATTCCCATAGAACCCTTAATTGAATCTCACACTTCTTGCCTTCGGTAGAAGATGCTAGAGGAGGATCAGTCACTATATATTTTTTCATATCATACCTGTCATTTATTCCACAAATGTTTATTATTAAGCATATACTATGTGCAAGAGAATGGGCATGCAAAAAACAATGAAACTGCCCCTGCCCTCAAGGAGCTTACATCCTGTTAGTGCAAACAACATGTACACAGGAATCAGGAGAAAGTACACATATGCTTAGTGCTAAAAAGTAGAAGGTAATTTTAGGAAGAGTGAGAAACTAACAACTGGGGGCAGTACTTGAGCTGAGCCCTGAAGGAAATATTTTCCTTAGATTAACAAGTGAATGCCCATCCCAAAAGAAGAACAGAACCGAAATTCATACACTTGCTAATGATTCATCTCTGAAGATATTAACCTTAAACCATGACCTGCAAACATCTACATGTCTGTCTGTATAAATGAATGTATGTATGTATCATCTGTGTACCAATCCCCCTATATTTATCTTCCCTTCCTCTCCTTCTCCATCTCTCCTCCCTTCCTTTTCTTTCTTTTTTCTTTCTTTCTTTCTTTCTTTCTTTCTTTCTTTCTTTCTTTCTTTCTTTCTTTCTTTTTCTTTCTCTTCCTTCCTTCCTTCCTTCCTTCCTTCCTTCCTTCCTTCCTTCCTCTTCTCTCCCTCTCTCCTTCTCTCTCTCTCTCTTCCCCTCTTTCTCTCTCTCTTTCCCTTCTTCTCCCTCTCCCTCTCTCTCCCTTTCTCTCTCCCTCCCTCCTTCTTTCTCTCTCTCTCTCTTCCTCTTCTCCCCTCCTTCTCTCTGCCAATAAACTAGGTGGCATAGTGAATAGAGAACTAGCCTCAAAGCCAAGACTTCTTGGGCTCAAGATCCACCTCTGATCCATACTGGCTCTGTGACCGACCCTAGCCAAGTTATTTTATTTTTTATTTAATTTTTATGTGACTGAGCTAAATCTTTAAAACTATAAATCGTCGGAGGGGAGGAGAGAATTTGGAGACCCAAATTTTTAAAAATGAATGTTAAAAATTATTTACATATAATTGAGAAAAATAAAATATTATTCTTTTTTAAATGAAATTATAAATTGCAGAATAGTTGTAGATCTACACTAGCAGAAGGATTTTTCTCACTTTCCTCCATTGATAAATTACAGGTCTGGGGAAAAAAACCAAACTTATATGTATATACAACAAAGATTCTTAACCTAGAGGACTATGAACTTAAATGGAAAGAAAATGGCGCCTTGATTTTTACTAACTTCAAGCTGAAATGCAGCATTTCCTTAAAAACATTATTCTGAGAAACCCTTCATAGGTGTCACTAGACCCCCAGGGGAGTCCGTCCCAGAAAATGATAAGAACCCCAGATGAACAGCCGTTATAAAGAGCAGTGACTCCCGAGTGAGAGAGATTGGGTGGAAATGTTAGCTCCAATACTGACGAGCCGAGTGCCCCTGGGAAAGTCAGCTTATTTCACTCATATGTGATAATAGAACCAATAACACTTCTCAAGGACCCTGGGCTAGAAGGTACAAAGGACAAGGTCCAGTCATCTCATTTTATAGATGAAAAAACTAGGATCCCATGAAGCGATCTGTCCAATGTCATGCAGATAGTGGCTTCTCAGACTCCAAATCAATCATTTTTTCAACTATATCCCACTTCTCTGATGTCAGAGCTCCTTGAGTCTGAGATTTGTGTTTTACATGTGATGAAACTGAGATCCATAAGGGCCAAGTGACTTAGTCAAAGTAACGTAGTTAAGTCATCCAGATAGTCCTCTGATTCAGTATCCAGTGTTTTCTCCACTGGATTCATCTGGAGTAAGCCTAGGCTTGAGGAAGGAAAGAATACTCTACACAATAATTAGGGGTCTCTTAAACCCACTGAGGTTCAAAGTGAGATGTCTGATGTCCTCAGGAGATAAGATGGAGGTGGCTTCTTCCATTGCAACTACCTTGCCAAACATCAGCAGAAAAGAGCACACAACTGAAAACTCCTTGTGGGCAGGGGCAACTTCAACTTCCTTGTGGGCAGGGGCAACAACATGCTTGTCTTTGCATCCTTAGCACCTTGCACAGTGCCTGGCACTTATTAATCACTTATTGACTGATGGAATCCTAAATGCCAGACTCAGCTGTGAACACCAGTTCTGCTGATCAACCAAACCCTGAGCTCCCAAACTCCAAGAAAGCATCTTTCTCTGCTACAGGAAAAGAATTCACTGGAGATGGAATGACTTCACCTCTATAGCTGGTCTCTCTGATGGGGAAAGAAAAAAAAACATACAACTTCCCATTGATCTTTAACCTGGTCCCTGGAAATCAAAATCTTCAGGCCATATGGACCTCCCCAGCTGGCCTTCACCTTCACTATCCTCTGACCCCTTGAGAAGACTAGGATTTGGGAATGAAAATCATGTTTCCTTTCACAGGGCTTTTTTAGCACAGTGCTGAAGTCCCTCCCCCATGGGATGCCCACATCCTAGAAATGAAGCTAGGTTGAGCACCCCTGATTATCATCACTCTTCTCCATTAAACAATCTTCCATCCAGATCCTTACCTCCTGATCTTATCTTCCCCAGGACTAGGCAAGAACCATTCCTGAGACACTGCAGAACTTTCATGGGTATACTAACATTTATATACTACTTTGAAGTCTGCAAAGCACATTACATATTTGGAACGAATCCTTATTTCTTCCAACTGCTTCGTCCTAGTAGCCTGACCATCAACATTTGAACTAACATAGAGCTGAGAATAATTTCTATGCACATAACCTCCAAAATAAATGTATTAAGCCAATTTGTCTCTACTGAGATGTGGTTCCACATCACCCACTGCCCGTTAGACATTTCAGTTTGGATATCCCAAAGGCAACTCAGATTCAACTTGTCCAAAAGACAGTTTGCAATCTTTCTCCCAAATTCTTTTCTCCTATAAGCTTCCTTATGTCCATTAAGGGGACCACCATTCTTCCAGTTCTCCAGATTTGACAGTTAATCCCCCTGATAGAATATAGGCTCATTTAAAATCTAGGGATTATTTCCTTCCTTCTTCCTTCCTTCCTCTTTCTTTCTCTTCCTTTCTTTCTTTCTCTTTCTTTCTTTCTTTCTTCTTTCTTTCTTTCTTTCTTTCTTTCTTTCTTTCTTTCTTTCTTTCTTTCTTTCTTCCTTCTCTCTCTCTTTCCTTCTCCCCTTCCTTCCTTCCTTCCTTTCTTCCTTCCTTCCTTCCTTCCTTCCTTCCTCTTTCTTGTTTTTTTATCTCTTATATCTCTGCCATCTATTATACTGCTTGAAACATAAGATACATTTATTGAAAGTTTGTTGGTTGAAAAATTGAGTGATAAAATGTAAACTCCTTAAGGGCAGGTTTATTTTTGTCCCTGTATCCTTAGGATAAGAGATTCTCTTTGGGATACTATTTCATTTTTTTTGTTTGTTTTTTCATCCCTAGTCCTGGCACAAGGGAGGTACTTAATTAATGCTTATTGATTAATTGATCCCAAGATCTTCCCCCTCCCTCAATCTCCATATCCAATCAGTTGCCAAGGCTCGCCAATTCTGCCTCCATGATCACTGTCACATCCAGGCCCTTCCTTCCTCTCACAAAACCTGGTTCAGGCCCTCATCATTTGTCACCTAGATTACTGGAATTGATTCTTAGTTAATCTGCCTGGCTCCAATCTTTCCCATCTCCAATTTATCCTTTATACAGCTATGAAGCTGAAAGCATGGATATGACCATGTTAATCCCATATTGAAGAAAAAAATCCACAGTTTCCTATTACCTCTCAAAAAAATAACCTTCACCCTGTCATGTAAAACCATCCGTAGTTAGGTTCCCACTACCTTTCCATCTTATTCCTTATTTTAAACCCTAGGTCACAAATCAGCCCAAGGTTTCATTCCTGAGTCCTATTTTCCCTGCTTCTTAACCTTTTCTGCATCATGGGCTCTTTTGGCAGTCTGAGAAAGCCAATGAATCATGCTTGTTGCCTAGATTCCTAAAAGAAAGAAATGCTAATTTTCAGTTAGCAGTAAGTGAAAACAAAGATGTAATTTTTTCCCATCCATGTTCATGAATCCCCTAGAATATATCTTCAAATCCTTTGGGAGAATCTATGGATCCCAAGTTAAGAACCCCTGCCTGAACTTACTCCCTCAGAGCTCATCATTCCTAGTGCTTCAACAAACCCTTCTGCATAGATGACTCTAAAACCTGCATCTAGTTGTGTTATTCTCATTTCCAATTGCCTGCTGTTCAATTTTATTTTATAAGACTCCCTTTCAAATTTTCTTTTTACAGTCAAGCTGGTTTCCTGGCTATTTCTAGGCTATATATATATAGCATCCTATCTTCTACCCTGGAGCCTTTGCACAGGCTGTGCCCCATACCTAAAGTGCTGTCCCTTCCTACCTCCATCCCACAGAATCCCTAGTTTCCTTCAAAGCATAACTTAGTTACCATGTCTAGGATGTCCTTCTTGGTCCCTCTAGCTCTTAGTTGCTTTCTCCTTCTTAAAATTATTTCATATATATTTATCTGTGTACATGTATCTTTACCCCACCCTACTCTGCCTCCAGGCCCAATTCCAACAAGGAATTTTTTTGGTTTGTCTTGGTGTATTCAGGGTCCAGCACATAATAGGACAGGATAGGGACTAGCCTTATAAACTGTGTTGGTACAGGGAACTCCAGGTCAGGAAACTCTCTCTACTAAAGCATGTCTGCACCTTCTGTGCAATGTATAATCTTAGCCCTGACAAGTTAAGTGAATTTTCCAAGGTCAGATAGTCAGTATATTACCACCACCACTACTTCTACTACTACTACTACTACTACTACTACTACTACTACTACTACTACTACTACTTCTACTACTACTACTACTACTACTACTACTACTACTACTACTTCAACTACTACTACCACTACTACTACAACCAGCACCACTACCACTACGACTGCTACCATCATTACTACTACTACTACTACTACTACCACCACCACCACCACAAGCACCAGCACTACCAATACTACCACCACCACCACCACCACTAGTACTATCACCACCACCATCACTATTACTACTATACTACTACTGCTACTACTATCACTGCCACTACTACTATTGATAAAACAGTAATGACTAGCATTTGTGTAGCATTTCAAAGTTGACAAAGTGCTTTGAAATTAATATCTAATTTTATCATGTGTCAGAGATGAGAGCTGAACCCAGATCTTCCAAGTCTGACTATCTATCTACTATACCATACTGTCTTTTTGCACATAGTAAACATTTAATCAATGTTTATCAAAGAGAATAATTTTAACTATTTTTTTTTATTTACAAATCCAATGATTTGCTTTATCAGGGGCTATGAGGCACCACATAGCCAGAATCAAGAGCGACTTTCATCAAGGAATGCTCAAGAACTGCTTAGCTTTCTATGCTCGCATAGATCACCAAACTGAAACTCAAAATATTTTTAGACCAAGACACTGTTGGACATGATTTAATTCTTTGCTACCCCCACATCCTTCGCTGACTTTGGGTCACCACTATAGACATAAATAATCATCGTTGCAATGGAAACGTACAGAAGTGGGAGGCTGTAGGGAATTCTAGATAACAGAGTACCAGACAACAGAGGGTTCTATCCCAGACTCTTTATGGAGCTCTTCCATTTCAAAACTTGCCCTGGTTGTCAAGTTTCAGGCTTCTGGAAACTCAAATATCTCTTCTGGGAAGAGGGAAGTAATGGACTGTTCTAGGTTGTTGGCAAAGTTGGGGTCCTCTTGTAGACTGAAATTTGACTCTTGATGGGTTGAAAACATTGTCACTGGAATGAGTGAATCTTGTTTCCCCTATGCCTCAGAGTTCAAGGAGCTAGACAGATGCTTCTTAAATAAAGTGCTCTCGGAGCATTTTTAGGAGGCAGCAGAAACAAAAACAGTTTAGGTTCATTCAGGTGGACTCAGATTCAGTTTTCAGATCCTTACTCTTGGCCCATTCTTTAGCCGTGTTACATAGAGAATCAGTTAAGAGAATCAGTGGGGGGGTGTAAAGAACCCCTTAGCTCTGGGTAGAAGGGAAGATACCCAATTTCTCTCTTCCCAGGTCATTTGAATTGAGAGGCCATTTCCAAAGCCTGAAAGTTACAACTTGGACACTAGAGTCAAACTATGTTTACTGGGCCTGCTCAGGGAGTGATGCTGGTAATATTTGGCTATCTGGGACTCATTATTTATAGAACCACAGATCTTGAGCTTAAAGGGATCTTAGAGGTCACGTAGTTCAACCTCTGTTTCACAGATGAGGAAACAGAGGCTCAAAAGTTTAGTTAGTAGCAGAGCCAAGATTTGGCAGAAGTCAAATCTTGTCTCTAAATGTAGTTATCATTTCCTCTGCCCCACAACTGCCTCCCATATTCATGCAGCAGTTAGGATCCCTTTCCCATTGGGAGCCAGGCAGTTATGGAACCCTAGCAACCTACTATTTGAGTAAGTGCACTGACTTGTGCAGAAGGCCTTCTGAGCAGACCCAGGTCATAGTGGCTCTGTGGTGGCTTCCATGCAAGGGAGGCACTCAGAGCAAGCACACACCAGGCTTAAGGACAAGTTACACTCCAAAATACCTGCATGCTGTCCAAGGTGGTCTGGAGCAAAGCAAAATCCCAACAAGACACAGTAACAGAGAGATAAGGAAATGAAAAAACAAAACAAAACAATTTTCAACACATCTGGATTCTTCCCCCACCCCTCACCTTCCCTGTCTCCCACTTAAAAAAACAAAAACAAAATAAAGACAGTGACCACATATAAAAGCATGCACCAGGCCAACCACATTGGATGACACTAACAAAAAAAAAAAATCAAACCCTGGAACAATGCATCAATCTCAGCAAGCAGATTTAAACCAATGTAAAATTTCAAACAAACAGGCCTCAGTCCAGCTGGGAAAAGCAAGAGTGAGTTTCCATCTCTGAGATTATTGCAGATGGAGGCTGCCTGATACAAGGCAGGGAGGTGGGGCAGCATTCAGGCAAGAGGAGCCCAGTGATTTTTCAGGGAGATAAATGGCCATTTGGAGGGTTCCTTATTTCCCCAGGTGTTGCTCCCGCCCCTAGTTCCCCTTATAATTCATCATGAGCTTCCTACTAGGGATTCATTATCTAATAAGTGCTTTAAAATCAATTTTAATATGTAGGAGAGGACTGATGAAATCTGTTCCTGGGGGAAGAATAGACTTGGTAAGCAAACCTAAGAGATGCTTTTTCATTAATGGCTTCAGTGTTCCCGGGGGCTGAAGAAAAGGTCCCTCTGGGAAGTAGCAGCTGGACAAAGGGCCTGGAGATTGGAGATAGGGAGGACAAGTACCCCTTGGCCTTTCCTAATGGAATTAGGCCACAGGGGAGGGTGGGTTTATGGTAAAGATCACTGAATTCTGGGAGTCTAGGTCTTTGATGAATTTATGTATGATGGCAGACCATTAAGGGTATGACCTTTGTCTTAAGCAGGTAGGAATCCCTGTGCTCATTATGGTCCATCCATTATGGATGAAGGAGCAGTGGGGAGGGGGGTGGATGCTGCAGGTGTCATGTCTCATTCCATCCTGGGCCTTGAAAACCAGTATGTCCTCAAAAGAGAGAATATAACTCAAAGAAAGAGCTTGAGCATTTGGAGAGAAAACTCACTAAAAAGTTCTCCAAATGGTGGGGATGCATTAATTATCACAAAAGCCATGCCCCTAACAATATCCATGGAGCCATGTTTAGGAAGTTCCCAAAGAGCAGGGGTCAGTCTATTTAGTTGGCTTTGGGTAGAGCCATGGGTGGGTGCTTAGTAAATAGAGAATCACAGAATTTCAGAGTTGGACTTGGGTGGCCATCTAGCTCAACCCGTTATCTCCCAAAGAATGCTAACTGCAACAGGCCCATGAGAGATCATCCACTCCAAGAATTAGTGGTTATCCTATTACCATGGCATGCCTCCCTCTCCCACCCCATCCTTGTTGGGCAACCTTATTTTTCAGGTGGAGAGCCATAGTGGATAGAGAGCCAATCTTGGATTCAGGATTCAACACTTGCTTCTAACATGTGCTAATTGTGTAATTTTGGGCAAGTCACTTAAACTCTCAAGTACTTTCTAAGACTTTAAGTTTTAGAGGAGGTGCCAATCTGCACTGTTAGAGGGACTTTCCTCACCTATGAATACTCTCCACCAATAAAATCACAGGTTCAGTTAGAAAGATATATATATATGTATGTATGTTAATGGGTGAGAAAAGATTGTTTTTCTTTTTACTGACTATATTTCATGCACCCTTTATATGGTAAAAGAGCTCAGAAATGATGTCTTGGAATTTCTTGGTTGGTCTTCCACTCCCCATAAAATACTACCCTAACAGGTAGAAGGGATTGGGATCCCCTGGCTAACATAAAGATGTGGTCATTCTAGCCTGTGGTTCATTTTTTAAATTCACAGCTGTCCTCTTGTTCCAACTTTATGACAGCCTTGTCAAGAATGAACTGACATGGGTGACATTTAAAAAGTGATCCCTTCATTGTAGATATCTCCAGGGCCAAGTAGAGACAATGATTTTTTGCCCTCTCTCCCTAGATGAAATCAAAAGGAATTGGTGAATGTCTTGCCATCCAGGGGTGAGAAAGGGGCTATATGGTATATATGGCATTGGAAACCAAGACCTTGAAAGAGCCTCTATGGACCACTGAGTGACTCCGAAGGAGAGAAGAAGAAAAATAGGCTTGCACTCACTCACCTCTAACAGCTGCACCGCTCCTTCATGCTCTTTCTTGGCTTCAACTTGAGCCTTTTTGTGAGGGAAAGAAGGAAGAAAAATGGGTTAATTAATTACTCAATATCAGAGGATCCAAGATGTTGAAGTGAAACAGACATCTACTTCATCTCCCTCTTATACAGATGAGATAACTGAGGCCCAGAGAGGTTGGGTGATTTCTCCAGGGTCACGTAGATAGGAACGGTCACGGGCAGAATTTGAACCCAATTCTTTTGTCTCCACACCTAGTACTCTGTTCTCTATACCTCCCTGGAAGTGGTTTATTTGAAATGATAATCCTTTACAATGTTGTTTGTTATTCAGTCATGTATGACTTTCTATGACCCCATTTGGAGTTTTCTTGGCAAAGATGCTAGAATAGTTTGCCATTTCCTTGTCCAGCTTATTTAACAGATGAGGAAACTGGGGTAAACGGGGTAAAGTGAGTTGCCCAGGGTCACACAGCTAGTAAGTATCTGAGGCCAGACTTGAACTCAGGTCTTCCTGACTCCAAGTCTGGTGCTCTATACACTATGATGCCACCTAGCCACCCCAGTCCTCAATATTAGGGGTTCTTAGCTTCCATTCTCTATCTGAAGCTTTGCCTGGTTCCAACTACATGGAACAAGATGCCCCCGTGCTAGATTCTCCCTGTTGTTCCCCCAACCCCCAACTTGCTTTCTAGCTTCTCTTTATATGCTATCTTCCCCTCGTTAAACTGTAAGCTCCTTGAGGGCAGGCACTGTCTTTTTCTTAATTGTATTCCCATTGCTTAACACAGCGACTGGCACACAGTAGTATACACTTAAATATTTAATGAATTGAATCTGGGGCCTATGAACTTGGCTTTTAAAAAATATTTTGATAGTTATTTTAATATAGTTTCCTTTGATTTTTTTCTATCTTATTGTGTTATATTTCATGTATTTAAAAAAAAAACATTTTTCTGAGAAGAGGTCCATCTTTTTACTGGACTCCCCAAAGGCTCCATTACATAAGAAAGGCCAAGAACTCTCACTTTATGTTAATGTCTCATACCGTCCCCACAACCCTATCAGTAGTTAGTGCAAATATTATACCCATTTGAGAGATGAAGAAATAAAAGTACAGAGAACCTCATCTAGGGTCAGACAGTTAATAGGGCTAGAGCTAAGGTTAGCAGCTCTACCTAAAAGGAAAAGGGGCTGCCTCTGGAGTTAGTGGAAGACTCCCCTTTCCTGGAGACTTTAAGCAAAGGCTGGATGACCTCTTGTTAGGTATGATGCCGAAGGGAGCCATGTTCAGGGATGGGTTGGCCTCTCACCTCTCTTCCAGTTCAGATTCCGGGACTTTTTTTTTTGTAGATGAGAAAATGGAAGCTCCTATAGCTAAACAGAAAACATGGACTTGAAAACAGGTCTGCTGACTCTAATGCTCATTCCATGATACCAAGCTGTCTCCTGACTTTATTTCCATCTTCCTCAGATTCCTTCTGAATCACAGGACCTACTTGAATGTCATTACTTCTTCCCAAGACTGATGGACAGTGCTTTTGTTCTGATTTCGTGGCTCTTGGGGGGAACAGGAGAGAGTAACTCCTAGGATTCTACTGGGTCTGGGGATGGGGGTAGGGGAAGAATAGAGGCTCTAGAATGGAAATCCAGAATGGAAGAAACATTCATGCCTGGTCTTACTTGTTACTCCCTAATCCATTTCCAGTCTTTCCAGATGGATTGGTGGAATAATAGGAACATAGATTTAGGGCTAGAAAGGAGCTCAGGGGAAATCCAGCCCAACTTTCTCATTTTACAGATGAGTAAATCGAAGCCCAGAGAGGTTAGATGACAAGGTCACCCAGGAAGCAAATGGCAAAGCTAGGATTTGAAATCTGGTTCTGTGACCCAAAGGTTCATCACTCTTTTCACTATCTTGTACAGCTTTTAAATCCTTTGACTTCTTAGAAGAACCACAAATCAACTCTGCTCCCCAACAACCCAAAATCCTTTTAAATCTCTGCAAGGATGCAAAGCCCCATTCTAGAGCTCTGACGCAGACCACTGTGGTTGGGTCTAGGAGCGTGTTACTAAGTACTTACCAACTAGAGCATAGCTAGGCCAGCCCAGCTGGTTTCCTCCAAACCAGCATGTCTTTGGTGAAGGCCTTCACCTTGTCCCTTATGAATAGTGACTGGAATATAGCAGATGCTTAATAACTGTTGATTGATTAATTGATTCTATCTGTGTGCCCTTGGCTAAGTCCCTTCACTTTCCTGGGCCTCAGTTTCTTCCATCTCTCTCTCTCTCTGTCTCTGTCTTTCTCTGTCTCTGTCTCTCTCTCCCCCTCTCCCTCCCTCTCCCTTCTGTCTCTCTCTCTCTCCCTCCCTCTTTGTCTCTCCCTCTCTCTCTCCCTCCCTCCCTCTCTCTCTCTCTCTCTTTCTCTCTCTCTCCTCCCTCCCTCTCTCTCTCTCTCTCTCTCTCTCACACACACACTCCCTCTCCCTTCCTCTCCTCTGCTCTCCTCTCCCTCTTTTTCTCTCTCTGTAATCCCATGATCTTCCCTGCTAAAATGGCTTCCTCCATGTGATCAGGATCCATGTAACATTTTGGGCAGGTAAAGAGTAGCATTCTGCCTATTTTGTAGGCTGAAAAACTGAAAAGTCATATCTTTTTCTCTGGTTAATAACTGCCCCTTCCATTTATTCCCTCCATCTGGTCTGAGAATATCTTTAAGAAGACTTGTGTGTCTGCTTCCAAGGAAGAGTTAAGATGTCTCTTCTCAGAAAGGATTATCTGGGAACACCACTGAGCACCTGCCCCTTGGAAGTCTTTACTGTTTAGAAAGAATTCATGAGCAATTTTTACATAGAGGATGCTGAGTCTTTGAATTAGTGATGGATGTAGCCAAGAAACTTAACAAATGAAAAGATGAGCTTGCATTTTAATGGTTTCCCATTTCAACTTGCAACACTGAATGAAGAGAATACCGGCATGTCAGAGCTGGAAGGGACCTCAAAGGCCATCAAAGCCAACCTACACCTGAACAAGACTTCTCTTTCCAGTATCTTTAACAAACAGTCATCCAGTCTTGGCTCAGAGACTTCCAGTAAGGAAGAGCCCATCATTGTCCCACTTGTGGATGGTTCTCATTGTTGGGAAGTGTCACAATCTGACTCTTAGCAACTTTTGCTCTAGGTTCAGGAATAAGTCCATCCCAGAATTCACAAGTTGCAGAAGACTACAGCAGACCTACCTTTTATCATACCTAACAAGCTTCTGATCAAAGATCTTCAAATGGGGAGAGGTGGGGAATACTTTATCCCAAGCCAGCCCATTCCCCCTGGCACTGCTTCCATTTATAGGAAGTCTGTCCTGATCTTAGACCTAAATTTGCCGCTAACATCTTTTACCATTGCTTCTGGAACAAGTAGGACCAAACAGAACAAATCTCAGATGATCTTTAAGAGATGACAGAATTTTATGGGGCCTAAGACTTTGGAAAGCACACCCATTCTTACTAGTGAGCAGAAGAAGAAGAAGAAGAAGAAGAAGAAGAAGAAGAAGAAGAAGAAGAA
>CM053587.1:320705311-320721973 GCA_028646515.1 Pseudochirops corinnae | reverse complement strand
GGGATACACTGGGATGGCTGTTTTGGGGCAGTGGGTAGGGGAAAGATGGGGAGAAAATATGTAACTCAAAATCTCGTGGAAATGAATGATGCAAACTAAAATAAAATTAAAAAAAAAAAAAGAAAATATGGCAAGTGGGGTGGCTGAGTGGCACAGAGAATAGAGCACCGGCCCTGAAGTCAGGAGGACCTGAGTTCAAATCTGATCCCACACACACACAAACTAGCCGTGTGACCTTGGGCAAGTCACTTAACCCCAATTGCCCTATCTTCTCCCCTCCAAAAAGCAAAAAAAAAATGTGTGGCGAGTCAGGAAGACAGCCTGGAGAGGGAATGGTCCTCCTTAAAATGGCACTTCGGTGAGGAATGTGACAATCAGAGAGAGAGGCTTCAGTGGCAGAGGGTAATTCCAACGTGAGAGGTTCAGGGGTAGAATGATTTTCCAGGGTGAAAAGGTTTCTGAGGCATGTGTGGAAGTGACTTGTTCAGGGTCACACTGACAATAAAGTGGTAGAGGCAGTGACCCAGTGGAAAAAGCACCAGCCCTGGAGTCAGGAAGACTCGAGTTCAAATTTGGCCACAGATTCTCTTACTAGCTGTGTGATCCTGGGCAAATCACTTAACATCTGCTTCCTCATCTGCAAAATGGGGATGATAGTAGCCCCTACATTTCAGGTTTGTTGTGAGTATCACATGAAACAATAGTTGTAATAAGTACTTAGCTCAGTGCCTGGCACAAAATAGGCATTATAGAAACAGAATTGTGAATGATTATTAGTATTTTTCCATCGTAGTATACTTTCTCCTTGAGAGACCTGAGTGCTCTAGTCCAAGTATGGGGGTTTGGGGGGAAGTAATTAATTCTGCTACTGCAAAGAACTCGGTTGTTCTATTTCTGCCAGGCCTGGATAGTCCTAATCTCTTTCCAAAGCCTCAGCGTCCCTTAGAATTCCAGCATCTCTTTGAAATCGTCTGGTTCATACCCTCACTTAACAGATGAGTAGACTGAGGCTTGGGTGAAGTGATGCCCTCTGGGTCATGGCGATTCTAAACAACATTCTACCAGACTGGAATGAATGCCTTCTGACTCTAGCTCCAGTGATCTTCACATCAATGAACCAATAAGTGTTTACTAATATGTGCCAGGCACTGTGAATACAAAACCAAAAATGAAATAGTCCCTGCCCTCATAGAGCTTTAATTCTATTATCACACCGCCTTTTTTTGGTCTTTTTTGAGACAATCAGGGTTAAGTGACTTGCCCAGGATCACAGTTAATAAGTGTCTGAGGTCACATTTGAACTCAGATCCTTCTGATTCTAGAGCTAGTGCACTAATCACTGAACCACCTAGTTGACCCTCATACCATATTCCTTTCTAAATAGCTCAGACAGGAAAATGTCTCACTTAAATAAGCCTAGTTCTATCATGATGGAAAGGGTATATGGCAGGAGACCATCATATTAACCACATACAATTAACATAAATAATGTGCCTTTAGGCTGTTAGAATTTATATCCAGGGTAGCTAGGAAGGTCACTAGAAGTCTTCCAATCCTTTTGTGTTTGCAGTGTGTCCTGTGGAAAATAATTATTCTTGGCAGATCCTGCCTTACCCATGGGTCATCCGTGCCTCCCAAAGGCACAGAAAGTAATTATAATCAAGGATCCCAAGAGAAAAGCTTGAAATCCCCCCGAAACATTCATTATAGATCTTTAAGTTGGGTTTTATGCAATTCAGTAGCAGCATTTTTAAAAACGAGGGGATATCATTTCACAAGTATGAGAGATTAAAAATAAAGGCCAAATCAATCTGGCCCTCTAAAGAAGGGGAAATGAGCAAAAAATCATTTTATGGTAAAAGCTTGATCATTACACATGTTGTTCATGATGAAAAAAAAGGTGGGGGGTACTAGACATGGGGGAGATAGGCAGGAGATGCTGTCAAGAAGACAGAGTGCGCACAGTCCGTTGATAGCCATCAGCCTTTGCCAGGAGAATGTTCCTGTCTTCATGTTTTGTAACTTTCTGAATAAACTCTTAATCAATTGGAAATCTTTCTTGTGGCTGTGTTTCCATATATTGCTCATGTAAATGAGAATGCCGAGAGAGACAGGATGGCAGAGTGAATGAATAAAGGCTGGATTTGGAGTCAGAAAGACCAAGCTGAAATCCTGCCTTGGACACTAATTGTGTTACCTGTTTCCTCATTTGTAAAATTGAGATGATAATTGTAGCTTTACCACAGTGCAGTGAGAATCAAATGATGAAACACGTAAAATGCTTTGCAAACCTTAAAATACTATATAAACCTAAAAAATGCTATATAAAAGTTAGGTCAGCATTGCCAGATGAGAACTCAACTTTCTCTCTAAACTGCCTCTCCACCCCACTCCACACCTTCCCCCAACACCGTCCTCCTTCGGGCTCACAAACTAGGGTCATCCTGTACTCCTCACTCTCACTGCTCCCTCCCCATATCCAAGCTGTTGCCAAGGCTTAGCAATTTCACCTTTGTGACCTTTCCTGAATACTTCCCCTTCTCTCCTGTGACACTACCACCTATCTAGAGTAGCCCCTCATCACCTCACACCCGGACTGTTTTGGGTCTGCCTGCTTCAAGTCTCTCCCCATCCAATCCAACCTCCATTAAGCTACTAACGTGACTTTCCTAAAGTTTCCAAACATGTCGCCCCCCACTCAAGAGACTCCATTGGCTCCCTATTGCCTCCAGGAACAAGAATAAAACACTCTGTTTGGTATTCAAAGCCCCTCATAACCTAGTCTTCTCCTACCTTTCTAGGCTTCTTATTACCTTATTCCTTTCTGATCCAGTGACTGGCCTCCTGGCTGTTCCAGGAATCAAACACTTCTTATCTGGATTCTGAGCATTTTCTCTGGCTCTCTTCCATTCCCAGAACGCTCTGCCTTCTCATCTCCACCTACTGAACTTCTTTTAAGTCCCAACTACAATCCCACCTTCTACAGGAAGCCTTTCCCAACTCCTCTTAATTCGAGTGCCTTGCCTCTGTTAAGGATTCCTATTTATCCTGCAAAGACCTTGCTTTGTATATATCTGGTTTCTCCAATTAGACTGTAAGCGCCTTGAGGGCAGGCACTGTTTTTACTTATCTTTGTATCTTCAGCACTGTGCCTGGCACACATAGGCATTTGGGAAAGCTTTAGTGACCAAAGAAGAGAAAGTAACTTGCCCAAGGTCACACAGCTAATGATTGGCAGAGCAAGGATTAGAATCTGGGTCTTGAACCACAGGATCATAGATTTGGAACTCAAAGGGACCTCAAAGGCCAATGACTCCTTTTCCCTCTTTTTACAAAGGTAGACACTGAGACTAAAAGGTAAAGTGCCTGAAGCTTCTAGGTGGAACAGTAGATAGAGCTTGGAATCTGGAAGACCTGAATTCAAATCCTGACTCAGATCCTTACTAGATGTATGGCCCTAGAAAAGTCACTTAACCTCTCAGCCTCAGTTTCTTTATCTGTAAAGTGAGTTGGACCCCCTTTCCAGATCTCAATCTATGCTCCTATGACTAGCCCATTGTCACCCAGTCAGTCATTAAGCAGAAATTTGAACCTTCTAGCTTACTCCAAATGTTAGGCACTTTCCACTGTATTATGATGCCATTCTTTTGACTCTGAAGTCTAGGCTTTATCTGTGATCACATCACAAGTTTACCTCATACCCTGTTGCTTTCTTTCTGTATTTTGCTTTTTACAGGGGGGAAGGCAGGGCAATTGGGGTTAAGTGACTTGCCCAAGGTCACATGGCTAGTAAGTGCTAAGCGTCTGAAGCCGAATTTGAACTTAGGTCCTCCTGACTCCAGGGCCAGTGCTCTATTCACTGTGCCACCTAGCTGCCCCCATACCCTGTTCTTTCATTCCTTCCTTCTCCAGATTTCTGAACTTAAGTGCTGTGTGACCAGGGCCAGTCTTTTCGATCCTTCCCACCTTGGGAACCTCCCTTGGATTTTTCTACAAAGTCACAGCCTGGTTGCCATCTTTCCCTATGCTTTTGGAATCACAGATTGTTCTCTCACCCATGTGTTTCTTACATTCTGTTTTGGCCTCTCATAGAGGCTCTAGACTATAGAAGGACACAGCTCAGTACGGTGCATTACTAACCATTATTAGAATCCCAGAATCTCAGAGTTGGCTATAGTCAACTATGAGGCTTCTAGCCCAACTCATACCTGAAAATGAATCCTGTCTATGATATGCCCAACAAATGGTCATCTAATTGTGCCTTGACTCCCCCTTCAGCAAGAAGGAACCCACTACCTCCCAAGACAACCTTGTTCCACTTTTATTGTTGATCAGTCATTTTTTTAATCATGTCTGACTCTCTATGACCCCATTTGGGGTTTTCTTGGCAAAGATATTGGAGTGGTTTGCCATTTCCTTCTTCAGTTCATTTTACAGATGAGGAAACTGAGGCAACAGGTTCAAATTTTATCCTATCACCAGATTTAAAGAAACACATCAGGCAGCCACTGTTACGAGTTTCATTTCTGGGATGCTTTTTGAGGATTGTTGAATCTCAGAAGTGGGAGGGAACCTCAGAGACAATCCTTGCCAACTTATCCCAGAATGAAAATTCCCTCTGTAAGATGTGAAATCAGAAAAATGAGCCTTCCTCACTCCAGGCCCAGCTCTCTATCGAGTGCTCCACCTAGTTGCCCACTCTGCAAAATAAAGTGGACACTGAGTTGGTCACTTCTACTCAAGGCTCCACCATCCTTCATCAAATATATAGCTTAAAGGATTTGAGAAATATCTAAATTAACTAGCCTGCATTTCATCTGTTTTCTCTTCCTCAGAGAGTCAGTATAGTATAGTGAATAGAGGGCTGGACGTGAAGTCAGGAAAACCTGAGTTTAAATTTGACCTAAGACTCTTACTAGCTGTGTGACTCTGGATAAGTCACTTAACCTCGGTCACAGTTCCTCATCTATAAAATGGGAATTATAGTAAAACCTATCTTATGAGTTGCTGTGGGGCTTGGGTGAAATAGTATTTGTAAAGCACTTTGCAAATCTTAAAGTACTATATAAATACTATTATTATTAATATTATTATTATAGCTGGAAGGGACCTCAGAGCACATCTAATCTAATCCCCACATTTTATGGATCAGAAACTGAGGTCCAAGGGGATTAAATTAGACTTGTCCAAGATCCCACAGCTAAGAGATAGCAGAGGCAAGGGATTTCAACCCAGGTCCCTTGGCCCCTTTTCCATTGTCCCATATGAACTTTTCTATCATATTTCCTTCTCTAAAGTTAGATATCTTCCTGGAGTGAACCCAGCCTCAGGACACTGGGTCCAGGGCTGGGAGGAAGAATGAATTCAGATGCCATGGAAGCACATTCATCTCCAACTCAATAACAAAGACTTTGGCACCACAGGTGATGAGCAGACTCATATTTCTTCTGGGGCCCTGGTAATATTTCCACTAGATAGCATCTGATAAAGTACGGCTTCTTGGGGCATTAGCAAGTCCATTATGACAGGTAATAGAAACCATGGCATTGCCCATCACCCCCAGGCTTAATAAAATCTCTCCTTAATATGAGATCTTGATAAATGATTAAGGATACGACTTCAGGAGTTATCGCTCGGCAGGCAAGCAGGGGCTGTTAATAAACTCCAGAGGAGAAAAATCACTTCATCAGATTCCTATCGACAGCAGGGTTGAACAAGCAATATGATGTTCTTCATTTTGTGATCAGAGAGCTGAATAAACACGCTGTAATCTGCAGAGGTAGCTATATATAAGAAAGAGTAATTACTTGCTACCCTATCACCAGGGTTAAGGAAACACAACAGGCAGCTACTGTTATTAGTTTTGTTTCTGCCATGCTTTTTGAGGATCACTGAATCTCAGAGTTGGGAGGAAACCTCTGGCCAACTCACACCAGAGTAAAACTTCCCTGTTCAAGATCCCTGGCAATTGGTCATCCAGAGCCTTTACTTGAGTACCTCTGAGGGGAGGGAACTGTCTACGCCTCAAGACAACTCATTCTACTGTTAGACAACTCTCAGAATGAAGATGATTTTCCCTACATTAAGCTAAAATTTGTACCTCTCTAGATTCCATCCAGTGCTCCTTGTTGGCTCTCTGGGACCAAGAAGGTGGAGGGTGCACTGGAAACACTAGCAATACTGTAATGAGAAGCCTTGATTTCAAATACTATCGCTATCACTTACCACCCATGTGACCTTAGGCAAGACATTCCCCAGACCTCATTTTCCTCATCTGTAAAATGGGATGAATAAATTAGATGACCTCTCAGGTCCCCTCCAATTAGACATCCATCAGTAGCCATCATTTCAGTCATGTCCAACTCTCTGTGACCCCGTTTGGGGTTTTCTTAGGAACAGTACTAAAGTGGTTTGCCATGTCCTTCTCCAGCTCATTTTACATATAAGGAAACTGAGGCCAACTGGGTCAAGTGACTTGCCCAAGGTCACACAGCTAGTAAATGTCTGAGACATCTATCATCTTATACCTAACCCTTATTTCATGTGGTAGCTGTTCAAATTCTTGAAGACAGCCATTCCATGATGCATAATATTTGTGAGCATCTAATCTAGCTCTCTTGGTCGTAAATTAGCATTTATTAAGCACCTATTACATGCCATGTACTATACTAAGTACTGGGGATACAAAAAGAGACAAAAGTCCCTGCCCTCAAGGAGCTTACAATCTAATGGGGGAGACAACATGCAAACAAATACATACAATCTATATACAGGATAAATAAGAGATAACACAGGGAAAGTGCTAGGATTAAGAGGGACTAGGAAATGCTTTCTGTAGAAGGGAAGACTATAGCCAGGACTTTAAGGAACCCATTACAGAAGTCTGAAGGAGATGAGGAGGGAAGCATGAAGGACAGCCAGAGAAAATACTCAGAGTTGAGAGATGGAGGGTTTTCTTCATGTTATATAAGAGGAAACTGAAGCCCGGAGGGAGAAATGACTATCCTAAGGTCACAAAAATGGCATAGCTGGTTCTGTTACTGTGACTCCAATAACAAACTGATAGATTTACAGCTGAAGGGGACCTTGGAGGTCATCTTGTCCCAAAGTATCAAACTCAGGGCCACACGTCCTGCAAAATTCCTGAGTGGGCCTGAACCAGATTAAAATATAATTGGGAAATATTTAACAAAACAAATAAAAATACAATAAAACATAGAGAATGTGAATTTGTGGTTTTCTGAGTCAACATCTAGCCTTTTCTCTTTGAGTCTGACACCACTGAGTTCTAATCTTTTACAGATGAAGACACTGAGGCTTCCAGAGGCACTTAACTGATGACTTGTCACATGGTTAGTAAGTGATAGAGGTAAGATTCAAACTGAGGTTCTATAATTCCAATCCAGTGTGTTTTCCACTGCATGAGGTTGCCTTTGCTCTTGACTTTAAAGCACTAGTGCTTCCATCTACAAGAGTCACCAGGGCCACCACTGCTGGTCCAGGGCTGTGAAGTTTCATAGTCCCAAGGAAATTTCAGAAGATCAATAAACAAAGGTTAGTTTCATAAGAAATATAAATTGTGATACAGTGGAAATTTCCCTAGTCAGAAGATTTGGGTCTGAATCTGGATTCTGGGTAACCTTGGGCAAGTAAGCTACTTCTCTCTGGGCTTTGGTCAAAACTCCTGGCTGCCCTGGGCCTTTGATTCTTCATCTACAAGACAAAGGGATTGGCTTAGATGATCTCTATACCCCCAGTTCTAAAGCTCTGGATTCTGATCATGATGGAACCTTTAAAAATCCTGACTCTAACACTTAATAACTGTGTGACCTTGGGTGACTCCATCAACTCCTCTGAAACTCAGATTCTTCTCCATTAAAATGAGGAGGTTGGGTTAGGAAGACAGATCTGAACCTAGAAGAGGGACTTCAGAGGCCATCTAGTTCAATTCATACATCAGGAAACTGGGACCCAGTGAGGTTAAGTTATTTTGCCCAAGGTCACTTTTGTAGCAAGTGAGGAAGACAACTCTGCCTCCAGAGCCAGTGGTCTTTCCTTTGGACTATGCTGTGTCCACATAATCTCTAAAGGCCCTTTCCCACTCTCATGCTATGGTTCAATAATACCAGATTTTGTTTCTCCTTTCAGCATCCTTTAGGATGATACCACAACCCTTGGAAGTATATGCTCTGAACCGTTTTATTCCAGGCATAAAGAAAAATAAAAGGAATAATAAAATACTCTTGGGAGAAAGGGCAAGGCAAGAAGGGGACCAAGCCCAGTATCTCCCTTCACCATCCCTTGCAGGCTTTGCGCTCATCCCCTTCCAGCCTTTACTACACCCCACCTTATCCCCTCTCCCAACCCAGACCCCAAGCCACCAACTCACCTTCTGCAGGAGTTCAATTTCCCGCTGCTTTGCGTTGAGAACGGCCAGTGCTTGCTCATGCTCTGATTCCAACTGTTGCCGCCGTTCCGCGGCCTCTCGCATATGCTATTGGAAGGGACAGAAAGAGAATGAGAGAGGACATTGTTTAGAATCCCTGAGGTTTGTGGTTGGAGACAGAGATGCTGTGGAGCACGAGTCGGCTCCCAGAGTCTGACTCAACATGGAACACTCAGTCTAGCTTTGGAGGCGGTGAAAACAGATGGGTGTTTCCACCAAGGCTGTCCTCCTGAGCAACTGGCAATGTGGGGGATGAAGGTGGTGGGAAATCTGCCATGCTTTTATCTCCAGTGGGGAGGCCTGCCCCAGCACGGGAGACCTCTTCTGATGGGAAGCTCCCATGACAAGTGTGCCTTCTCCCTCCTGTCTCGTGTCTACGTTCCCCAAGAAAAAGTCACAAACCCTGTCCTCATCTCCCTCATCTCCATTTTATTCTTTTAACACACACATTCTCTCTCTCTCTCTCTCTTCCCCCCCACTTTGAGTTTTTCTCTGTGACACAGAATAAGAGAAGTCTTTTCATTTCAGATTTGGGTAGCTACTGCTCTGATTATGTGACTTTCCCACTCCAAAAATTCCAATTTCTCTGCTTTAGCTTCAGAATAAAGGGATGAAATCTTTGTCTCCCATTCACAGTCCTTCTTCTAGTGGGTAAGATGGACTGGGCATTTTTTTCCTTGGCATAAGTTTGATTCAATGGCCTTTGAAGTTCTCCCCAACTCTGATTTCTCTAATTCGCATTCAGGTCAGGTATAATTTGGTTCCAAACTATCTTTCCTGACTTCTCTCTCCCTACACCCCACATAGGCAATGCCTCTGTCTAGACAGTAAGGGAGTTAGACCTGGAAGGGAACTCAGAGATGATGGAGATCAAATCTCTCATTTTACAGAAAAGGAGCTGAGAAATGAAGTGGCTTGGCTAACGTTGCTCTAGTAGCGGATGTCAAGGTTTGGGGTTTGCTGATCCCAAATTCCATGTTATTTCCTCTGAGCCTCTGGGTCCACCTGTACAATCCCTTCCCATCCCATAAGGCCCAGCTTTATACTGCCATCTTCTGCTCTCCCAAGTGGAGGTCACCATTTCTTGTCAAACGAATGTTTTCCTTACATCTTTCTTGTGCAATTGTAACATTTGGGAACAAAGTAAAGGCTTAATAAACTAGTCATTCATTCATTCAACCATGGTGTATTGTTACTTGTATGTTTGTCTTATCTCTTTAATAGACTGTGAGCTCCATCAAGGCAGGGATTATATATTATTCATTTTTCCATCTTTTAGTCCCTAGCATATAGCTGGCACAAACACGATATCCCCAAAGGTCTTAGTGTAGCTGTAAGCTTTTAATAACAGAAAACTATACTATGACTTTTTGGACAAATGTTGATTTTTAGTAATGTAAAGGGGTCAGCACAGCAAAGACATATTTCCTCCCTCCCCCCTTCTCTACCTCCCTCTTTTTCTCTCTCTCTCTCTGAATCTCTGTCTCTGTTTTTCCATATCTTTCTCCCTCCCTCCCTTTCTCTCCGTTTCTGTCTCTGTATTTCTCTTTCTCTCTCTCTCCCTCTTTCTCTCTCTCTCCCTCCCTTCCTCTCTCTCTCCCTTCCTCCTTCTCTCTCTCCCTTTATCTGTCTCTCTCCCCCAAATTAATTTGTTTACTTCAATTCAGCAAGTATTTACTAAGTACCTACTATGGGTAGACACCATGCTAGGAACTGGAGATAAAAAATTTTAAAAAACCAAACCTTGTCAATAAGGAGTTCATTTTGCCTTGTGGAGCTTCTGTCTGAATACAGAGAAGTAAAGACTTAGTTTTTGCTCCAAACTAGTGACTTGGCTGTTACAGAGAACCCTCAGTTTAAAAATGCTTTCTGCCAAAGCAGATCAACAACTATTCTGAAGATGGAATCTTAAGAGTTGAGGCTGCAAAATAATACAAAGTAATTTCAGGAGAAAAATGACACAGACTTCTAGAGTGACAGGAAAGGCCCCCTGTGGTGGGTCCCACCTGAGCTCTGCTTTGAAGGGAGCTGGGGATTCTAAGGGAGTGCATTCCAGCCAGAGTGTACCCATTGTACAGAGATGAAGGCAGGAAAAAGAAGGCTGTCTGTTGTTTTCTATGTGTCCTTAAGGCTTTCAGGTGTGTGTGTGTCTGTGTGTGTGTGTGTGTGTGTATTGTACGTGTGTGTGTGAGTGTATATGCGTGTGAGTGTGTTTGTATTGTGTGAGTGTGTGCAAGTGTATGTACGTGTGTGTGTCTCCCTAACTAGCCTCTAAATTCCTCACAAATAAGGGCCAAGTTTTCTAGATATATACATATATATATATCCATCAGTCAAGAAGCACTTGTTTAGTGTTGTAAATGAGATGGACAAGGAATACTAATACAAAACAGCCTTCAAGGAGCTTACATTCTATAAGGGAGAGATAGTCATTATTAGTAGTGTTGTTAGTATTAAGTAAAGAAAGTCTTATAGGTTCATAGATTTAGAGTTGGAATTAATGGCCTTAGAGACCACTGAGTCCAATCTTCTTCATTTTACAGGTGAGGAAACTGAGGCACAGAGAAGTTAAGTGTCTTGGCCAGGATCACATAGTCTAAGGCAACCAAGTTTTTTTGATTGCAAATCCAGCACCCTTCCCACTAATGAATTAGTCATTTAATTATACATTTATAAATTTTAAAAATATAAATTAATCATTTAACTTCTTAACACCCCCAAGCAATTCTCTAAGACTTGACGCTGAAGGAAAAGGCACAGATCTGTAGGAGAAGAGGAAATTCTTACCAAGAGTTCTCTACATTAAAGAATGAAGTTACAGGTCCTATGAAAATCTCTATCTATCTTGTTTTCTAGACATGATTTCATTTGAGTGTCATAATAACTTTTGTGGGTAGGTACTGTGGGTATTATGAATCCTGTTTTATAGATGAAGAAACTGAGGCTTTCAAAGTTAAACCACTTCCCAATGGCTACCCAACTAATAACTGTCAGAGGCAAGATTTGAACTCAGGTCTTGTTGAATCCAAATCCAGTGCTATCCATTACATAGTTTTGTTACATTCTAATCACAAAGTGATTGTAGGTCAAAAGTAGAACATGACAGCATGCACACACTAATTTTAATAATGGAACAGCATCTCCATGAAGACCAATACACATTGGAAGAAATAGAGAGCAACATATCTCATTCAAGGTATTGGTTCATGGATTTTTTTGTTGTAGGTAGAATCGATTAAGCTTTAAATCAAAACAATAAAAGAAAAGGTAGCCATACGTAGCCTATTTTCAGAGTCACATGGAAAACACCTCCCCCTAAAATATTCCCTCACCATTCTCATATATTTGTATTTCTACAACAAGGAATTCACTTGGCTGTGTCTTCCATGGCTCTTAATCTTCCAAATACAGATACCATTGATAGAAGAAGCATCTTAGACTTTCCATCCTATAAGACTGCACCTGTGCAAGGATGAAGTCATTGCAGAATTGTGACCCAGAATATGGGTTCACTGAAGAAGTGAGATGGGACAGTACTCAAGGGAGAGGGCTGGAGGTGCTGAAAGTTCTGAAATGACATTTCCAAATCTATCCATGGGTTTTTTCCAGGCAGGAAGCTGGACAATTTCTACCAAGGATACGGGTTTTTGTTTTTCCACCATCCAAAGGACTTCTGCCCATGGGTCCTTAGCTGTTTGTTTTAAAAAATAAAGACCTGAGTATAGTTTGGCATATTGCTTGAAAAATCTACATATGCTTGGTATCGGTGACTACCCGGGCTTAATTTCTTTCTCTTTTTTAAATCCAACAACCTCTGGGTCCCCTCTACCATCTGCAGACGTGGATAGCGTGAAGCTGTGATAGCAGAAGTGGTAATTACCACCATGCTCAGCAGCAGGCAGGTGGTAGTTTCCCCAGTGCTGTGAGAGTTCTCACGTGGACTCATGAAAACAGGAATAGAAATCTATGGCACAGAGAGGTCTTCAAATCAGGTCTAGCTGGGGTAAGGACATACAGTAGGTATCCTTTGATATTTCAACAATAGTGTAAATCAGGAGTTGGAAGAACAATTACTCTCTATCTAGTTTAAACCTTATGACAGTCAAGTCTTGCTAAAGAAAAAGATTATTTGGATTTTGGCCAATATGAATTTATCATGCACTGGGTAGGTAGATACCTAGATAGACAGAACATTTATTAAGCTCTTAATATATACTTGATACTCTGCTAAGTACCAGGGATGCAAATACAAAATAGTCCCTGTCCTCAAGGAGATTACATTCTGATGGTGGCATATAATGTACAGAGGAGAGCTGGCAAGTGATTTGGAGAGGGGGAATGCATGATAACAAGGAATCAGAGATGTCCAGAGAGGAAGTTGAGCAAGGAATGCTTATTAAGCACCTTCTGTATGCCAGCCACTGGAGATTCACAAATCAAGTTCTACTGAATCCCCCAGGATATTGAATATATAAGTCTTGGTTCTTCAAATTTGCCTTCCTGATGTGATAGAAAGACTATGCCCAAGATTTCCAGATTTGGTTTGCTACCTCCCTGAGTTACAACAGGTTTAAATGTTCTCAAACATTTTTTTTCTTTTTTGGAGGGGGGAAGGCAGGGCAATTGGGATTAAGTGACTTGCCCAAGGTCACACAGCTAGTAAGCATTAAGTGTTTGAGGCCGCATTTGAACTCAGGTCCTCTTGACTCCAGTACTGGTGCACTGCACCACCTAAGCGCTCCTCAAACATTTTTTATTGCAATATATTTTCAGCCACTGAAATTTAAATTATAAGAATAAATGAGAAAGACAAAGCAGGCAGAAGAAGGATGATGATAGGAGGGGTGTTATGGCTAAGAGGAAAGAGCCCTGATTTGGAGTCAGAAGACACAGATTCTAGGCCCAGCTATGCTCCTTTCAGCCTGTGACTGAGCAAATCAGTTCCCATCTCTAGGAATTGATTTGCTTACCTATAAAATCATGGAATTAAATTTTCTTCCAGCAGCTAGGTGATGCAGCAGATACGGCACCTGGACTGAAGTCAGGAAAACTCATCTGCTTGAGTTCAAATCTGGCCTCAGACACTAACTAGCTGTGTGATCCTGAGCAACTCTCTTAACCCTGTTTGCCTCAATTTCCTCATCTATTCAAACAAGCTGGAGAAGGAAACAACAAACCACTCCAGTATCTTTGTCAAGAAAACCCCAAATGGGGTCATGAAGAGTCAGACACAACTGAAACAAATGAACAAGAAGAAGTTTCTTTCCATGATCCAAGTTATTCTAAAAAGGAATTCAAATCACTGAACTTGAACTTTTTATTAGAAAGCACTGGATTCTTCCAAAGCACACCAGCTGATTTACAAGTAGCAGAAATTGATTTTCTTTTCCTCTAAGTCTTAATCTATATAATGGAGACATGATCACTTTTTTTTGGGGGGGGGGGGGCACTCTGACTTTATTAGCCAAAGGCAGGCCTGGCACCTCAAGTGCTCTTGGGGGGGGGGGTTCGCTTCTTCACCACCACCGGCTTCTGGCTCCGAAGGATGGCGCTGGTCCGGCGCAGAGAGGCCCTACGGAGATCTTTCCGGTACTTGTTCTTGCGGATGATGTGCCGGACGCTGTTCAGCGTGGCCCGGGCACTTTTGTTGATCGTGGTCCTGACGTAGGAGGTGGCAGGCTTCCTCTGACCTGCCTGCCGCTTCTGCACCACCACGATGCCCTTGCCATTGGCCGCCTGCTCGATGCCACCGTCTTCCAGTGGATCAGCCCGTTGCAGCGGAACGAGTTTCGGGCCTTGAGGTTGTTGGGCTCGGTGCTGTACGTCTGCTTGTTGCGCTTGATGAGGAAGCTGGAGCAGTTCCGAAGGACCATCCACTGCAGGTGGGCTGACATGGCGGAGGCTGCACTCGCTGCGGCTCCCGGAGACGGAAAGGAGCTTGCTGGGGGCAGGGCGGAGCCTTTAGTCCACTTTTTTTTTTTTTCCTTGCTCCATGGCATCCCAGTTAGAGTTGATGACTGCACTAGAATCTGGAGTCTTGAGCTATAGAGAGAATTATTTGCCTCGTGTTCCAAAAAATCTCCAGGAGGTCTTTGCTTGCACCTGGCACGTTCACACATTTGGACTGTTTAGTTAAATGTTTAAATGAATCGGCATTAGAGGGGGAAAAAAAGGTTTTCACCTCCCTTTCAGCCACCATAGTTTGGTATAACAATTATACAGCTGTTTAATTACACAATTATTCCAGCTAATTTTTGTGCTTCTGTTTATTTTAGAAATGGGCAATGCAAAATGCAGGCTGGTGATCTTTATTTAGCTCTGGGAAGGAAGTTATTAGCTAGTGGCGGAATTTGCTCCTTTGCAAGGTTTCATTATCAACATTAACCAAATATGGAAACAATTGGTCTAGACGTGCATGTGTTCCAAGATTCTGGCTTGTGTCCATCAAAGGGCAATGGAGAGGGAAGATTTGGGATGGGACATGACAGCTGAGAGGTTTGCTTCTAGGGTCCTCTTAATTAGGGACAGAGAGTAGAGGAAGATGGCAAGATTTCAGTCAACAAACATTTATTAATTGATAACTATGCGTCAGGCTGTGTGCTAAGTGCTGAGGATACAAAGAAAGGCAAAAAAATAATCCCTACCCTCATGGAGTGTACACTCTAGTTAGGGAATCAAGATGTAAATAATGATAAAAGTAGCATTTTACACTCATCTTAATAAAACAAGTCAGTATGAAATTGACATCTACGGGAAAAATAAAAAAAATATGCCCCTCACAGATAATCTCAATGAGCTGCTGTGAGGTTAATTACAGTAGAAACACCATTATCAGGCTCTTTTGGAATACCATCATTCTCTCTGCCTCTCCAAATCATGAGATGCATGAGAAAACAAATTTTCAACAAACAAACATTTTTTTAAGCATCTATTAGGCACCTATGCAGTCCAGATGTGTGAATATGCCAGGTGCAAGCATAGGCCCCCTGGAGAGTTTTCAGAACATCAGGCAAATAATTCTCTCTGGGGCTTGAGACTCCAGATTCTAACAGTCATCAGCTCTAAGAGGGATGCCATGAGGCAAGGCAAAAAAGAAGAAAAAAAAGTAGTGTGCTAAGCATTGGAAATAGAAGAAGAGGCAGAAGATAATTATCCTCAAGGAGCTCATAATTCTCAAATTGCAGAGACATAGAGAGAGATAGGGCTTTAAAAACCACCCAGTTCATTGATCTTTTCAGTTTACAACTAAGAGAAGTGAAGGTTGGGGAAATTAGGGTCTTATCAATGGGTACACGGAGATGAAAGGCCAGAGGAAGGATTCGAATACAATCTTTTTGATCCCCAATTCATTGCTCTTGCCAAGGTACGATGTTACCTCCCTCTCAGGGCTGCCCATGGAAACAAAGATTTGGGTTGAAAGAGATGTTAGTGATCAGTTAGTATAACTTCTTTGTTTCACAGGTGAGGAAACTGAGTCCCTAGAAAGGAAGTCTTCATTTTCTCATCACAGAGTTAGTAATACTTGCAGTCCTGACTCCCACAGTTGTGGTGAGGCTGAAATGAGATAATCTAGCTCATTATAACTGTTTTGCCAACTAAAGTGCCTTGTACATATCAAGACTTGCTTGCCCAATCCCACACAGTTGGTATTAGGTGGTAGAGGTAGGATTTGAAACCAGGATCAGACCCTGATCTTCTTTCTGCTATACCACACTGCTCCCCAAAGCCATAGTGTTAGTCCTCAATATGTCTTCCTTGACTATATATTTATCTCTGAATATCATTGATTGTCTGAATCTCCAATTCTAGCACTTGCTTGGCAATGTGTCTCACCTGTCTCCCCAAGCTAGAAGTTTCATGAGGGCAGTGATCACATCTTCCATTTCTCTTGGGAAGCTCCAAGATATTCAGATAGAAGTGGATAGTGCCTCCTTACCCAAAGGGAAGCTGGGGATCTATCTAGGCTGTCTCTGGCTTTATCATAAGTTATAATAGCTGACATTTATCTTACACATATACATATGTGTATATATGTGTATGTGCACGTACATATGTATTTGTGTATATGTATATACCTAATACATATACACATATATATTGCAAAAGCACTTGTGTTATGGTCAAGAAATAGTTAAGAAATATTTTCTGAAGTTAGTGGTCAGCCTGGTGAAACTCTATGGTATACAGCCACGTGAAACTCTATGAACCTGGGAAGC
>CM053587.1:320667199-320704811 GCA_028646515.1 Pseudochirops corinnae | reverse complement strand
TTATATGCTTAAAAAGTAAAAATAAGCTTTATATAATAGAGATTTAAAGTTTCATATACAATCCTTTCTTTTCTACTTTGCATGTGGAAATGCTTATTTTATTTATAATTAAATTCAGAATAAAAACCCAAATTTACTCAAGGGATTGTGGAACTGAATCTTGTAAACTAAAAGTTAATAAACAAATCAATAAAAAAAAAAAAAATAAAGCTTTTCACAACTTGGTCCCTTCCAGCCTCTCCAGTCTCCTTACATTGTACTCTCTTCCATGTACTCTACAATCCAGTCATCCCAATAAACTCATTCATTGTTCCTTGAACAAGACTTTTCATCTCCCCTCTCCATGTCTTTACACCTACTGTGCCCCATGCCTAGCATGCCCTCCCATCTTACCTTCACTATGCATCTCTAATGATGCAACTACCTCACACGCCATCAACTGTTGAAACTTTCCAAAGCACATCCATTTTTAGAAAGAATACTGTTCTTGATTGTACTTGGTGCATTGGAGAACTGGGTTTGAAATTCACCTCAAATACCTCTTGATTGTATGGTCATGTGCTAGCCCCTTAACTGTGTAATCATTTTCTCAATTGGACAGGTACACCTGGAAGTCTTTACCCAGACTGTGTCACTGAAATGTTCTCCCTTTCCACTTCTACCTCTTGGAACTATTAGTAGCTCCCTTCAAGTTTTCCCCTCAAGTACCTTTTCTGATTTTTCCAGTTGTCCTCTCCCTCCTCCATAACTTTGTATATAATTGGTTAATATCTGGTATTTATTTACCTGTAAAAATATTGTATACTCTCCAGGAGAGAGTGTAAGCTCCTTGAGGGCAGGTGCCACTTCACTTTTGTCTTTCTATCCTCAGAACTTACCACAGGGCTTGGCACATAAGTAGGTGTTTATTAATAAAGATCTTTGAGGGATTTTTTAAAATGCTAGGCTTTTATTCTCTGAAATTGACACAATGTTAAATGTTTATCAATTGATTGGCTGATTGATTGATTAATTGCTCTGTAAAGTGAGATGATGATGGTACTTGTTCTCTCCACCTCACAAAGCTATTGTTAGAGAAATGCTTTGGAAATTTTGAAATGCTCTAGAAAGATAGCTCATTATACTCACTAGCAGTATTAGAAGTTGTTTTGTTACAACTGCCTTTTAGTAGGTGGGGAAGGTCTGACTGATGTCCACTTTATGGGAATTAAATAGGAAAAAAAAAAGATGAGGAAACTGGGGAGAGAGGAGGTCTCCTAGCAAGTTAGTGAAAGAGGACATCCAATTCTCCAAGTAAGGTGATTTTTTTTAATGTGGGAAAGGAGGCTGGAAGGGCCAGTGAGGAAGAGGATTCATATCTCTCTTACCCAAGTCACAAGTCAAAGAGGAATGCTAAGGAAATCCATCATTGTCTGGCAATGGTCTTTGGACAGCTCACCCTACCCGTGGTCCACCCCTCACAGAGGAGACCAACTGACTGTGAGAACAAAGTTATCTAAGCTGGCAGCGTCTCTTATTAAAAAAAAAAAATCTGTCTCCAGATGTGTGCATGTGTGTAATGAAACCTCCAAAGTAATACATTTCCTGTTTCCCGAGATTGTCTGAACTGGTAGATAAGTCCACCAAATATTCTCATTAGACCAGTCAATCCCTGCACGCTGTTCCTATCAGCTGTCGTGCAGCAGAGAATACTGTCAGGGACTTCTGGTGGAACACAGGAAATGAGTTTGAAAACATTAATTAGACTAGAAAACTCTGGTGAAGGGTGTTTGATTCCTTGATAAACTCATGTGACCTGTCATACTACAGAGGCGGGAGAGGAATTAGAGTGGCAAAGTCCATTAAGATGATAGGATCATCATGTCCCAGAGAGAAAGAGCTGGAGAAGGGACCTCAGAGGTCAGCTAGTCCCACCTCCTCATTTTACGAAGGAGGGAACTGAGACCCAGAGACTCAAGAGACGCTTGTTCAAGGTCTATAGCTCTAGGAACTGAGTCCTGGGTATTTTATACTGGAAATTGACAAGTTGGGCCAGATATCAGCATTTCAATGGACATTAAGAGTCCCCCCACTCCTGTATAATGTCCTTGAATGATGGTGTTTTTGCTAAGTTAAATACTTAATGCAACACAAGACATTTCTGTTCACTCTGGCAGAATCAACTAAGTTTCAAATTAAAAGTCAACTTCCTTTCTGTCTGGGGTATGCTGGTTGAAGAAGGAAATTAATTAAACTGTTGATTCCTTAAGGACAAGGGACCATTTCTCCTTTTCTTTGTATCACCAGCACAATATAATTAAAGCTAGCATTTAGGTAGTGATTTAAGGTTTGCAAACCATTTTATATATGGTTAGAAACAGGTGATGCCATAGATCTGTAGTCAGGAAGACCCAAGTTCAAACCCAGCCTTAGACACTAACTACCTGTGTGACCCTGGGCAAGTCACTTAACCTCTTTTTGTCTCAGTTTCTGCAACAAATAATAACAGCACTGACCTCCCAGGGTTGTTGTGAGGATGAAATGAGATACTATTTGTAACATGCTTAGCCCAGTGCCCGGCACACAGGAGGTCCTATGTAAATGTCAATTATTCCCTATTCCCATTACACAACTTGAACCTCACAACAACCCTTTGAGTGAGGCAGCTACCATTATTATCCTCATCTTAAGATGAAGAAACTGAGGCAGAGAGAGGTTAAGTAACTTGCCCAGGTTCTGAGGCAGGATTCAAACTCAGGTCTCCCTCATTACAAGTCCAGAATTCTATCCACTAAACCCCTAGCTGCCTTCTTAGAGAGTGGATCTGAGATTTCAGTGGTGGAGATTTGCAGATGAGGAAGGTCTCTTTTCCAGTGCAGGTCAGCATCTTTTCTGGACTTTGTAGCTTAGAGAATAGCCTGGGCCACTGAGACATTGAAGGGCTTGTCCAGGTTCACAAAGCTCATATGTGTTGGAGGCAGGACCTGAATCCAGATCTTCTTGGCTTTGAGGCCAGCTCTCTATCCATGGTGCCTTTCACACGTTGCCTCCTATGTTGTGCGTGCTCAGTAAATGTTCATTGAGTTGGACTGAATTACTGCAAGCTAAGTGCTTCTCAATAAAGGGTAGAAGTGCCTTCTTATCTTTAGTTTGCTGGCCACTGCAGACACACTTACTTAGACATAAAGAAAGCTTGGAGAAATGGATCAGTGGTCAAAGGATAGGAACAAATAGCTCTCCAAAGAAGAATTATAAGCTATTGACAACCGTAACAAAGACCGAGTGTTATTAAACGTCAGTCATTATTTATGATAGAAACTTCCTTTACAACAAGATTTAATGATTATAATTTCTTTAAAAACCCCAACAACACAGTCCATAAAACCAAACCAATCCAGCACATCTGTTCTTACGTGTCCTTTTCTTTGCCTAGGGGGAAAAAGATAAATTAGTCTTCTATTCAGAAGATAGCCAATGGGAATGAATGACTTCTAAAGTGTGCAAAGAGTTTTGGATCTCAAAATTATTTTTAAGGGCCAATTCACTATAAGTTCCATTCTTTCCTAAATTGGATAATTATCCTTTTGAACACAGACCACTTCTCCCAAAGCAACATTCCGGAGTCTGTACACATGATCCTTTTTAAGTACTGTCATTCCCTTGGATCTGAAGCTGGGAAGTCACACTTTGCTTGGGATTTTACATTTGTTCTCTTGGTTTGGAGACTCTCCCAAGGATCAACTGTCTTTCTAGCAGAAGTTTCTGATCTCCCTGGGCACCACTAACAAGGATGTTTACACAGAAAGTGGTGAGAGTCCCTGAAGGATTTTTGTCAAAGTTTTTATTTTAATTTAAGGAAATACACAAATAGTTTTTCAATTGATATGACTATGTGTTTTGGGAGACATTTTGTAAGCTCCTTGAGGTGGTATTTCTGTATTCCCAAAGTATTGGACATATTGAAGATGTTGATTACATCTTTGATGACTGGTTTTAGACCAGGGGTAAGCAAACTATTGCACTGACATCACCAAGTGGTTTCTGAGATAGGGGTTGGTACCATTTTTATCACCCATCAACAAATGCACTGCTTCCTTTTTCTTTCTTGTTCCTTTTCCTTCCTTGTCTCTCTTGGCTCTTGATTTGCATTCCTTTCAATTCCTGGGATCATAGATCTTGAGCTGAAAGTCACCTAGAGACTATTCAGTTCAACCTCCTTGTTTTACAGATTAAGAAACTGAGACCCAAAGATGTTAAAATGACTTGCCCAAAGCCACAAAAGCAGGAAGAGGCAGAGTTGGGCTTCAAACTCTTGCCTTGGTGCTTTTTCCCTTTTCCTATTTCAATAAACAACTCTTTATTTTCCCTCTCTTCCACCTCCTCCTGCCTAATTTATAATAAAAAGGGAAACCAAAGAAATGGGACCTGATATCATAAGCGGATAGGACCCCCTGGAGAAGACAAAGGCTATTCACTGTAAAATGCTTTAGATTATACTTCTGACTCTACTTTGGCTTTGCAAGGAGAAACACCATCTCATCATGTCAGATAGGGATGAAGGAGATGATTGTGGCAGTAGGCATCTGGGTGAAGGGAGAGAAGGACAAAGGGAGAAGAGGGAATTCTCGGTGAATGGTCTCCATTTTATTTTAGTAAAAAATGAGGTAAGGTTCTTAGCTGAGAGGGTAGGAAGTAGGGGAAGCCATGGGAGGTTTGAGGAGAGATGACAAGGGTTGGAAGTATCACTTTGGTAAGTGGCACAGTGAGTTGATAAGGGAGATATAGAAGTATTGCCTAGCAGCAGTGAGGACCCAGTTGACATTATATAACATAAGTTTGTAGTGGACCTAATCAGAATGGTTGTGTGATTTGTTTCACCTGTGTTTAGCTGCACAAGTATAGGAGAAAAGGCAGCAGATGGTGACAGTGATCCAAGGCTGAGCCTTGGCTGGAAGATTAATTTGATATGTAAGTGGAGGATTATAAACTTCCTTGATTTCACAAAGTCATTTATATTTTAAATCAGTGATGCCCATGGCTGCCACATCTCTGACTGACAAGTAAGTTGAGTGTTTGCTGACTACAGTAGTTTTTCGAATTCCTTTGGTGTCCTTGGGACAAGTGATTTATCAGTTAAAATTTTGTATAAAATTGGCATAAATAGTGTCAATGTGTTTCTTCTATCCCACTTCCATCCCACTTTTCAATCTGAATAACATGTTTAAGTAGGTCAGATTATAATTGTCTTCATTGCAAAACATTTTTCTGATATTTATTCTTTCTTTTCATTTTGCATTCATTTTAATCTTTGTTCTAATTAATCAGTTAGTCTAACTACACAGCGAGCTGATTCAGCCATGACTACTACATCAGGAATGAATAGTTTCCTATTTGTTAAAATATAATCAAATGTGTTTTCGTGATCTTCATTGGTGCTCGTTATGGCAAGTGTCTTCCAAATCCTTTTTTCAAGAATATATTTATTATATACAGGCATGAGACTCTGGGTAATCTATAAGAATTTGACCTCTCTCATTGCTTCCTCCTGAACCATATTTTTTGGAAATATTTTCTGCCATTTTTGCCTCATCACTTTTGCAGCATGGTATATACCAAGAACATAGAACTTGGAGGCAGGAAGACCTAGGTTCAAATCCTGCCCTAGACACTTACTTGTGTGAGTCAATTTGCCTTTATCAGCCTTGGGTTTCTGCATCTGTACAATGAGGATAATAATAGTGCCTATCTCCCAGCATTGTTGTGAGGATCAAACAAGATGATGTACAGAAGGCATTATTCACTATGATTAAATTACCAAGTATCAAAATATACATCAATTAAATCATGAGGGTTTTGCTGAGTTCTTCACACAATTTCTCTACTTTACTAATTACAACAGAGACTGGCACATAAGCTACAATTATTTTCATGGTGATCTTTTTGCAGATACTGAACACAAGCACTTTGATAGTAGATGATCAAATGTCCCATGAGATAATGCTGTGTTTGGGCTGCCAGTGAAGCCAACCCTACCAAGTCCTTTACTTGCCTTTCTTTAGAGATTCTGTGAGTCAAACCTCAAAGGAGGGTCATCAAAAAACTGCCCGAAGGCCAAATCTGGCCAGCTACCTGTTTCTGGATGAGATAAGAATGGTTTTTATGTTTTAAAATAAAATTTTATTGTATTTAAAAGGTAAAAACATTTTTGGCTGTACTCATCTTAAACAACTAATTACAGTTTACATAAACTCCTATATTTTGTTTTCATTTATAAAGAAATTGTCAAGATTGATGTGATTCATTTGGTCCAGGATTATACCCACTCATTGGTCATTAGATAAAGATGGGCATAGGTATTGGACCCATGATTTCATTTTCAAGGGGAAATCCTGGATGTGAATCTTTATTAAAGCTACTTCTCTGAACCTTAGTCTTAAAGAGCTAACAGGGACAGTGAGAGGTTAAGTAACTTGCCCAGGGTCACAAAGTCAGTATATAACAGTCTGGACTTAAATCTAGGACTTCCTGGCTCTGCCGCATACTGGTCATTGGAGTAGGATCTCTGATTTTGAGTACCAACAACTACACCAGTAATTATAGATGGTATAAAACCGATTCTTAGCACCCTGTCCCCTTTCCCACCTCTGGATCACTGTCACTGCAAAATACAAGGAGACCACATAGGATCATGGGTCATATTGCCCATTTCTTTGTTTCCTGGATTGCCGTGGTCAAAGAATTCCTCACCAAAGACTGGTGATAAGCCTCATTTGGTACTAAGCCAAATTGGTATCATTAATCAGACACAATCTAGTTCCAGGATGGTCCTCTTTTCTTAGCAATGTAGAAAGGATCTTCAGCTCTGCTGGCATAGTTATTTATGCCAACTTGGGTTCATGATGAAAAATCAAAGGAGAAGATCTTTCAGGAGGACTCTAGCATATAGGAATCACTTAATAAATGCCTGTGGAATTGAGTTGAATATTTACAAAGAAAAACTGACTTTTTTATACAATAATGCCTTCCCACTATATTTCAATATAAATATGCTTGACCTCCAGAGAAGCAAACTCTCTGGACAGGTATACCTAATCTACAAATAGTTTCAGGAGCTGGAAGAAAATGTGAGTCACCCATTAGGGGATAACCAAATACCCACCTGATATTTAGCATGATAAGAAGACTGGAATTGTCAAGACCAGCAGTTCACAAGTTTTCAAATTTGTTTTATGAAATATTTTAATAACAGTATTTCAAAATAGTTGGTTTGGGAAAAAAAATAAAATGTAATTTAAAAATAATTGGTTTCCTTTGTAATCCCACATATTTTATTCATTTAAAAACATGATTCTGAGAAGGGGGCCATGGGCTTCACTAGGCTGCCAAAGGGGTCCAGGATACACAAAAGGTTAAGAACACCTGTTCTAGGCTCATTACCCAGACCAACTAGACCTTTACTCCAGAGTTGCCCAATGCCTGCTGCTCTTTTTTTCAGTGGTAGAAGACCGTTCTTTATTCATGCCTAAAGTTATCTTATGCTATCATTTCTCAGAGTGAGAAGTTAATTAGCATTGCCCAATATGGCTACAGACACCTCAACAAAGAACTATCCATCCTTGGTTTGACTCCTTAAACAGCCAATTACAGGGCAGTGAGCAAAGTCCCTGTGCTGTCTTCAACTAAATGTGACTATCAGTACTAAGATATGAAAAAGTAGGTGTGGTAGTACATGCCTGAAAAATCTGATATTGGGAAGGAAGGCCGAGGCTGGCGGATTGCTTACTGGGAGTTCTAACCGGCAGTGGGCTAAGCCAATCCGATAACCACATTAAATCCAGCACCAAGGTGGGAGGGAGGAGGAGGTGGAGAAATGGGAGGGGGAGTGATCCACACAGGTGGGCTGATCAGTAATGGCCACTGTACTTCCAGCATGTGAAATATAGTCTCAAAATAATAATAAATAATAATAATAATAAAGAAATGAGCAATATTTATTTGGAAGCTAAAAATTCAACAGGAGACAATGCTAATGGTGGATAGTAACCTAATTAGAAGTTCAGAGAGGCCCTGCAATAAATGTGGCGCTGTATGTAAAGGACTTTGCAAGTCTGAAAGTTTTCTTCTTATATTCGATGGGGTTCTTAAAGAAACAGTTCAGGGGCAAGTCATCTTCCTACTGTTGTTCCTTATGTTTAATAACCAATCACCAAAGGGATTGCTTTTGTCAGCTGATAAAATATTAGGATGGAAGGAAAGAAGCATTTATTAAGTGCCTTCTCTGTGTAAAGCTCTTCACAAATAGTATCTCATTTCACCATCACAACCACCCTGGGAGGCAGACAATATTATTATCCCCATTTTACATTTGAGAAAACTGAGAGGTTAAATGACTTACCCAAGGTCACACAGATAGTAATGGTGGGAAGGCTAGATCTGAACTCAGGTATTCTTGCCTCCAGGCCCAGCCCTCTAATCTACTGTGCTACCTAACTGCCTCACTCTTAGCTCTTTTCTGGGTTAGACTTTGGGCAGATTATTTAAACTCTCTGGGCAACAGCATCCTTCTCTGTAAAATGAAGGGGTTGATTAAATGGCCTATAAAGTGTCTTAAGGATCTAACTCCATATTCTTCCATGCACAGATGAATCTGTTTTCCTACGTGATTAGAACCAAAGTTGTCTTAATGCTTTGATGGTCCCGATCTGACCAAAATCTAGAGGGGGAGAAACCTTCCCCTCTATAACACATCTAACAAATGGTCCTCCATCTTTTGCTTGAAGGCTGCTGGTGAAGGGGGAACCCCTCTCTCCCTAAGGCCACCCCTTCCATGTTAGGGTAGCGCTAAATTACCTGGCAGCAAAATTCACCTCTTTATAATTTCTACCATTCACTCTTACTCTGCCCTGGAAGACCAAACAAAGCATGTCATATACCTCAAATACTAGAAGCTAGTTCTTACGTCCCCTCCCTGAGTTTCTCCAGCCTAGTCACTTCCAGTTGTTCTCATGGACCTTCATTTGGCAAGACCCAAGACTCTTTACCATCCTGGTGAGTGTTGTAGGGTCTCCCTTACAGGAGAAAGAACAGTCAGAGGACCTGGATTCAAACACTACCTCCACTGCTTATTACTTAATGACCTAGGTCAATCAATGAACAATTATTTATTAAGGGTCTCCTGTGGAGCCAGCTCTGAGGATACAGTCCCTTTCCCCATGTAACCTCCATTATGACAAAGGAAACAACACACATGTGTGAACACATATGTACATACGTGTGGGAATATATGTATATACGTGTACATACACATATAGTGAGTGCCTCAAAAGACTTTGTATACTTGTAAATCTTATATATGCATATCCGTACATATATCTACATATATATGCATGTGTTCCTGTGCATGTGTGTATATGCACGTACATGCATGTGTATGTATATATCCAAAGGAGATAAAAAGTAACATTGCCAGAGAAGGCATTAGCAGCAGCTAAGGGGATGAGGAAGATCTTCTTGTAGAAGGTGCCATTTGAGATTATTGAAGGAGACCAGGAATTTCAAGAAGTAGAGATAAGAAGGGAGAACTTTCCAGTCAGGGGGGCAGTCATTGCAAAGGCACAAAGATGGGAGAAGTTGTGTCAGGTACGAAGAATAGCAAGAAAACAAGCCATTTCACCTCTGTTTCAAATGACAGGGTTGGACCTGATGGCCTCTGTGGTCCCTTTTCATTTCTATTTATGATCCCATGATCCTCTTGGCCAGGAGTTCTTCATCTGGGATCTGTGAACTTGTTTTTGGTTTTCTGATAGCAGTATTTCTTTTTTAAAACTTATTTTATTTTGAATTTATGGAAAAACAAGCATTTTTATAACGTAGTATAATAAAAAAGATGATTGCACATGAAGCTGCAAATCCATTATATACTACTTGCTATTCCCTCTAAACATACTACAAAGTTAACATGTAAATTTCTTTTTGTTCTTCTCTCCACAATTGGTTTTATTTGCGACCTTATGTGTTTTTACTTGATGCATTGAGCAGTGCTATTTTGAGAATGGATCTGTAGAAATCTCCAGACTGCTTCTGAAGGGGTCCGTTCCACAAAGCATAATTAAAAACCCCTTGTTTTAGAAGATGCTCTCAACCCAGCATTTATCCTATGGAACTGTGAACAGCAGAGATTTGAATCACAAGGTCCCATTATTGTCACCTGATCATCACACTTGAATAAGCATGAACTGCTTTGGCTGGTATTCTGCTCTTCCAATAATCAGGTGAGAGCATCCTCCCTCCCTCCCTCCCTTTCCAGCTGACCTGTGGCAGCAGAGGAGAAAAGGCAGGGCTCTTACGGAGACAAGCATCCCATCTCCAAACACACTTGGGCAGCTTTGACAAGCAAGGCCTCTCTGCGTGTAACAACCCCATTACTGAAGCACCTCTCTGCCCTATAATGCAGCTAAGAAAATTACACATCTGAGATTTCCCTGCTCAGGGCCGTCTGACTTCTAATGAATACAACTCATAGGACTGCCATGCAAATTAAAGATGGCATGTTAATATATGCAACCTTATTGGATATTGCTTTAGCTCAGAGTGATGCCATTTGGACCTCTGGGAAGGGTTATATGTCTCTATGTGTCAATATCACATTCCTTTTGTCCTAAAGATGAGGTGATCCCATGGGAGGGAATGTGGTAATGTGAAAAAAACTAATAAATTTGGAGTTACCAAGGGTGAGTTTGAATCATGGCCCTGCCACTCATTATCTGTGTGACATTGGGCAAATCAATTCATCCTTTAGGCCTCAGTTTCTTCATCTATAAATTGGGAGGAAAAGTTGTCTTACAAGACTTCCAACTGTATAAACTATCTCTCTGTGATCCTACAATAGAGAATTTCTTCCCCAAGCTTGGTGAATTTCAGAGATACAGAACTAGAGAATTGGAAGGGGCTTTGACAGCCATTGAGTCCGACCCAAATATGAAGGGAATCCCTTCTATACTATACCTGATGTGTCTCTGCTTGCAGACCTCCAAGGAGGATGTTTTCACAACATCAAGATTATACTGGCCTCTGGGCACCTTCCCCCATCATTCCTTGGTTCTACCCTCTGGTGTC
Organism: Pseudochirops corinnae; assembly: GCA_028646515.1. NCBI lineage: Eukaryota > Metazoa > Chordata > Mammalia > Diprotodontia > Pseudocheiridae > Pseudochirops > Pseudochirops corinnae. The sequence continues at coordinate 320,693,717 of CM053587.1, read as the reverse complement.
AAACAGAATGAGATGATGTATGGGAAACATTTTACAGATCTTCAAGCACATTAATATTAAGGATTGTAAGCCATGGGACCAGTCTTTGGAGATTCTAAGTTTGATTCCTGCTTTTTCACAGCAGATCTTCCAAGAGAGCTGTCACCCTGCCCCTGAGCCTTCTCTACTCTAGATCAAACAACCTCGGTTCTTTTAACCAATACTCATGTCATCTGGGTGCAAGGTCCTTCCCCATCCTGGTTTGACCTCCTCTGGACACTCCTTAGATTTGCCCACATGGAAAAACAGCCCATAGATAGAGAAGGGACACTAGAGATGTCTTAGTCAATATTAACAATAATAAAGGATAGCTAGGTGGTGCAGTGGATAGAGCACCAGCCCTTGAGTCAGGAGGACTGAGTTCAAGTCTAGCCTCAGGCACTTACTGTATGACCCTGGGCAAGCTTTAGAGGTTGGAAAGTGCTTTATGTACATAATCCCATTTAAAAGGTAGATACTATAGGATTTTATTTTTTTGTTCCCATTTTTGCAGAAGAAATCAAGAGATCAAGAGAGTTTAAGTGACTTGCTCATGGCCAAAGAGCTGGTGTTACAGGAGTGAAACCCAGGTCTTTCTGGCTCCAAGTCTAATACTCTATCCATGAAGCCGCACCTTCAAAATGGACAAGTAGGTGGTACACTGGACAGAGCACCTGGTCTGGAGTCAGCAAGACCAGAGTTCAAACCTGACTTCCTCATATACTTGTGTGACCCTGGGCAAGTCACTTACCCCTGTTTGCCTCAGTTTCCTCATCTGTAAAATGAACTGGAGAAGGAAATGGCAAACCACTCCAGTATCTCTGCCAAGACACTGACAAGAGCCAGCCATGACTGAAATGACTGAATAACAACAAAACCTGTATGTGGCACTTTAGGGCTTATAAAGCATTTTACATGCGTTAACTCACTTGCTCCTTATAACAACCCTACGACGCAGGAGCTATTGTTATCCTGATTTTACAGAGCAGGAAACACAGAGAAGTTGACTGATTTGTCTAGGACCACACAGCTTTTGAGTCTGAGGCAGGATTTGAACACAAGTCTTCCTGACTCCAGGTCCATCACTCTATCCATTATATCACCCAGCCCTTGGTGCCAACATTGACTGGCTTAGTCAATATTTACAGATGAAGACAATGCAGGCCAAGAGAACAGCAGGGGCTTTCCCAAAGTCCCAGAGTGAGTAGCAAAGGTGGGATTTGAACCCAGCTCCCCTGACTCCAGATTCAGTGCACTTTCCATTTCAGCACACTGTGGCCATGTGTTCTTCACCATGGAGCACTTACACATTTAAACACATATGTGTGTACTCAGGACAAAAGCAGTCCCCACACTGACCCCCGAATTCCATGGTTTGCTGTGGGTCAGCTGATCATTGTCTGGCTCTCATTAGAGATGTCAATTCCTTGTTTAATTCTTAACCTGGAGTGTGTAAAGTCAAGGTGCGTGCATAGGAGCAAGTGTATATGTTTACAGATATATGCATGTACATGTATGTATACATGGGTGCACACGCATGTAGATGTCGATAGAGATAAATGCATTTCAATATAATTGGTTCATTTGAAATCCTACTCTTTAATTTTATCCATTTTAAAACATTCTTCTGAGTCTCAGCACATAGGGTTCACCAGACTCACAGAGTCCGGATGGCCTCTGGAGAGGCCTCACACAATACCTCCCCTTGAATTTCACTTCCAAGACTGGGTCTACTTACATAAGCTATAAATAACCTACTCTTGTTGTTAAATGGTTCCAAAACCAGTCAATCAACAAAAATATATTTAAGTACCTACTGAGTGCAGCGAGCTGGGCCAGGTGCTTGGAGAGAAATAAAGCTTAGAAAGGCAATGTGGCCTAAAGGAGAGAGAATTAAACTTGGCATCCAAAGACCTGAGTTTGTGCCTGACCTCGGACTCTCTGAGTGACCCATCCAAGTCACTTAACCTCCCTGTGACTCAGTTTCCTCATCTGTCAAACAGGGAGGAGTAACAGCATTCATTTCACAGGGTTGCTGTGGGGATTGAATGAAATGATGCGTATAAAACACCATGCAGATCTTGAAGCCTTATATAAATGTCAACTATTATAAGAGACGGGGCCTGCCTTTGTAGACTCATAAGATTATAGAATGTTAGCTCTAGGAAGGACATTAGAAATCCAGCCCAATTCTCTCATCTTATTAATAGCTAGCCTTTAGACAGTACGTTAGGGCTTGCACAGCACTTTACACAGATCATCTCATTTGACCCTCAGATCATCCCCAGGGAGGTAAGCGCTATTATTTATTATCCCATTTTCCAGATGAAGAAAGTCAGACTCAGAGAGATGCTTGCTCAGAGGCACATAGCTAGTATCTGAGGCAGAATTCAAACTCAGGTCTTCCTGACCCCCCAGTCCAGTACTCTATTCCATACTGCATGATCAGGTGTCTGACAGACAAGAAAACCGACATTCCTCCCCGGTAACTCTATCCCAGGGCCTAATTGTGACACCAAGTTTAGTTGGTTAATAAGCACCAATCAATCAGTTGTGGTGTTTGTAGCTTAACAGGGTGATAAGGCACCAATGCAGAGAGTTACAATGTGATATTCTAACTGTGTTAGAGAAGTACAAAGCCAAGAATATTCTCCACCTGAGGAATGAAGGAAGACTTCCTGGAGGAGGTGACATCTTAGCTGAACTTGAAAGAATAGGTAGTTGTTCAATAGGGAAAGAGGATGAGGGAGGACATTCCCTGTATAAGGAACAGATTGAGAAAAGGCTCTGTGGGCTGAGAATGCAGGTGTGGTATCAGAAGTATGTGGATACAGGGGAAGGAAGGAGGAAAGGAAGGAAGGAAGGAAAGAAGGAGGGGAGGAAGGAGGGAAGGAAGGGAAGAAGGAAGAAAGGAAGAGGAGGGAGGGAGGAAGGAAGGAAGGAAGTAGAGAAGGGAGGAAAGAAGGGAGGGAGGGAGGGAGGAAGGAAGGAAGGAAGGAAGGAAGGAAGGAAGGAAGGAAAGAATCTCGGTTGTCTGACTCCATGGGACCACAGTGCTTAGCAGAGGTGAGATTCAAACTGTGGCATGGCACTTAGATTCCCTAGGCTTCAGTTTTCTCATCTACAAAATGAAAGGCTTGAGTTAGATGGCCTCTAAGATCCCCTCCAGCCCTAGAGTTATGACATTTGAGATTGTGATGACATGAGTCCCAGTCCGTTGAGATTCCCCACTCCAACAGGGAAATGTAGCCCAGGGAGGGAAAAGGATTTCACCTAGGTTACACTCCTGGCAGAAGTGAACTTGAACCTGGCTCTTCTGCCTCCCTGCACAAGGCTCCTTTTGCTAAGTCACACGGTCTCTTGCCCTGCTCCTTGCTCCTACAACACTCACCTGGACAGATGGAAGATGTGTTGGTAGACTTAAAAACTGGCTGAGTTCTTACTACATACAGGACACTGTGCTTGGTGCCTTCACTACAGGGAGCTATAGACCTCTCCTTGGGGAATATGCAATACAGTATAAGGGAGGTGTAAGGGGCAGGTCAAAGCCGCAAGTAACAGGAGACACAACAAAGTGAGATAAGTGACAAGGGAGAGTTCACACTGTGAAGCGCATACTGCGCGCGCGCGCACACACACACACACACACACACACACACACACACACACACACACATACACACGAGGTTTTCTGCAGGGGATTGCCTGAGTGAGAGGAAACGCCTAATGGGATCTGCCTCTGCCCAAAAAGTATGATACCTCTGTGCAGAATTCAGGTAGAGCTGGAGATGGGGCTCTGGCAGCCCAGCTCACTTGGACAGAAGCCATTAGTGAATTTAGAATCATACATCAGGGCTGGGTGAAGTACTCCACTGACTGGATCTTTGACTGCAATCCAGTTCTGTTTGAAGGGATCAATGGAATAAGAGGTGGGGGTATCATGGTAAGGGAGGTTGAGATTCAGAGCACCTGACTTCAAATTCCAATGTGCCATAATGGATGAGACACTGATAGTCCTGGATTCAAATCCCAACTCAATTTATTATCTGTGTGACCCTGGGCAAATCACTAAACCATGTCGTGTCTCAGTTTCCCCATCTATAAAACGGTGACAATGGTCTTGATAGTCCCTGATGCTCCTTTGACTTTAAATACATGATCTTATACCTCTAAGGCCTAGGGCATGTCTCTGAGTCTCCATTTCTTTATTTACTTCCTCAGCCTCATAGCTCTTCTGCTAAATTATAATCTATACCTCATAGGGTTGTGGTGAGGTTTATGAGATAACATAGGTTCAATTCAATTCTTTAAGCATTTGTTATATTCCGACCATATGCTAGGCACTATACTTTGTGAGAGAGGATGTGTGGTATACTGCATAGCCCAGGAGTCAGGAAAAAAATGGGTTCAAGTCCCATCTCTGACATATAATGGCTATGTGACCATGGGTAAGTGACAACCTTTCACTGCTCTAGGCCACTTTGAGTCTATAAGTTGCAGAGCAGATTTATATTTGTAGAGACAGGTTTCTCACAAGGAGCTTCTTATATCAAGGACATCAACTCCTTTTCCTTGACACATGCCAGGATTTGTGCCTCACAAATGTTATAGGGCTGTGTTATGAGCAAGGCTGTTTTTGCTTGTTTCTCCCTATTCCAGCCCATTCTCCACTGAGCTTACCCCTCTACTCGGTGGCTCCCTATTATTTACAGGATCAAATAGAAAACCTTCTATTTGCCTTTTAAAACCTTTCTCAACCTGGCCCCTTCCTACCTTTCCAGTCTTCCCAACACCTTATCCCCTTAATGTGGGATACAATACAGTAATACTGGCCTTCTTGGCTTTTCTCCAACAGAATATTCTACTTCCTGACTCTGCCTTTTTGCATTGGCAAATTCCCTAGGCCTGGAACATTCTCCTTCCTCATCACTGCTTCCTGTCTTCTCTGGTCTCCTTCAAGAAACAGATTAAACCCTACATTGTACACAAAGCCTTGCTTAGCCCTAAACCCCTCCTCCACTGCTAGTATCATCTCCAATTTACTCTTTATCTCTCTTGTATATATGCGGCTTGTAAGCAGTCTCCTCCATTACATTTTATGCTTCTTAAGGGAAGGAACCACTCTTTTTGCCTTTTTTTTTTAACCTTTGGTGCTCCAGTGCTTAGCACACTGCTAGGCACATAGCAGACTTGTTACTATTGACTGACTGATTGTGGATTGAAATTCTTGAAAATAGACTGGTGAGGACTCATTTTTCATCAGTGGGAATGATGAAACTCTAGGCAGCTCAAAGACAGTGGTGATTGGTCCATTCAGATGTTCTACAAGAATATGTGTGTCTCTCAGATATTTGTCCTAAGTAACAGAACTTCTTTGCTCAGTGCGCTGTTCAATTCATCATTTCTACATTACTACTAAAGAGCAGGATGATTGATCCCACTGTTTGGGAAAGGGTATGGGTTCAGCACAAGCTAGAGTTATCCCCCAAAGATATCAGAAGAAACTGAAAAGTCTTGAACCAGCATAAATGTCCTGAGGATGTAATTATCTTGCCACTCTGGAGCAGGGTGGGGGATGCTGTCCTAGAGGAGAAAAGTCTGTAGAACTCTTTTCCAGAACCCAGGAGAAGAAGGTCACCACCACCTATTTCCCAGAGTTCTTTCACCAAGCCAACCTCATTTCCCCAGTTATAGGAACTTGGCAAGATCACATAGGATTCTATAAAAATTGCATGGTGATGATTTCCTTTCATTTATTTAATAGCACATAATTGTCCTCCCTCCCTCCACGCTCCTCTTGATCTCTCTTTATTCTTTATCCACTGTTTATAGCACTTGGAAACAAAGCTGTTTTCCTTCTGAAAAAGGCCGCTCTTCAAGGCTGATTGTAAATAGCCTTGGCAGCCAGGATGGGATCTAAGTAAACTCACGAAGTGGGCAAAATTTGTTTTCTCTCCCTTGCTGTGCATAAAAGTCTCCTTTTTTCCTTGTCTCTAAGTACACATGCATGCATGCGCGTGTGCGCGCGTGTACACACACACACACACACACACACACACACACACATACCTTCAGCACTCCAAACCTGTCTTAACCCATGATGCCATCCTGATCTTCTCTCCCTATTTGCTAAGTAAGGAGGAATTAGTAAATTAAGAGGTGATTCATGCTAACAAGCTGCTTGTCCAGTTAATATTATTTCAATTTCATTCTCAGGGGTCTGTGGTTCCATTCATGGAGGTTCCTTAGTTTCTTTTCTTTGTGCAATGAAACAGATCAGAGCAGATGATCTTCCATGAACTAATATGTTATGATTCAATGACCCCTCTCCATCACTTCAGATAACAGCCTCTCCATGACTTAATATAACTGTTCTCTCTATTTCCAGGCCCTTGCTGCTTGGACCAGAGACCTGATGGTGAGAGTTTTAATCCTTTCAGTTCTGGAACTATCCTGAGAAGTGAGAGTCTCTCTTGGGTCACTATTTCAGACAAATTCAAGCCATGCTTGACTTTATTCTCTACTCCTCAGGCCATTCTTGGCCTTATTTCTTACCTAGCCTTAATCACGGAATGGGTGTTGCCTCCATCAAACTGAGACCTCAGAAAGACCATAAGTTCAGTATCTTCTAGTACATCTGGGGTCATCTCTAGTCATCCTGATCTTTATCTTACCCCTAGACCCAGATGGCTCTGGAGGAGAAGGTGAAGTTGATGACTTTGCATAGCCTTTCCTCACTTAAATCCAATTCATTTGCAAGTCAAGACAGCACCTTTCTAAAGTCAGGGTCACAACAATTCCTCAAGCATCTTCTCCACAGCCTCTGGGCTTCCTAATGGGTACTTTCCACCTCAACCCTTTCCCACTCTCTATTTCTATAACTATAATCAAATTGATACTGCCATTATTCTTGGAAATGGTGTGTCAATGCATTCCCCCAATGCTCCACTAACCATCCTTATAACTTTCTTTGCGTGTGTTTTTCCAAATTTATTATTTATTTTTTCATTCTTTTTTTTAATTTTGAGCTACAAATTCTCTTCCTCCCTCCCCTCCATATATGATGCCAATTATACACATGAAATCATGTAAAATATTTCCATATTAGCCATGTTTCAAAAACAAAAAAGCAAGAAAGATATATATACACTCATGCCTTTCAAAAGTATAATCCTCCTCCACGACATAGATGGGCCAGCTGTGGTTCAGCTTCAGTTAGCATATGCTTTTCTCTAGTGACTACTATAACCAAAGAGATTGAAAACTCGACTTAGATATTGCAAGGAAGTATGCACAGAGTCTATGGACCCACCCAAAGATGATTGCTCCAAATCATCTTTGCAAGTGTTTTCTCCTATCACAGAAAAACTCTGTCTTAGAGCTGGGTGGAAGGGACCTCAGAGGCTCTTGAGCCCAACCCACACCTGAACAAGAATCCTTCCTACTGAATCCTGTAAAGTATTCTTACAGGCTTGATTTAAAGATTTCAGGTGAGGGGGAGCTCACTACCTTGCAAGGTAGCCATTCCACTATGGGGCAACTCTCTCTCTCTCTCTCTCTCTCTCTCTCTCTCTCTCTCTCAGGAAGTCCAATGCATACAGTGACAACAGAGTCATATTATTCTAGCATCATATGATCAAAAGTGACTCTGATACATAAGGACCTGGAGGAAGGTATGGAGAGCAAGATGGGCAAGACACTTTAACCTTTCTGAGCCTCAGTTTCCTCATTTGCACAATGAGGATAATATTAGCAGTAGTGCTGTTCAATTGTTTTTTAGTCACATCCAACTCTTTGTGACCCCATTGCGGGGTTTTCTGGGCAAAGAGACTGCAGTGGTTTGCCATATCCTTCTCCAGCTCATTTTATAGATGAAGAAACTGAGGCAAACAGGGTTAAGTGACTTGTTCAAGGTCACCCTGCTAGTAAGTGTCTGAGGCTGGATTTGAACTCAGGTCTTCCTGACTCTGGGCCAGGTGTTCTATCCACTTGTACCACATAGCTGCCCATAGCAGTAGTATTCATGGGGTAATTGGGTAAAAGTTGACTACCAGATGAGTGCATGATTTAAACCTCTCTGAGCCTGTTGCCTTCTCTGTACAATAAAGAGAATACTAACAGTAGCACCCACTTTACAGGGCAGTTTGGAGGCACAAAGGTGATAATAACCATATAGTGTTTAGCAAATTTTAAAGTGTTATAGAAATATCAGTTGTGATTATTATTAGGACCAGACCTGCTACTTCATTGTAGAAGGAACTCCCAGGTCCAGAAGCTCCCTCTATTGCTGTATATATTTTTACATGATTTCACATGTATAATGCTACTTAGCAATAGTAGAGTCTTAGAGAGTTGCCTAGAGCACTGAAAAGTTAAAGGATTTACCCAGGGTCACATATACAGTCTATGTCAAAGATGTCAGTTCCTCCTGACCCAGGAAGGCAGCTAGGTGGTAGAGTGTATAGAACACTGAGCCTGGAGTCAGGAAGACCTGAATTTAAATCTAGCCTCAGACACTTACTAGCTGTGGAACTCCAGCCACATCCTTTAATTCTATCTACCTCAGTTTCCCCATTGGCAAAATGAGCCATAGAAGGAAATGGCAAACCACTCCAGTATCTTTGCCAAGGAAACCCCAAATGGGGTCATAAAGGGTCAGACACAATCGAACAATGCCATGAATCAAAGGTCAACTCTCCATGCACTATACTATAGTGCCTCGCAAATAGTTATCATCATCATCATCTTTGTGGTGGGTGAAAGATGAATGACTGAAGAAACAAAGGTTTGATCTTCCAAGCACTGATTTATTAAGCAATTCATAGCAATTGCCTAATAAAGTGGGACCAGACCTCCTCAGCTTAGGCCTGGGCCCCAGATGCTCTGGGAGACAGACTTTTGTACTCTCAAAACAATTAGTCAGATAAGACCAATTAACCAAAAGGACACGATACAATGTTAGACAATCTTATTTCTATTTAGAGGAAAGATTAGAGGCTTTCCATATGGGAGGGGAAGGTGAACAGGTGCAACTTCCTGAAAAGGAGGTGTCCTTCTCTCCCACGTGTCTGTAAACAATCCAAAGAACATGGAAACAATAACTGATTGATAAGTATGGAACCAGTTTTCAGATGAGACATGCGGGTTTGCTTGAGATGTACAATTGTGAGAAAACTCATTGCCTCCGTCTTTGGATGTGTCTGAATTCCTGGTCAGCATAACCTAGGTCCTTGGGTAAGGTCTCTAAATAGCAGATAGATGTGGTCCAGCTTCTCAGTCAGGCATGGCTAGGTTGAAAAAATGCCATAAGGTTTTCTCCCAATTCCCACAGATGAATAATGTTTTCTCATGAAACAATGGTTGGACCAGACCCCTAATCTAATAGAAAGGGAAGTGTAAGCTAGCTTCAGAATTGAATAATAAGATGGGGTCAGTGTGGTTCACTCAGTTCCCACTACCACTATCCTAATCCCCTCCATTCCATCCTCCTCCTCCTCCTCTTCCTCCTCCTCCTATTCTTCATCATCTCTCATCCTTGTGTCCTACTGGTCTTTAAATGAGAACGAACAACTTCCTAATGTCAAGGAAGAAGCAGAGTTCTAGAGCTGGAAGATTTCTAGATTTGGATCCAGTGGATCTAAGAGTAAGTCTCAATTCTGCCACTTATCAACTGTGATTTTGGGCAAGTCCCTTCCCTTATCTGATCCTTAGTTCTTTCTCCAGTAAAATGGGGGCACTTGAGTCTGTTGCTCTCTTGTGGTACAGTGTAAAAGAACTCTGAACTTGTCCTTCAGGATCATGGGCTCAAAACCTTATTTTGCTACTTCCTGGGTGACCTATGCTCAACTCCCCTGGGCTTCATCTTCCTGCCTTATCAAATGAAGTGGGTTGGACTCAGTTACCTCTATAGCCTCTTCCAGGCTCCATCTATGATTCTATCATTCTAATGTGCAATGAGCCTAAAAGATACTGGAACATCATGGTCCCAGAAGAGCTGAGGTGTTCACAAATCAGTAACTCTGTGATAATCTATAAATGAGCACAAAGAACACCTGGCAAATCTCACTAAAAGCCTAGCTTGCCATTTCTGCAGCTTTTAAGGTTTTGCAAAGTGTTATAAATCCATTACCTCATTTTTAAAATAAAATTTTACTGATATCTTTTGTTTTTACGTCACCAACATTTCTCCTTCCTCTCCCCAAAACCGATTACGTATAACAAAGAATTTTTAAAAAGAAAAAAAAGTTCAGTAAATCCAAACAACCCATGCCAAAAAGACTGACATTATTCTCTTTCTCATTGTTCTACATTCAGAGTCTCCCATCTTCGTAAAGAGCTGCCTCCTCATAGGTCCTCTTTGGTCACATTCTGGCATTTTAAAAAACTTTTACACTTTCAGTTTTATTGATGTGTTTTGTTTTAGAGAAATTTACATGTTGTTGCCACTTGGTGAGAGGTCTCTTATAACAGAGTAAAACAGTTAGACAAAATGAATAATACAGTGACCTTAATTGAAAATTGCTGCAACATTTCACTCTTGCATTGTTACATTCATTACACCTATGTGTTCTCTTGTCTCTGCTTCTTGTTGTTGATCCATTTCATTCATATCAGACTTGTTGTGACCCCATTTTGGGGTTTTCTTGGCAAAGACACTAGAGGGGTTTGCCATTTCCTTCGCCAGCTCATTTTACAGATGAGGAAACTGAGGTAAAGAGGGTGAAGTGACTTGCCCAGGGTCACACAGCTAGAAGTGTCTGAAGTCTGATTTGAATTTAGGAAGTTGCATCTTCCTGATTCCAAGCCCAGCATACACTGTACTAACCACCTAACCCCCTTGCCTCTCGGCTTACTTCCCCTGATCTCACTGGAGGCAATAATGAGAGGATGAGGATTATGGGCCCCATTTTATACAACAGAGTAAAGTGGCTGGTTGTCATGTTTCTTTTTGAAATCAGGCTCATTACTGCAGCTGGGAGCCTACCTGTGCAGGTTCCTTACCCCCAAAAACCTCAATTAGTTGTTACAGAGATTCTTTTTTTTCCAAGGGGATTCAGGGAGGGAGGAGGAGAAGCAAACTTTGCCACATTTTCAAATTTTCTCCTGCTTCCCTTTATAATCAGCTTTAGACACTTCCAGATAGAACACCTTCTTGCTTTTAAAGGTGACAGATCTAACGCCTCTGTCACCTGCAAGTGAGCTTGCAAAGTATGAATTAAAAGGACTTGTCTACAGGAGGCTATCAGAACTCCAGTCAATTACATCATTAGCATATCAAGCAACCCACTCTCCTATAAGCTGCATCCTAGGGAATGGTCTATTTAAGCAGATCTCCATCTGTCAGAAATGTGTGGCTAGTAGCCAATTACTTGTTCCCTGATAAAGTAATTTTCTGATCTAATTCTCCTCATTATAATAAAGGTTGTTAAACATCTGAGAAGCAGCTGAAGATTTATGACTTCTTCTTTTTTTAAAAAAACCAATACAGATACCTCAAGTCTTTCAACTTAAGTAAGCTACATTTCCAGGTGGATGGGTTTCTGCTCAATCCCCCAGCTCAGTTGTATTTAACTTCCTAAACCATGGAAATGCATAATTGGTTTTATAGCATCACTTCCCAAAACATTAATGTTTTGTTACTTCATGTGTTTTTTCCTTCTTAACCACAGAAAGGAGAAAAGTTGTACTAAAAGCCCACATTGTTGACATTTCAACAGTTCTATTATCCCAGCAACATGGGTAACTTTCTTCCAACCATGCAAATCACAACCTGTCTATCCTGTGTCACCTTTGTCCATGGTTTCCCTAAAGTTCACCATATTGGATTCACACAGCCTTTCTCATATTCACTTGGCATACTGAGGCTATCAGAGGAGCCCATCACTCACTCTTACAAAATGACCATGTCGCCATGCTCTTTTTCAACCATGTATTTCTTTGATGATAGATATCCTTTACAGATTCTTGTGGATGCCAGTCTCAAAACGAAAATGGTATAAGTGCCCCTGAATAAAAGCCTTGTCCTTCACCCTTCTTTCTCACGCTGGTCTTGACATTCCAGAGAGGAGACACAATGTTGTGTTGTACCCTTACCTTTAGGACCTGCTCTAGATTCTCCAGTTTGACTTGGAGCTGGTATTTCTCCTTCACGGCCAAATCACGTTCTTTGGTCACTATGGTGAGGATGTGGCTGAGTCGATCATAGTCTGTTTTTACCTTTAAAAAAGCAGGAGAGAGAAGAGTAGAATGTAAGTTCTGTGAGGCATGGACTATTTTTCATTTTGTCTTGGCTAAGCTCAGTGCCAGGCATGTAGGAGATAGTAACAAACATTTGTTGAATTGAATTACGTTGAATCAAAAGAGACTTCATGTAATGCTGTCCGGCAGAAAAGCAAAAGACATAGAATGTTTTTAATGTCACCAAAAAAAAAGCACAGATACACAATTCCAAACCTTTCTTGAAATCAGATAAATTCAGGAGAATAAGTCTTTGACTTATTTACAGAAAAGCCTATAGAGGTTGAGGATGCATGCTCATTTGCTAACCAAGCTGATATCATGGAAAGAACACTGGAGTAGTAGACAGAGACAAGGTTGAGCATTGCCTCTGCTACTTACAATCATTGGGTGGCAGTGTGGAAGAGTGGAAGGAGGGCTAGGGTGGGAATCAGAAGGACCTGGGTCTCACACTAGTCAAACCAGATTTGGGGCATTATACTCAGTTCTGGGAGCTGCAATTTAAGAAGAACATTCATAAATGTGAGAAGGACAAGAGGAGAGAAATGAGGATGTTGAAGGGCCTCAAGTTTATGCAATATGACATGAAGAAACTGAATGTGAGAGCCCAGAGGAAAGAAAGTTGAGGGGCGGGTAGGGCATGAGAGCTGTGTCTTCATGAAGAGCTGCGATGTGGAAGAGGTATTGGATTTAGGCTTTTTGGCCCCACAGGACAAGTAGGTGGCACAGAGTTCTGGGCCTGGAGACAGGAAGACTCATCTTCCTGAGTTCAAATCTGACCTCAGACATTTAGTAGCAGTGTGACCCTGGGCAGACCACAAGCTTCAGACGAATTACTAACACATGTCAGCGGAGGGAAATTCAACACCAAAAGTTCCCCTGTAATCCCTGCCACTGATGGAGGATGAGGCTGGTAGATTACTTGAGTTCAGGGTTTCTGAGAGGCACCAAAAGTTCCCTCCCTTGATGAAGTCACAGGACTAAACCCCACTCTCTGCCACACCCCAAAAGCTCATAGTTTGTAGTGCTGGAAGAGACCTTAATGATCATGTTAGTCCAGTATCTCATTGTATGGATGAATATCTTCATTTAAGGATGGTGACCTTTTGGGGATGTCCATTTACTCCAAATCTATCCTTTGACTTCAGACAAGTGTGAGTCACCAGAGAAAGATCTAGAAACAATTTCCCATTTACTTCCAAGTTCTTTCTGTTGTTGATGATGCAGAAAGAGTAGACTCATTTTAACCCAGCTAAACATTTGCGTTCTCCCTAAATGTTTTCACATGAATCATGCTGTTATAACAGGTCCTCTGAAGGTCATACTCTTTAGCAGGAGAGTTTGATCGATTCCACACACTGTACATGTCATGATGTTTGCTTAAGGTGACAAGCCGATACCACCAGACATGCAGAAGGTGGGAGGCATGAACTTTCCAGCCCCGCCACTGGGATGTTGTTACCTTCCTGGAAGGTGTTCTTAGAAGAGGTCATAGAAAGGTTTTGTTGATAAGAATGTCTTAAAGCAGTTTTGCTATTAGGTGATGCATCAGACAGCCAGAGAAAAAAAGAACTTTCAAGTTCTCAGGGGTGAAAATGTCATGATTGGTTTGTGACTTGCATAGAACCTAGAGGCAGAAATCTTTTGAATACCATTGGTTTTTAGCTTCCCAGGACATTGGATCAATTTCTTTTGGTAGGTGGCTAGGGAAGGCAGGGAAAGAAAAATGACACTATGGTTCAAGAGAAGCTGTTTCAAAGTAGAATGGGCTTCCACAAGAAGTAGGTTTCCGATCATTGAACCAAAGGCTAGGTGCCCCCCACTATTGGAAGCCTGTCCTGATCCCCCTCATTGTTGATGGCCTCTCCTTAGAAATTACTTTTTATATATGTGCATTAATTTTATGCACATATTGCATAAATGCAATCTTCTCAATGACATTTTGCATTAATTTTTTTTAATACATATAAATGTCATCTTCTTGAGTATATGGCCTTTATAAATACAGTAAGTGCTTAGTAAGTGCGTGTTGAATTTGATTGAATAAGGAGAGATGTGGATAATTTGAAGACCATTCTGAGGAAGGTAACTAGGACGGTGAAGAGTCTTGAGATCATGTGGTATAAGGATTGACCAGAGGAATTAGAATGTTCAGCGTGGTAAAGAGAAGACCCAGGAGGAAAAGATGACTGTCCTCAGGTGTTTGAAGGATTTTCACAAGGAAGAGCCCTAGAGGAAAGAACTGAAAGAAATGTATAGAATTTGCAGAAAGACACAAAGAAGCCTGATAGGAGGGAGTATCTCTGGACCACAAGAGTTTTCCCAAAGCAGAATGGCTTCCTGAGAGGACATGGGATTTTGGATCCCAAGAAGTGTTCAAGCAGAGGCTGAGTGACCACCTTCCTTGTGTAGAAGACGTAGGCATTGCACTGGCTGGCTACTGGGATCCTTGACAAGTCTGAGCGCTCTGTGTTTCTTTGAAGTCCTTTTATAGCTTAAGAAATAGAATACATGTCTCACTGCTCCCATGCTTAGGACTTCCCTAAGGCATAAATTCACAATTACTCTTTGTAAGGTGACTAACATCATCTGCAAGGAGGCAGCTTGGTGGTAAACAGAGCACTGGACCTGGAGTCAGGAAGACTCATCTTCCTGAGTTCAAATCTGACCTCAGATACTTACTGGCTGGGTGACCCTGGGTAACTTCACCCTATTTGCCTCAGTTTCCTCATCTGTAAAATGAGCTGGAGAAAGAAATGACAAGCCACTCCAGTATCATTGCCAAGAAAACCCCAAATGGGGTCACAAAGCGTTGAACATGACTGACAAGAACAATAAATCATTAATAGAAGCTAACCTGGAATTTTATTTAATGGATAGATGTCAAAGTTCGAGATTTAGTAGAGCCCCCAAAGGTCAAGAAATATGTTTTAAGGGTCTTGGTCAAACACAGATGTCTAGGAAGTGCAATGAATAGAATGCTGGACCTGGAATCAGAAAAAACCAAGTTCAAATTAAGCTTCAGATACTCTCTAGCTATGTGACTATGGTCAAGTGACTTAACCTTAGTCTGACTCAGTTTCTTCATCTGAAAAATAAGGATAATAATAGCACCTACTACCAATGATTGTTGTGAGGTGATATCTGTAAAGTGTTTTATAATAATGGTAACTAATATTTACATGGAATTTTTACAAAGTGTAATAAATGTTATTTCATTTGGTCTCACCACAATAGGTGCTATAATTATCCTCAGGGCAGCTAGGTATATAGAGCGCCAGCCTGGAGTCAGGAAGATCTTAGTTCAAATCCTGCCTCAGACACTTATTAGTTGTGTGACCCTACACAAGTCACTCAACCCTGTTTGCCTCAGTTTTCCCATCTGTAAAATGAGCTGGAGAAGAAAACAGCAAACTACTCTAGGTAATCTTTGCCAATAAAACTCCAAATGGGGTCCCAAAGAGTTGGACATGACCGAAAAACGACTGAATAATAGCAATAAATTATCCCTAATTCCCAGATGAGAACAATAAGTCTGAGAGAGGTCAAGTGATTGGTCCACACCTAGTTACATAATGAGTAAGCATGTGAGGAAGGATTAGAAGGCAGGTCTTCCCAAGTCCAAGTGCAATGCTCTATCCTCCATGCCAAGGCTATTCCATGTCTGAATCTATGGCACTAAAGAGACACAACAGGCCATAATCACTTAGGAATCTTGAACATTACGACTGACCCTGGGCTGGGAATAGGTAAACTAGCCTAGAGCAGGAAGATGAACTTTAGCTCAGATGCCACCAACATTCCAGGACACTATACCAAGCCCGCTTTCCCAGCGCCCCTAACCTTGCTGTTTCAGTGTAGAATTTTATGTGATTATAAGGAAGAAGTCTTCTGTCCCAACTTCATCTTGGATGGAAAGGTTGTGAATTGGAACAGAAATCTGTCTGGCACTATCTACTCCAAGAATAGCTCGTTTTTCCTAAAAGAAACACATTTCTATCCTTTTCATCCAAACAAAGGTCAAAGTTCACTTCCTCCAGAAAGCCCTCCAAGCTTGCACCCTCTCAACACTCTCCCATTTTGTCCCTATATGTGGAAAGGACCTTTAGAAGTCAGCTAGGTTAATTCTCTCCTCTTAGTGATCCCAGGAAGGTTCAATCACCGCCACTTAAGAGGTAGGAAATCTAATGGTGATTGTTCACATTCCATGTGGGGCAAAGGACCCTGAATTTGGAGTTGGCACCAAAACCTACCTAGCAATATCTTGGTGAGTGTCGCTCTGAACCCAGGGCCTTTGCCTCCTAATCCAAGCTCTTCCTCTTTAACATACTGCCAACATATGGATATTTCTTTAAGAAATGGGGAAGCAAATTTTGGTTCAATTTTAAGAAAAACTCCTCAGCAACATTTTGTTATTGTTCAGTCATTTCAGTCATGCCTGACTCCTCATGACCCAATTTGGGTTTTCTTGATAAAGATACTGGAGGGGTTTGCCATTCCCTTTTCCAGCTCATTTTACGGATGAGGAAACTGAGGCAAACAGAGTTAAGTAACTTTCCCAGGGTCATACAACTAGTAAGTATCTGAAGCTAAATTTGAACTCTAGTCTTGCTCACTCCAGGCCCAGTGTTCTATCCACTGTACCACTTAGCTGCTCCAAACAATGTATATTTTTCTTTTTTTTCCTTTGCTTTTTGGAGGGGGGAAGGCTGGGAAATTGGGAGTAAGTGACTTGCCCAAGGTCACACGGCTAGTTTTTTGTGTTGTGTCTAAGGCCAAATTTGAACTCAGGTCCTCCTGACTCCAGGGCTGGTGCTCTATTCACTGCGCCACCTAGCCTCCCCACAATGTATATTTTTAAAAAGTAAACTGGGTCATTATGGGAGATGGCAAGTTCTCCATCACTGGGGATCTTTCTAGTAGTTGTTACTGGACTCATCAGCAGCATTGTAGAGAGACTTCATGAGATCATAGATCACAAGTGGCCTCAGCAGTCTAATCTCCTCATATTACAGATGAGGAAACCAAGGCACATGGAGGTTAACCTCAGTGTAACCCTCACTAGGTGACTCCTCACTATCATCTCCCACACCCAATCTGTTGCCAAAGCTTGGTGATTTTACCTTTGTAACATCGCCTGTACATATCCCTTTCTCTTCTCTGACACTCTGCCATTCTGTTATAAGCCCTCATGACCTCAAGCCTGGACTCTTGTAACAGCAGACCTATCTGCCCTGAGTCTAACATCCCATTAGTGTGTCTAGCCTCTACTTGGCCGTCAAAGCAATCTTTCTAAAATACAGGTTGGACAGTTTACTCAAACTCTACTGGCTCCCTATCACCTCTGAGATCAAATATAAAATCCTCTGTTTGGTGCGCAAAGCCCTTCCTAACCAGCCTCACCCCCAATCTTTCCAGTCCTTTTGTACCTTATACCCTCCCCCTCCAATATTCTTTCACCCAGTGACACCAGGCTCCCTAGTGCTCCTCAAACAAGGCACTCCATCTCCGAGCATTTGCACTGGCTGTGCCCCAGGCCTAGAATGCTCTTCCTCCTCATCTCGGCCTCCCGGCTCCCCTGGTTGCCTTCAAGATCCAACATAAATTTCACCTTGTACAGGAAGCTTTCCCCACCCCCACTCCACCCTTAACTCTAGTGAGCCCTTGGAGCCTGACCAGCGTCATTCCTGAAACTTCCCTGTATGGATCATCTCTGATTTAACCTGTATGTAGTGTATCTGAACATAGTAATTTTCATGAGGTCACATTCATTAAGCTGTGAGTTTCTTGAGAGCAGGAACTGTCTTTTGCCTTCCTTTGTATTCCTGGCACTTAGTATAGGGTCTGGCATATAGCAGGCCCTTAATAAATGCTTTCTGACTGATAGGCCATATTCCTATTATGGTGCAGGTTCAGTTAGATGCTCTCCCAATCCCCTCCCAATTCTGAGTCTGTGATCTTTGCTCCCCACACAGACATACCTTCTCCAGGGGTTAGAGGCAGACTCCCTGTAAGCCAAAAGTGAGCTATTTTCCTGTCTCCCCCTTCAGCGGCTAGGCCCTGTGCGCACCTAGCACTCTATTAATCACCATTGATCACGTCAGGGATAAAGAAGATTCCCCCCAGTTATGTCTTTAGTGCCAATTGGCTGGTGGCCTCTGACAATACCTCCTGCTGAATCTGCAGCTCGAGCTCTCCCTAAGTGTGAGTGCACCAAGCCTTCTGCCCGGGAGCATGCAGGCATGCGTGGAAGGGGATCACATGGGGCTCCCAGCCGCTCTGTGCTGCTGTACCCTGTGGCAATGGCAGCTGACCCAGATTGCCGCCTGGGCCACAGGCCTGGTGGGATGATGAAAACACTCAGCATCCCTGGCTCTGCCAGGCGGCTGCTCATTTGCTTCATGCTTTAGCCCTGCTGTGGGCCCTTCTCCATTGCCTGGTGGGTGATAGTAGTATTGGCCCAGAAAGAAATCACCTCGGGAGACTGGAAGAGAAATCAGCTTCTGGATTCCTGGGGTGGGGGTAGAGGGCTCCTTTATTAACACTGCCTTGCAAAGTACAATCTTTTGGTGGATTTTGCACTTGCACTCTGTACCAGGAAAGGCTATGTGCACTGGGAAGTGTGCAGGAAAATTAGTTCTGCTTCTGACTCTTCCACTAACTCGCTGTGTGACCCTGAACATGACACTTGATTTCTCTGGGATTAAATTTCCTCAGCTGGAAAATGTGAATGGCAAATCCTACCCCAACTACCCTACAGGGTTGTTGTTAGGTTCTAGGTAGACAATGTACTAGGATTTGTAAGATCGTAAGCATGATCTGCAGGGTGGCTCTGTGGCTGACACCTGGCCTGAAGCCAGTAAGACTCACCTTCCAGAATTCAAATCTGGCCTCAGACACTTGACCCTGGGCAAGTCATTCAACCCTGTTTGTCTCAGTTTCCTTATCTGTAAAATGAACTGAAGAACAAAATGGCAAACTACTCCAGTATTTTTGCCAAGAAAATCCCAAATTGGGTCACAAAGAGTCAGATACAACTAAAAAATGATGGAACAGCTAGCATGATCTGCACATGTGGAATTATGATCTTATTTTGAGAAGTGGCACGGGCATAGCAAATACTGGTGTTAGAGTCAAGAAGACTTGAGTTCACATCTTGCCACTAGCATATACTGGCTATGTGACCATGAATAACAGAATAACCTTGCAGTGTCCCAGGGAATTCTTTAAGACTATGAATTACAGAGCTGCAACTGCTATGGAGGAGGGACTTTCTATGCTGGGAGTTCCTGCATTGATGAATTCATAGGTTTGGGGAAAACAAGTTTCACTTGAAGGAATCTGTGCTCCCACCTATATGGGTCCTCCTTCCAGGTGTCAGATCACAGGAAGGTATTAATACAAGTGACAATAATTCATGATTACAAGGCAGGATATTGAAAACTTAGACACCACTGTGAAGAGCTTAGTCAGGAGGGGGAAGGGCCTTCAGATTCTAAGAAAGGAACTAGGGGTGTGAAGTCTGGAGGACAGAAGACTTAGGTGGACAAGGGCATGTTGCTCTCCTTCCGCCTCCTCCTCCTCGACCTGACATAGCTTCTTGGGGGACTATTTAATTTTTGTCCACAATTTTGTCTCTGTCCCTGTCATTCCTAATGAATTGACATGAATTTATTAAGCTCTGATTATATACCATGCACTATTCTTGACACTAAAGACACAAAAGAAAAAAGGGAAACAGCTCCTGTCCCTGTTAGTTTATATTCTACCACAACCTGACCTCTCTCCATTAACTTCACTTGCCCTATAATCCCTAATCCTGATCTTTCATTCATTTAATAAATATTTATGAAGCACCTACTATGTGCCAGGCATTGTGTTAAGCACTGGGGATACAAAAAGAGACAAAAGACAGTCCCTACCCTCAAGGAGCTTACAATCTAGCCACCTCTGCAGTTATCTGCCCTGCCATGGCTTGTGCTCTCTGCAGACCATCCTTTAATCACACATTTCTTAAATACCTACTATGTTCTGTTATTGCTTGTCCTTTGTTCTCAAAGAGGACTGTGACATCAGAGAGGTTATGCCATGACATGTAAGTGAATTGGATTAAAGTGAGGGAGAGCTAGGTACTGTGGTCAGCACCCATGATACAAGGGCACAGGTAGAGATGATTCCGTGTTCTCAAAGCCTCTGCTAGAGCAGCACAAACTCTGGAAAAGCTATAAATGTGGGACAAGGAATGTGACAGACAAGATGTCTTTTGTCTGAGGACCAAGCAAGCTCAATTGGTTGAGAGTCATCTCTGACAAATATTTCTGATGCAGAAACTCAAAAAATCCACCTGCCTGGGTGACTTTGTGCAAATAAGTCACTTAACCTCCAAGGGCTTCAGTTTACTCATCTATAAAGATGGACAAGATGACCTTTGAGGCTCCTTCCATCTCTAGATAGAGGAACCTGGCTTCCTGCTACACTCAGGGAAGAGTTGCTACCCCAGGTAACAGAAGCACTTCCAGTGACAAACCCTCAGCTCCTTGAGGTACTTAAGGATTATGAAATTTTTAGCTACCCATTTCCTATTTATATCACCACCCTTTCCACTCAATCTGATTGCCTCCCTTCATCTATCTGACAAGGTGACTGACTCAGGGGAGCTGCCACTGAATATTTCAGATGGTCCGATGTTCCATCTTTGCATCGACATGCCAATTATCTCAATGCAGACTTCAGGGAGGAGGCAGGAAGAGTGCTCCTTGCATCCGTAATTAAGAGTCCCAATAATGAATTTTGCTCTCTCGAGCTCTGCCACCAGTGAAAAAATTGTAAAGTAGGCAGTGGGAACCAAGACCTGTCCTTCCCCAGCTTCCAGAAAGCTTCCATGTGCCCTTGAAACAGTGTTAATGCCATTACACATATCTAAGCTGGCATTATGTGAACAGGATTTGGTATTCCTTGGCACTCTATCTTTCCTGGCTGCCCTCAGATTCAGATGGCTCAAAGTTTTTAATTTGTTTATTTCTTTATGTGAACATGTCAGTTTTCTCATCTGTAAAATTGTGGGGGGTTGAACTTAATGGCTTCTGAGGTCCCTTCCAGCTTTACATCTACTGTTTTTGCCTTTAAAAAAATAGATAGATAGATAGATAGATAGATAGATAGATAGATAGATAGATAGATAGATAGTCCCTGGCACATAGTGGATGCTTAATAAAAGCTTTTGGACTGACTATGAGCCAATAGAGTTTCCCTTTGTTACACTGTGGGTACGTTGAGGGTAGGAATTGTTTTACTTCTGCCTTTGAATCCCTAGCACCTGGTACATAGTGGATACTTAATAAATGTTTATTGATCAATTGGTTAATGTCAGAGGTTGCGGAATATGGAGGGAGTCACTGCAGGGATCAGGCTCTTATTGAGAGGGCAGGAGTTTGTTCCATTTCTGTCTCTTTATCTGTAGTACCTGCACAAATGTTTGTTGATCAATCTGACAACGAACTGATTGAAAGAGAACTCTGGAAAGAGGGCAGACATTTTAATTCAGGGACTCAGACCCCACCCTTTGCTCTCTGCTATCTAGACAAGAGAAAAACAACCTGGAAAAGGAGAAAATGCCAAACAAGAGCTCTGGGTGACTTAGGTCTTTGCTTGCTGGCCTCTCCAGGGCCCTGTCATTCTCTCTCTGTCTCTGCCCCTTTCTACTCCCTTAAAGCTATGCCATGAGGCTTTATTTACAAGGCTGTCTCAGGCAGGCAGTGGGGGATCAAAATTTCCTTTTTAAGGAAGGAACAAGAAAAAATTGTACTGGGTATAGACTGTGGAGCCAGGGGATGTTAAATGGTGGCATGTCTGGGGACATTATTAGAAAACCTGGGCCAGACCCCAGGAAGGGAGGCAAGGAGGCTATGTGCCTGCCAAGAGGAGTATTCACAACTCTGACTGGGTTCCAATGACAGCTGCCAAACATTTACCAAGCAGCATTACTGAGCAAATGCTCCATGTTCCTCAGCTTTGAACAAAACATTTTTTTTATTTTTAAAATGTGCAATTATAGAGATAAAAGAATAAAAATAAAAGAGTGTGATCTGTGATTTGAAGCAGGATAGCAAGCAACAATCTCATAAGCACTTATTAATCTCTTTCTATGTACTCAGCACTGTACTAGGCACTGGGTATACACTGGCAAAAATTGGAAATTTGTCCCTCACCTCAAAGAGCTTAAATTCTTTTACTCTCAATTTGCTATCAGCAGTATTTCTTCTCTATAGCCCTTAATCTATGTACTGACCACCCCCCTCCCATCTCAATCAACCAGCATTTATTAATCATATTCCCAAGGCCAGGCACTGTGTTAAATGCTAGGGATATAAATAGTGAATAGTACCTTTCCTCAAAGAGCTTATGATCTATTGGAAGAGAGAATATACATCTATAAGATATATATGCTATAAATGTACATATACTTATATAAATACATATGCATATGCATACACACACACATATATGGAATGAATACAAGATAGTTCTAGGAGGGAGGGCATGATCAGATCTAGGTGCTAGATATCCAAAAAGCAAAGGCAAGAGGAATCAGCTTCACTGTCTAGTTTAGAGTTTATTTTGACTGAATATTTTGCCTATTCAAAGTATTTTATGATGATTGGGGACACATCAAATTCCACTCTCAAATGTATCAGCCAGTCTCTGACAACTGCAATTCCACTATTAGAGATTCATTCCTTTTGTTTAAGACTATGCTCGACTTTGTCCAAAAGTGAAATGGACTACCATATAAAGCGATGGGATCCCTTTCTTTGGAGTTTTCAAGTACAGGCTAGAGGAGCTCTTGTTGAGGGTATCATAGAAAGGATGCCACTAGTTGGACTAAGTGACTTCTGATCTCCCTTACAGTTTCTGTGATTTTTGGTTGCATGAAATACCCCTTGGAAGACTGACATGTTGATGCAAATTTGTTGAGCAGAATATGAGTGTGTGTGATCAGAAATGACAAAGGAAAAAGAAAAAGGAAAAAAAATCCAACCCCAAGAACTGCATGGTTTTTTTTTATACTGTTGTTTATTAATTTTTCGGTTGTGTCTGACTGTCTGTGTCTTTTTTTTCTTGGCAAAGATACTGGAGTGGCCTGCCATTTCCTTCTCCAGCTCATTTTACAGGTGAGGAAAGAAACGGACGCAAACCTGTCGGGTTACACAGCTAGAAAATGTCTGAGGCTGGATTTGAATTCAAGAAAAATAATCTTCCTGACTCTGGGTTCCGTGTTCTATCTACTGCAGCACCTAGCTGATTTTTTTTGGTAGCATAATAGTATTTTTTTAAAACCCTTAAAAATTTTTTGCAGAGGGGTGGCTAGGTGGCGCAGTGAATAGAGCACTGGCCCTGGAGTCAGGAGGACCTGAGTTCAAATTTGGCCTCAGACACGTAACACAAAAAAACTAGCCATGTGACCTTGGGCAAGTCACTTAACCCCAACTGCCCTACCCCTCCTCCAAAAAGCAAAAAAAAAAAATTTTTTTTTGCAGGACAATCAACTGATCACTAAGTATTCCACACAGGTAAGGTTTCACAGTTGGCTCCTACAGGGCAGAGAATCTTAGAGGATCTTGGAGACTGATGAGACACAAATTATAGCATCAACTTCAGACTTCTCTTCTCTCTTGAAGCCCTTGATCCCTCCATCCTTTTCAGCAGAGAACATTGTTCCCACTTTACTGAGAAAAATCAAAGCCACGTATACTACACTAGTTTGCTCTTCCAAGCCTCATCACTTTCTATTCTTTGTTTCCTCCTCTCCTCTTCTCCTTTCTCTTTCACTCCCTTTTCTTCACTCTCCCTCCTTCTCTGTCTCTGTCTGTCTCTGTATCTCTCTCCCTCTCTCTCTCTCTCTCTCTCTCACTTCCCTCTCTCTCTCTCTCTCTCCCTCCCTCCCTGTTCCCTCTCTAATATCGGCCCCTTCCTTGCTGCCTTAAAACACACACGCAGCTCCTTTGATTGATCTTAATATTATCTTAATTTCTCCACAAATTATCATCTTACATTTTTTTCAAGGCCAGACTCCTAGAAAAACATCCATACGCGTGTTGCATCCATTACCTCACCTTCTACATACTTCTTTCTATTATTGTTTTTTTGTCTATTTCAAATTTAACATGGTAGTTCAAATACTGCCCTGCTTGCAAGTGTCCCCTGGTGAACTTCCCTCAGCTTTCTGCTGTCCTCCTACTCATTCACAGTCTCAATCCCTTGCAATCTGGCTTCTCACCCTACCACTTGACTGAAACTGCTTTCTGTCTTTAACATCAACAATGATATCCTAAGTACTAAATCTTATGGATATTATTACTCAGTTCTTGAATCCACTGTTCACACAGTTGCCAAAATACTTCTTAAGGCACAGGTCTGACTCTATCACTCAACAACTTTGAGTGGCTCCCTATTGCCTCCAGGATGAAATATAATTTCCTCCACCTAGAACTTGAAGTTCTCTACAACCTAGCTCCCCCTGCTTTTCTAGTTTGTTTGTCTGTTTCCCAACAGTACAGTCTCCCCACTCCTCAACCCTTAGGTGTTCTATGTCCCGGCAAAACTAGCTTTCACTAGCTGTTTTTTAAACTCTGTTATTTACAGGATCATAGATTTGGAGCAGAAAGGAACCTTAGAAGGTCACCTAGTCTGACCCTCTCCTTTTCAGAAGAGAAAACTAGAGTCCAGATAGGTGAATTGCCCAGCATCACACTGTTAGCAAGAGACAGAGACAGAATTTGAACCCAGGTTTTCTGCGTCTGATGTGTTGTTTCCACTTCTCACTTCTCATAACACTTCTCACAAGGCTGACCCTGATCACACCACCGTCTCTTAGAATTCTTAGCTTCCTTCACAACCCATGCCAGGTGCCATGTCTTAACAGGCAGCCTTTCCTAGTCCCTGCAGTGGTTAGAATTCTCTCCCTCCCGAAATTAGCTTGGATCAATTTACCTATGTATATGTTGTATCCATTTGGCAAAATGTAAGTTCTTTGAGGGCAAGGACTGATTTTTGTCTTTTTATCTCCATTGATTATCCTGCACAGAGCAGGTGCTAAATAAATATTTGTTTTAAAATACTAGGATCAGGGGCAGCTAGGTGGTGTAGTGCATAGAACAGTGGCTTTGGAGTCAGGAGGACCTGAGTTCAAATCTGGCCTCAGACACCTGATACACTTACTAGCTGTGTGACCTTGGGTAAGTCACTTAACCCCAATTGCCTTGCTTTACCCCCTCCAAAAAAACTTCAAACATTAAAATATTGGGATTGACACTTTCATTTTGCAGAGAACCAGAGAAGGTAAGGGATTTAGTCAAGGTCACCAACCCTGGTATTATTTTCCAAGGTATTTAGGGAGCTGATTCAAATTTATAAAAATAAGAGGCATTTCTCAGTTGATAAATGGTCAAAGAATAAGAATAAGCAGTTTTCAGAGGAAGATATCAATAGCCATATGAAAAAAAAATACTCCAAACCCAGTAATAATTAAAGAAATGCAACCACTTATCCAAATAATTGACAAAGTTGGGCAAAAAAAAAAAAAGGAAAATCATAAATTGGGAGGGAGGGACTGTAGGAAAACCATCACATTTTGGTTCAGCTATGAATTGGTCTAGCCATTCTGGAGACCAAGTTGTAACTTTGTACCAAGAGTCACTAAGCTGTGCTCACACATTCACCCACTGATACTGTTACTAGGGCTATCCATTAAGATTAAGAAGAGCAAAGAAAGGTGAAAAGAACCCATGTGTACAAAAATATTTATAGCAGCTCTTGCTGTGGTACTTTGGAATTGGCAGCTAAAAGGACCACTCATCAACTGAGGAATAGCTGAACAAATGATGGTATATAAATGTACCAGGATTATGTCCTTCTGGGAGATATGAGGAAGATGATATTAGAGAAACCTTGGAAGACTACTTTGAACTGATACAGAATGAAGTATGCAAAACAAAGTGAACAAGAACAATAACACCAGTATTTTTTTAAAAACCCCACTTAGAAATAGTTAATATCTCTGACTGACAAAATGATCAACCACAATTCCAGAGAACCCGTGATGAAACACGCTACCCACAACTGAAAGGTGGTAGATGCATGATGTAGAATAAGACTATGTACATATATACACACATATATATGTATATGTGTGTATATGTGCACACAGATATATGTGTATGCATATATGAACACACAGATATATACACACATGCACATGCCTCAT
>CM053587.1:320615657-320666699 GCA_028646515.1 Pseudochirops corinnae | reverse complement strand
TATGCATATATGTGTGTTTGCATATATGCGTATTGATAGATGGATGGAAGGAGAGCTAGATGATAGGTAGATAGATGATAGATAGATAGATGGATGGAAGGATGGATGGATAGATAGATGATAGATAGGTAGGTAGATAGATGCTAGATAGATAGATGGATAGATAGATAGAGTCTGTGTCATATCAGGTTGCCTCATGTTCCCATTATTAAAGCCATTCTTTTGGCTTTTGAGTCTCCAGAAGTAGTTTATATTATATCTGCCATTGAAAAATGGCAAAGGCCACAAATTGGGATTGGATTTATCATTTTGTTGATTGTCTAGACTTAAGAAAGTCATGGAGAAAAGGTTAATGATGCAGGTGAAACTGAAGTGTTTCACATGCACGGATTTTTCAGAAGAGCTGGTGCTAACCATTTACCAGCACACCCCTTTCTTAAGTCTTCCACGTCTGCTCTCCTCCCCACCCCACCCCAAGTCTAGTGCCTGCAAAGATCACCCAGAAACACAAATATGAGAACAAGGAGTGCTCATTAACATGGTGTTCTGAGGGATAAGTGTGCCCCCATGGTAGGAGAGAGCAGGGACATGACAGACAGAGCCAGGCCTGGAACTCT
Organism: Pseudochirops corinnae; assembly: GCA_028646515.1. Classification (NCBI taxonomy): domain Eukaryota; kingdom Metazoa; phylum Chordata; class Mammalia; order Diprotodontia; family Pseudocheiridae; genus Pseudochirops; species Pseudochirops corinnae. The sequence continues at coordinate 320,666,082 of CM053587.1, read as the reverse complement.
CACTGAGAATACATGTGCAAGGGGAAGACTTGAATTCCAAGTCCAGTAGCCATGTGGCCTCTCAATCAATCAGTAAACATTTATAAAGCACCTACTGTGTATGTGGTACTGTCTCACAATAAAAGACATCCCTGTGCCGGGGGAAGTTTAAATTCTATTGGGAAGAGCAACGTGTTCACAGATAAATGAACAAAATAAGCAGGAAGTGCGGTGGGTAGGGGTGGGGAGAGAGGACAGATTCTAGAAACTGGGGCAATCAGGAGAGGCCTCTTGAAGGAGGTCCTTGAACTGAACCTTGATGGGATTGTAGAGGGGGAAATTGAGGGGCATGGGTTGAGATAAGGGGCAATTGAAGTCCCTTCTCACTCTGAAATTCCATGGTTCTGAATATAGAAAACTGGCTAAGAGCCTATCCATTTAAGGCAAGAGGATGATGGGCTTAGCTTATTACTGTCACTCACCTAGGCAACAGGGAACACTTTCTTACCATGGGTCACTGAAGCAGTTCTGGGAAGGTCTTTTAAAAGACTACAACCACAAGATGAGAAACATGCGTTGGAGAAAGGGGAAGGGAGTTACAAGTTAGAAGTCAGAAAAGACTAGAAAATTAAAGGAGCATAGGCTTGGAGCTGGAAGGGGCTCAGAGACCATAGAGCCCAAGCCCCTCATTTTACAGATGAAAAAACTGAGGCACCAGGTCGATTGTCTCTGAAGAGTCACAGAGAATGGAGAAATCAGTAAAAGACACTGGGAAGGAGACCAGGCTTCAAGTTTTCCCTGCTAACATACTGTCCATGAAAGGAATCAAGAAGACTTGAGTTCAAATGCAGTCTTAACTTTCTAGCTGTGTTACTGTGGATAAGTCACTTAACCTCTGTTTGCTTCAGTTTCCTCAACTCTAAAATAGGAATAATAATAATAATAATAGCACCTACCCCTCAGAGCTATTGTGAAGATCAAGTGAGATAATATGTGTGAAGCACTTAGCACAGTGCCTGGTACAATATAAATGTCACGACGATGAAGGAGGAGGAGGAGGAAGAAGAGAAGGAAAAGGAAAAGAAGATGACAGGGATGATTTCAGTTCTGTCTTCATATCCCCAGTGTCTGGAACATGCTAAGCACTTAATGAAAGCTTGTTGATTGATTTGATGATGCTATAAACACAAACCCACACAGAGACACAATCAAAACATAAAAACTTGGCACTAAATTTCAGGGAAAAGGTCCACAAGACTAGAGAGCTCCCATTTCTTTCTAAAGCACTTTGGTTTACAAGGTGCATTCCTCACAATAACTCTGATGTAGAGGGAACAAGTATTATCATCCATGTTTTACTACACTAACAGAGTCATAGGAACCAACCCTGGCTCCCACAGCTAATAAGTATCAAAACCAGCACTTGGACAGAGGACTTCCCCAGTCCTTCCCTCTTGGAATGTCCAGGGATCCCACATTCTCCCAATATGTTGCCTTCAGTTTCAAAGTCCTATTTACAGTTTTAGATGTGTCCATATTAAGAGAATGAATGAACAAATGAGCTTTAAATAATCACTATATACCAAGAATGTGATGAGTTGGAGACACAAATACAAAAGTGTAGATGGTGCCTGTCCTCAAGGAGCACACATTCTGATAGGGGAAATCAGACAACTAACATTTATGAAGCATCTTCTAGGTACCAGGCACTGTGCTTAAGCCTGGAAAATAGAATAAAAAGGGGACTGATTGACAGGAAAGAATATTTTGATTTGGAAAGTTATAGAGATGGTGAATGGAAGCACAAAGGAGTAGAGTGATCCAACCTTCCTATGAGTAGGGACAGAGTTGATTTGATCATGGTTCCAGAATTGGAAAGTAGGTAGAGTGATGGTATGGTAGCTGTTGAAAGAGTGGGGAGTGAAGAAAAGGCAATGTATCTTGAGAATATATTTCCGAGGAAAGCAAATAGTCAGTGTTGGAATTTGTGCAAAGGTGAAAAGAATAATGAATTTTCTGTCTCCAGAGATAAGGTTAAGGGTTTGTGATGTTGAACTGTCTTAAAGTTTATAAAAAGTTATTTCAAGGATCCTAGAATAAGAAAAACCAAAATGAAATTGAGAATGGAGCCCTTTAAGTGAGGTTTTATAAATAACACTAGTGGGCAGTTCTAATTTCATAGGATTGGAGCATTGTTGATTTAGAACTGGCAAGAATCTTTGGGATCATTTAATCCAATCTTCTCCTTTTATAGAAGAGGATATTCAGCAGAAAGAGGAAGTGTTTTATTTAAGGTTATATGGATAATAAGAAACTGAGTCAGGATTGACAAGGGTCAATAACTCCTTAGCATTAAGGGTCATTCATTGGCCCCAAGTATTGTCTATGAAATCCACTGATAGGTCCAAGGCTAAAACGGATGGCAGAGAGAGAAATGCAGAAGGTATAATTGAGAGAGGAGAGAAGAAAAGAGAGACAGGGACAAAGACAAAGAGACAGACAGAAACGGAGAGATAGAGAAACCTCCATTCCTTTACTCCTCCTATTTTCTCAACTTGGATTGTCCTTCCCATCAGCTCTGACTGTCTGGTGCCACATTCTCTTTTCTAGGAGGAGCTTGGTACAATGGAAGGATCTATGGATTTGGAATTGAAAGACTTAGATTCAAAATCAGACTCTGCTACCTACTACCTACCATGGAGACAAACCATTCCAACCCTTTGGGCCTTCATTTTCTCAACTGTAAAATGAGAGATTTGACTATGGCCTCTAAGGTTCTTCCAGTTTTCTCTCTATTACCTACGATTGCCACCTCTCTCCAAAATCCAATGGCACCTCCCTTATATCTCTCTTATTGTACTTTTGTGTGTACTCGAAATCTAATTATATGTCTCTCCCAATAGAACAATAAGTTCCTTCAAAATGGGAGCTGATTTCATCTTGTCTATATGCTTAATTGATGGATGCATTCTATGAAAATCATTTGTGCAGCTGCTTAGACAGTACCATAGAGTGGAAACATTGTGAAATTTGAAGTCAGAGGACTTTCATCTGAATCTGGGCCCTGGCATTTATTACCTGTGGGACTCTAGGCTAATCTTTGCTAGCATGAAATCTAGGATCTCTGAATTTCCATTTTTCTAATATTTTAAGGTACGTAAAGTTCTTTCCCCAATATGGCCAGAGCTATAATCGAGGTAGGGTAACTGGGCCACCTTTGTATTACCACACTAAAATTTCAAGAGTACAAAAATATTCAGACATGCCCCATGAATGCTGCAATGGTCTTCCTTCCCTCCTATTTAACAACAACAAAAAATTATATTATTCTCACAACATAAACTACAAAGCTGATTAGAAAGTAACTTCACATTGCCTGTCATGGGACATGTGAATTTGCCTCAGGCACAAAAATTTCTAGTTACTGCTCTATCAACAAACCTTTGAGGTGGCTCACTTCTTTTACAAGTGTTTCTGGGTCTCAGTTCCACATCCAGAAGATGAAAAGATTGGACTAAACACTGTTGAAAAAATGTTTCTCAAATTTGCTGCAAGGAACCCTGAAATACCTTCATTTTTTTTACAAAAATGAATGTTACATTGTTTTTTTTTAGTAGACATTAAAAACAATGAGTTTGGGGGTGGCTAGGTGGCACAGTGAATATAGCACCAGCCCTGGAGTCAGGAGGACCTGAGTTCAAATCTGGTCTCAAACACTTAACACTTACTAGCTGTGTGACCTTGGGTAAGTCACTTAACATTGATTGCCCTGCCCTTCCCCCTCCAAAAAGTAAAAACAAACAACAAACAAAAAACAATTATTTTGGAGGACTTCACTGTGAGGTTTTACCAAAGTTTTGGCTGGGTTGCAAAATTTTACCACTGTAGAAGTTTGAGAACCATTAGGCTGAGATTCCCCCTAACTCTAAAGCTTATGGCCTAGCTTCCTCTCTGTTCTAAGACAGATACTCTGTCTTTCTACTTGCATCTATATCATCCCTTATTAAATGTTTTCTGCACATAGAAAGCATTTAGAGGGGGTGCTTGGAGTCAGGAAAGCCTGGTTTCAGATCCCATCTCTGAAGCATACTAGGGATGTAAATCCTGCCTCAGCTGTCTCTTAACCATGGGACTGTGGGCAAATCATTTAAGCTCTATTTGCCTATTTGGGCAGATCCACAGGGCAGCTAATTGGCACAGTGGATTGAATGCCATACCCAGAGTCAGAAAGACCTGAGTTTAAATCCAGCTTGAGGCCGAAGGTCTTTCGGTTTATCCAGCTCAGTTTAGCATAGTTAGCCTCCATCTCTCTCTCTGGGTGTGTGAGGATGTCAGATGTCTGATCTGAGCCCCTGGCACAGAGTCTCAGTCATCAGGGGCTTGGGTTCTAGTAGTACTAAGCCTTTGTCACCTCTAGGGAAACTCATGCAAGGATCTAGGAACTCAAACCAAACCTTGCATGTTCATCTCTCTAGTTGTTCCCTTTGCTGTTCCCTTTCCCTTTAGAAAATTGACTCATAGATTTAAAATAGGAAGGGATCTAGTCTACTCCCTCATTTTGCAGGTGGGAAAACTTGAAAGGTTCAGTGACTTGCCCAAGGTCACATAGATGGTAAATGACAGACACAGATTTGAACCCAGGACCTTTGACTCCAAAGGCAACACTCTCCACTGTACCACACTGACATAGGTGGGGCCTTTGCTCAGCCAGTTGTAATTTTTACTATTAAATTTAGCTTTTGTTTGTAAAAAAAAAAAAATAAAAAAAAATAAATCCAGCTTGAGACACTTACTGGTATGGAAGTCCTTTCATCTCTCTGGGCCTTAGTTTCCCCATCTGTAAAATGGGGGGGGCGGAGCTCTGAGGCCTCTTCCAGCTCTGGATCTTTTTAGCCTATGATCACTATCTGGTGATCCTGAAATAATGGCTTGAAAACAATTTGCCAGTAGGTTGTAGAAGGTCTTGTCTGGGCATGACTTGCCTACGATGGCCTTAGAAGTCTTTGCAGCATTGCAAGCAAGGTCACACATTGGCGGTGTTGAGGTCCGGGTTAGTGCCTCTAGCTTAGAGAAAAGGGCACTGAGATTAAAAGGGGCTAATTGACTCCTGCAGGAATTCCTCCTTTGTTATTATTGTTGCTTAGTCATGTCCAAAGTTTCATGACCGCATCTGAAGTTTTCTTGGCAAAAAAACTGCAGAGCTTTGCCATTTCCTTCTCCAGTTTATTTTATAGATGAGAAAACTGAGGCAAACAGGGTTAAATGACTTGCCCAGGGTCACTAAGCTAGTAAGTGTCTGAGGGCAGATTTGAACTCAGGTCTCCTTGACTCCAGGCCTGGCACTCTGTGAGCTATGGCACCACTTCATTGCTCTGCTATTTCCTCATTGCCTTTAGGTTAAAACTTCAAACTCCTCAGTCTGTTAAGAGCCTCCACAATCCAACCCCAGTATAACTTTCTAGCCTTATTGCACATCTTTTACTTCCTGTCACAAACTTTTATGCTTCAGCCAGCTAGGAAGACTAGCTTTCCCCCCAAATGCAGCAATGCTATTTCCTGCCCATGGGCTTTCATAGAGGCTATTCCTCCTACCTGAAAGAAATGCACTCCTCCTCCTAATCTCCCCTGAAGAAATGTCCTGTATAAACAATATTCTACAAATGTATCAAGCATAAATTGGCACCTGGAAGTGATGTTAGAAGTGACTGAGTTTAACCCCCCCTCATTTAATAAATGAAATTGAGACACTGAAAAGTAATTTGTTCAAGGTGACATAGTAGCAGACAAGATTTGAACTCAGACCTTCTGACTCCAAATCTAGCATCAGATCTACTAGCTAGCTATGCAGCCTTTCATAGATCCTTAATGAATAGATATCTCCACCATAAAGAGAAAACACTCAGCAGCCCATCCAACATTGTTCTCCCAAAGGTTTCCCCAAGGAACCCCACCCTAGTAAGCTTGCCATTTCCACTGAACACTGAACCCTCTTTGATGTCAAAGGCAGCCCAAAACAATTAAGAGAAAGTTATTGAAGGAGTCCAGTCCTCAAGGAGCTTTCTTTATTGAGTGGGCTCATAATGAATTGAAGACCAAGGAGGGCTCCTCTGGGAAAGCCTGAATTGGCAAAGCCTTTTCCGGGGAGTCTACTGACCAAGCCTCTCAGGAAGCTGATTAATGCTAACACCTAGGTCCCCAGGGTAACTCCAAAAAGCACCTTTGCAGTTAGGGAATTTTCCCTGGGTGTGTACATACAATGATCACGACCACCTGCACTTCTAGAGCACTCTGAGGAAGGGAAGCATCCTCTCATAATAAATCTGGGAAGGAGACAGTCTAAGCATTAAGAGATTCTTCATTATAGATGAAGGAAGTGAGGCTCTGGGACTTTAACTTGCCTACAATTTCAGTCATTTATTTAGTACTTTGTTGTGTTTGCCCTTTGTTTTCAAAAAGGACGGTGACATCAGGGAGATGATGACATGACTTGCAGTTGACTTGGATTTGAGAGAGGGAGGGCTGTGCAAGGTCACCAGCCTCACTTTCTCCTCCAGAGCCAGGTCCAGTGGCCAGATATTCATCAAGATGACTAGAGATGACCCAGGATGCAATGGGAGACCCTGACCCTTTTAGGCTAAGGTCTTTTCAGGTTCTCCCTTTGAGTGAGGTAACGCTCATTCAGTGAATAGGCCCCTTTAAGAAGTGAGTCAAGGGATGGCCCCTACTATATGCCTGGCACCATAATAGGTACTAAGGATTTGAAGACAGAAAATTTAATAGTCCTTGCCCTCAAGGAGCTTACATTCTAGTATATTCCCTATTAGAGTGTGAATTTCTCGAGAACAGAGACTGTCGTTTCTGTTTGCATTTCTAGAACTTAGCAGGGCATTTGGTATATCAATCAATAAACACTTATTAAGGATCCATTCTGAATGTTTAGTCAAGCACTGGATATTCATTCCTTTATTCCATAATTACCCACTTGTTCTGAGGTCAGAATCAAACTTGGGTCCCCTAATTCCAAGTCCTATTATGCTATCTACTAGGAACCTAGGTAACTTAGTAGATAGAATGTTGGACTTGGTGTCAAGAAGACCTGAATTCAAATCCTGCCTCGGCTGGGTTTTTTTTTTTTAACCATGTGACCATGCAAAGGTCATTTAACCTCTGTTTTCCACTTTGGGCATGTAGGCGCCACAGGGAAGCTAGGAGACACAGTAGATAGAATGCTGGAAGACCTGAGTTTAAATCCATTCATACATTTACAAACCATATGACCAGGGGCAAGTCACTTAACTCTGTTTGCTTCTGTTTCCTCATCTGTAAAATGAGCTGGAGAAGGAAATAGCAAACCATTCCAGGATCTTTGCAAAGAAAACCACAAAAGATGTCACAAAAAATTGGACACAACTGAGAACAACTGAACAACAACAACAAAATCAAGATCAGAATAGCACCTACCTCCCTGGGCGACTGTGAACATCAAATGAGTAAACATACACAAATTACTGTTACAAATCTTAAAGCCCTATTGTTATTATGAGGTCTTTCTGCCTTCCAAGAGATGGTCTCCTTGCAATATGGGGGGCAGGCCCAGACAATAAATTTGTGTCTTATTGGTACCTAGCTAGGAAGGTAAAACTATTCTCTCCCTGGTGGATGCTTATACCACTTTAAAGTTGTCTTTATCTTCTCAATGGTATACTCTTTTTCTACAGGTAGCTTGGTTTGGTGGAGCATTAGACATAGAGAGAGATGTAGATTCAATTGCATGCCCTATGAGGATCTGTAGAAGAAACTAGGGGGTTTAGCTTAGAGAGGAGAAGACTTAGGAAGGATAAGGAAGCTGCCTTCAACTATTTGAATGGCTGTCATGGAGAAAAAGATGGGCCTTGCTTGGCTTCAGAGGAAAGAACCAGAAACAATGGATGGAATTTGCAAAAAGAATAATTTAGAAGCAGCTGGGTGGCTTAGTGCATAGAGTGCAGGGCTTGGAAGACTCGAGTTTAAATCCAGCCTCAGACACTTACTAGCTGTGTGAGCCTGGCCAAGTCATGTAATTGCTGTTTGCCTCAGTTTCCTCATCTGTAAAATGGGGATAATAAGAGCATTACTCCCACCCTGGCTTTTTTGGAGATCAAATGAGATATTTGTAGTAGTCACTTAATAAGTTTTTCTTCCTGCCTGCCCTCCTTCTCATGAAAAGCTTGCTTCCTCACTGGAGTAATGACCATTTGTCAGCTATGATGAATAGGGGATTCTTATACATGTCCAGGTTAGACTAGATGGCCACTGAGATCTCTTCTGACTCTTCTATATGCGTAATTCAACTCCCTCATTTTACATGCAGTAGAGTTGATCTTCACCTCTGCTACATACAAGGCCCAGAGAGGGAGAGCAACTCAACCAAGGTCACACAGCTAGTAAGCAGCAGTGCTGGGATTCAAGTTCAGGTCTATTATCTCCAGATTTAACATTTTTTTCACTAGAGAACTCTGCCTCCCCCACACCCTGAGTTGAAAACTGAATGCATCCATAGTCCCTTCACTGAGCCCCCTTGTTACACTCCCCTGTCCATAATACGGTCTCTGCCTCTTGGTTGTGTTGCTGAACAGCTGTGAATATAATAAGCAAATGTATTTTTAAAAGTAGCAAAATAGATTTTACAGGATTAGTATCAATTTGGGAGTGAGTCAGGAGTATTACTAATCAGCTGCTGAGTAACGCCAACAGGGCCAGCTTGAGCCTAGATTGGCATGAGAGAGCCCACTCAGCAGAGGACCAGCATTGTGGGTACAGAGACCATTTAACAAATGGCCAGCAAACAGAGAGCCCAGAAAAAAGCGCTCACTACCCAGCTCTCTGGCCACATTGGGCAAGGGTAAGGGAAAGGACATTCACAGAATCTTAGGGCTGAAAAGGGATCAGAACCTGATAATAGATTTCAACCTGGAAGGAAGTTTAAAGGTTCTTGAGTCCAATCCCATCATTTTCCAGAGGAGGAAACTGAGACTCAGAGAGCCCATGGACACACAACTGATAAATGTCATGCAGGATTTAAACCAATGTCTTCTGATATCACGTTCACCATACTATCATTGTACTAGTATGCATCTGAAGCCATCTAATCCAATATAAAACTGGATAAAACTCTCTTTTACACCACATTCAATACGTGGTCATCCAGCCTTTGCCTACAGACCTCCAGTGACAAAGAATTTACTCCATCTTGAGGCAACCCATTTCACTTCAGCACATCTCTAATTGTAGGAAGTTTGTCCTTAACATGAAGCCTTACCTTGACTCTTCACAATTTCTACCCATTGCTCTTAGTCTTGACCTCTGGAGCCAAGCAGAACAAATAAGATGTGTGCAAAATTCCTTGCAAAGCATTACATAAATATGAATAATTATCATCATCAAGAATTCATCAAGTATCTACTATGTGCCAGGACCAGGGCTAAATGCTGGGGATGCCAAAGGGGGATAAAAGGTAAGAAATACGCAGCCCCTTCCCTCAAGAAGTTTACTTTCTAATGGAAAGAACAAATACACAATAAAACCAAACACTGTAACTGACAGTAGATAAATGAAAGTGTAACTGAAAATAACACAACTGAACAGTGTTACTGACAATAACACAACTGAACAGTGTAACTGACAATAACACAGCTGAACAGTGTAACTGACAATAACACAGCTGAACTGTGTAACTGACAATAACACAACTGAACAGTTACTGACAATACCACAACTGGATACTCTAACAATAACAAAACTCCAAACATTGTAACTGACAATATACACAGCTGAATACTCTAATAACAGCCAAAAAAAAAACCCCAACCCTTGAACACTGTAACTGACAATAACACAACTGGATACTCTAACAATAACAAAAACTCCAAACACTGTAACTGACAATAACACAGCTGAACAGTGTAACTGACAATAACACAACTGGATACTCTAACAATAACAAAAACTCCAAACACTGTAACTGACAATAACACAGCTGAACGGTGTAACTGACAATAACACAACTGGATACTCTAACAATAACAAAAACCCTAAACACTGTAACTGACAATAACAAAGGTGAATACTATAACTAACACTGTAAGCTTTGTCCCAAAGAAAAGTTGAAAATATTCAACTCCCTTCTTTGCAGAAGTGGGGGACAGAGAGTAAAATATTGCATAATGTTCCAGTCTTAGCATACTGCCTGGATCATAGTAAATGCATAATCAGTGGCATTGACTTAACTTGGTGGATTCACTGAACATGCTGGTTACTTATGCCTCCCTCCAACACCTCTCTCTTTCCTATTCCTGGTTACCTGGGATGACTCATTGGGACAGAAGTAGGGAAAGTTAAACAAATATAAAAGAAGGTGATATAAAAATAGAAGATAACAACAACAACAACAACTTATTCTATGAGCTTCTAGGAAAACTGTGCCTGTGACCCTCTTTTTTCTACATTCCAGCATGATTCGTTGACAGACCCACATTTCCCCTTAAAAGAGACAAAAGCAAAGAGAGATATACATTGTCCTGCTCTCCTTTCTACTGCTCAAAATTCTTCAATAGAGACTTTCAGGCTTTTTCTCCCAGGTCAGACCCCAAAGTAAATGAGTAATTGATGAACAAGTGTACCATTGAGCATGCCAATGACCTCTCCTGTCGAAATTCATTTTCCTTATTTTTAGCAAAGGCAATTGTATGAAAGCAGCCACTAAAAATAATCTGTCTATTCTCCAGTTGTTATCAAAAATAAAAAAAAATATCTGAGGCATAGCAGAGAAGCAGAGATAAAAGCTTCCAGCTTGCTAAGGACCAGAACAGTATTAAGGCTGAAGAGATGGAAACCACACTATAATAACCCAGCCTTGTTAATAGAATGGAACCAACAAAAGGTGAGAAGCTAGGAGCACTCAGAGTTTGCTGGAGAAGGAACATTATGGAGAAGAAGATGAACTCAAGATAATTTCAACAAACAGTATGAATTTTCATAAATACTACAAGAATCAAATTACTTTCTCTAAGAAGCTGAGGCTTCTCCCCATTGTCATCCCCTCCCCAATTTTCCTTATATTTATTATGCATGTATCGTGTATATAGTTATATATGCATGCTGTCTCCCTCATAGAATGTAAGCTCCTTAAAGTCAGGGATAGTCTTTATTTTTGTTTTGTATCCCCAGCACCTAGCACACACAGATAGGAGACAGGAACAAGGCCTATGATTTTACTGGCACAGAGAGCTCCCACATGGTGGGGTGGGGTAGGATGGGTATGATTCTCTACAAATGCAGCTAAGTCCCTTCTCGGCCATATATATCATTAGAGAGGGGCCTAGACCACTAAGTTGTTAAGTGATTTGCCAAGGGTCACATGTCATAAATGGGGTTTGAACCCAAGTTTCCCTGGCTTCAGGGTCAGCTATCTACTATAGCACAATGCCTAGCACATAGTAGTTGCTTAATACATCTTATTGATTGGTTGATTCCAATGTGCAATCCCTTTTTCAGCTCCCTTGGCTAATCTGAGAAATGCTCCAAATTCTTCAAAATATTTATAGCATCTATCACTTTTTTAAAATAGCAGAGAATTAGAAACAAATAGATGCTCATTGATTGGGGAACAAACAAATTATGGCCCATAAGTATGATAGAATATTACTGTGTTGTAAGAAAAGATGAATATGAATAATAAAGACAAATATGGGAAGACATATGAACTGAGGCAGAGTTGAGGAAAGCTGAACAGCAACAAAAACCATCACGCAGTGAGTGAAACAACATAAATGTCAAGTACAACAACAAAATGATTGAAACTGAACGCTGCAAAATGGCCACAGTTGAGTTTGGTCCCAAAGAAGAGCATGAGAAGGCTTTGTAGAAGTGAGGGACTATGGGACACTGCTTTTGGCTTCATATTTTTTCAATATGTAGAACAGTTTTGCTGAACTGATTTGTTTGTTTCATCTTCCTTATTCTTCATTATAAAGGATAGCTCTGTTGGGAGTAGGGAGACAGCTATGGTAGGAAATATATATACTATAAAAATAAAAGATTTGAAAGGAAAGGAGCCTTAGGTATCACAGAGCAACCAAAATTAAGGGTTGAAAAAGTCTTCAAAGACCAGCTAGTTCAATCACTCCTTGAATTCCTTATACAGGAAAACTGTAACCAAATGAGATAACATATATACAGTATTTTGCAAATCTTAAAGCACTATATAAATTAATAGTACTATTGTCAATTCCTATAATTATCATTGCTTTATCATTTTACAGTTAAGGTAACCAAGCCCAGACTGAAATTACTTACTCAGGGTCACACAGCAAACAAATGGCCAGACTGAGACTAGAATCCGTGTCTCCTGACTCCTAGTATAGAGCTCATTTCACTCTACTAAGTCTTAGATGGCTCTTCTTTCCCTTGACTATTCATCCCCTTCACTTAGAGAGCTCCTAGCTTTTATTTGTTCAAATTTGTTCCATACCAGGAAAACAGATGGATGCCAGGTAAGTGTTCTTCCCATATATTTCTTCTTTTTGACAGCGACTGGTGACAATCATTCCTTTTCTCCAATGAATCAGAATGATTGAATCTCAGAGCTGGAAATGACCTCTAACTCACACCCGGACATGACCTTCAACTCACACATGCACAGGAATCCCCTCTACAGCACCTCTTATGCTGTAGTCCTGAAGACCTCCAATGAGGGGGTAACCCATCACTCTCCAGTTGTTAGGAAGTTTTCCCAGACAACAAGTTTAAATTGCAACATCCCCACGCTACTCCTAATACTGCCCTCTGAGACCAACCATAATGAAACTGAACGTCTTTGATGAGATAGCTTTTCCAATACTTGAAGCTAACTTTCATCCCCCACCAGTTTTCAGTGAGACACTAACTGCTTTCAAGATGTTTTCCATTCACAGAAATAAGGGCTAGCTCATGAGCAAAGCTGTGGAATGACTCACTCTTGGACCGTGAATCCTCAAGCACAGCTGTACACCAGCTCCGTCCAGGCAAGGGGCTCCCGTCTTGACAAAGCTTTGGATTCCTTCAACTCATTTCTCCTTGGAAGCCTGACAAGACCATTCTATTTTAGACTCTTGTTTCTAAGGAGTGTGAGATATTTGACCATGATAACACTACCACCACCACCACCATAATGCTGATGACGAAGATGGTGATGACAGTGATGAGAGGTAACAATTATATACCACTTGAAGGTTGCAAAACACTTTACAAATATGACCTCATTTGATCTTCATAACAACTGTGGGAGTCAATGCTATTATTCACTTTTATAGATGAGGAACTAAGGCAGGCAGAGATAAAGTGACTTTCTCAGGGTCACAGCTTCTAAGTATCTCAAACCACATTTGAACTCAGGTCTTCCTGCCTCCAGATCCAGGCTCTTTGCATTGTGCTTCCTAGGTCTAGGAAGCTTGACAGTCAGCTCAGAAAGACAGGTGAGCAGAGACTAGCAGTAAGAGTTAACATTTCCATAAAGGCAACAAGGTGGTTCAGTGAATAGAGAGCTGGACCTGGAGGCAGGATCACTTGCCAGGCAAGTCATTGAACTTTTGTCTGCCTCTGTTTCCTCATCTGTGAAATGGAGATAATAATAGCACCTACCTCCCAGGTTGCTTGTAAAGATAAAAGTGAAATAATGTTTGTGAAACACTTTGCAAACCTTAAAAAGTGATCCAAATGCTAGCTATTATTATTATTATTAATATAATTATCGTCTTAATGTTTACAAAGGGCTTTACAGGCACAACCTCCTTTGAGCCTGCAAGGTATTATGATCCCCATTCTGTAAACATGGAAATTGGAGCACAGAGAGGGTGTGACTTACCTAAGGTCACACAGCTAGTCAGAGATGAGACAAAGCCATACCTTTCTTGACTCCAAGCCCAGTGTTCTTCCCCTGTAACATACTTGCCTATTATTAAAACTAGCTTCTGTTGTTAAGGGAGATTCAATATAATGTGGACTTTGCTCTGAATTCATATTCTCTCTCCATTCATCAGAAGAGATGATGATGATAAGAAGGTAGAACCAGGGCTACTGTACTTGTGTGAATAATGATAATGGGGTGTGTGTGTGTGTGTGTGTGTGTGTGTGTGTGTGTTCATGCTTGTATAAGACAAAGTTTTCAGTACCAGAACACTCCATCCTGATCCACGTTGCTGTCCATTTAGGAAGCAAGGTGGTGAAGAAGACAGAGTACTAGAAAGATTATTGACTCTGAAGTCAGAGGACTTGGGTTCGAATGCTAACTCTGTCACTCCCTGTGTGACCCTGGGCAAGCCACTTCACCTCTCTGGACCTCAGTTTCCCTATATGTAAAATGAGGAGGTTGGACTAGATGCGTATAAGTCACTCCTAACTCTAAAAGTATGATCTTATGATTTCATATTCAAAGCCAAAAAAGGGGTTCTCCATCTTCCCCAAACATATCTCCTACGCCATCATTTCCTACATAGAATGTGGCTTAACCAGGCAGAAAAACTTGAGGGAGTTCATAGAGCATTTTGGACAACTCAGAGTCCTTCAACCACAGATTCTGTTTAGAAACATCATGCCCATATTCTTCATCTTCTAAAGCTTCCCCGGGGCTGAAATGAATGTTGATCAGAGATAGGCATAATCCCTTGATGCTGCTAACATTTCTAATCCCCAGAGGAGAAAAGGAAATCATGAAAGCTGGGGGGAAGAGGAGGGGAACGATCTCAAGACTGAGCCTTCTAGTCTCAAAGAATTAGAGAAATAACAATGGAGCGTCCATCAGAAGCCATTGAGGTCTGCATGGAAGAAGTACTGTGATAACCAGAATATGGTTATAAGGCACAGCTTTCAGATGAAGCCCCATCCCTACCTCACTCCCTTCCCCAAATCATAGAACCATGGAGTGAATGTCACATGGCACAGCCCTTTCAGAACCCTGCACTAAGCAGTTGTCTGGAGATTCCAAAAAGGTACTCTTCTAGGACTAACAACAGCTGACCCCACTTAGGACATGACTCATTCCTCCAGGCTGTGAGCCATTGATGGGGAACACCAAGAGAGTTGTAAGGGGTAAGTGCCCTTGACTGTGTTCTAGAAACAGGCCCTACCACTGCTATTTATTCATTCTCCCAGCATGCACCTATCATATACTAGGGGCCATGATGAGATCTGGGGATAAAAGACAAAATATGAAAATGTCCAGACCCTCAAGGAGCTTACATTTTATCAGAGGAAACAGCATATCTAATAGGCAAGGATATATAAAACATGCACAGAATAAATACGTAGTAAATTTAGGCACATTAACAATACTATAAGAGGCAGCTAGGTGTCACAGTGGATAGAGTGCCAGGCCTGGAGTTAGGAAGACCTGAGTTCAAATCTGGCTTCAGACACTTAGCTATGTGACCCTGGACAAGTCACTGAATCCTTTTTTGCCTTGATTTCCTCATCTGTAAAATGAGCTGGAGAAGGAAACGGCAATATCACTCCAGTCTTTTTGCCAAGAAAACCCTAAATAGGGTCATGCAGAGTTAGACATGACTGAAACAACTCAACAATAATGAAATAAATACATAAGATTACAAATGAAACCAATTATATTAAAATACTGTTATCAAAATATTTTTAAAAACAAATTCATAGACACCAAGTTAAGGACTCTTAGAGAGGGATTAAAGGAGGTTGGGCTCACTTGTTGGTGGCACAGCAGATAAAATACAGGGCCTGGAGTCAGGAAGACCTGAGTTCAAATCTGGCCTCAGACACTAGCTGTATGACTGTGGGCCAGTCACTTAACCTCTGTTTGCCTCAGTTTCCTCATCTGTAAATGGGGATAATAACAGTGCCTACCCTCCCAGAGTTGTTGTGAGGCTCAAATAAGATAATACTTGTAAGGCACTTAGCACAGTGTCTGGCACATAGAGGCACCAGATAAATGTTAGTTTTTGCTGTTTTTCTTGTTGTTATGGGTGAAGGGAAGGTGAGAGATTGACGTAAAGATTTCATGGAAAGTGTGAGGGAATGTGGATACCTGTTACCATTGGTCTAATCAGGGAAGAAAAGTGAATCTCTACTTTCCATGGGATGACAGGATAATAGTCAGAACTGGCAATGATCTCAAAGACTATCTGGGCCAACCCTGTCATTTTATAGATGAAAAAACTAAGGTCTGGGAAAATTATTTTTCTGTGAGTTCCAAGATATGTAATTACTTCCACTAATAAAGTTTGCAACCCACCTTTAACTGAGCTGGATCAGTCATAGAGAGGTACTCATGATGGAAAAAGGTTAAATGAGGTCACCCAGTTCCCATAGAGAGAAAACATCAGATGTGAGATTTGAACTCAGGTCCTCTCAATGCAGAACCAGGGATCATTCTACTGTTGACTAAGACAGTCTGTGGTAGAAGAAGCATTAGGAATCAGGAGACCTGGGTTTGGGCCCTAGCTCTGTCATAGATTCATGATGGGATCTAAAAATCTCATACTGAACAATGGGTTGGATTTTTGTTTTGGATTGGACCCATGATTTCATTGGCATATGGAACTTCCAGAGAGGAAGTTCTCTTAATCAGTGCAGATTGGTGATGTGAGAGATGCTATGGTTTTCAATAGCCCCAGTGATAGATGAGGGCCCTGACCCTCGGGAAGATGGGGACCAGCCCATGGTCACAGAGTTGGTACTTGCCAGACATAAGAGATATCAGACTTATCAGAGATATTTCAGTCCAGTCACAAAATCTCTGAGTTGGGAGGGACCACAGAACCTTTTCCCCCGTATCTGAAAAAGAACTCCTTCTATAAAATACCCAAAGTGCTCTTTGATCTTCTGCCTAAAGAGCCCAGGTTATTCCTGCCTCCAAGTCTTGTCTTCTTCCCACTTCACTATTCTGCCTCTTTGAAGGCATCTTATAATTTGATCAATGCCAGCTGTATAAATGAATAGGGCTCTGTGTCTTTGTAAAGGAAGGAGGCCCAAGATAAAAATTCATGACCTTGAGTTTATGCTTTTATGAGGTTTGGTTAAAAGAATTTGAAGTGATTTGCCTGAAGAAGAGATGGATGGGGTGGGAGAAGGAGTTGTTACATGACACAGCAGTCTTCAAATATTTGAAAAGTTCCCATGGGGAAGAAAGGTCATGGATTGTCTGGCCCTAAAGAATAGAGCTAGGAGAAAGGGGTCAAAGTGGCTGATTGGCAGACTTGGCCTTCCTCCACTCTGATCTATCTTCCACTTATCTGAGGTATCCTAAAGATCGTATCTGACCCCATCATCACCTTACTCAGTCAGCTCCAGTGATTTCCTATTACTTCTGCGATCAAATAGAAAATCCATGGTTTGGCATTAAGGCCTTTTAAAACTTCATTCCCTCCTACCTTTCCAGCCTTCTCACACATCACTCCCCTCTATAACTCTAGTATCCAATGACACTGTGCTTCTTGGGGTTTCTCAAACCACACACTCCATCTTCTGCCTCTGCATCTTGTCACTGGCTCTTCCCCATGCCTGGAACGCCCTCTCCCGCCCCACCCCTGCCTCTCAGCCTCTCTGGCTTCCTTCAAATTCCAGTTAGCACAGGAGGTCTTTCCTAGGTTGGACCCTTCCCTGCCCCCTGATGCTACTGCTTTCCTGCTGGGATTATGTCCCACTCACATTGTATATATCCTGGACGTACAGAATTGTTTTCATGTTGTCTCCTCTGTCAGAATGTGAGTTCTTTGAGGAAAGGGACTGTGTTCTTGCCTTTTTTTGTGTCTCTAGCATTTAGTACAGCGTTTAACACACATTAAGTGATTAATAAATGCTTGTCAACTGGTTGATCAGGAAAAAAAAACAGAACAGAATTAGAGCTCTCTAAAAGTGGAGAGGAAAGCCTTAGGAGGAAACAGAGACAGAGATAGACATTGAGACAGAGAGAGACAGAAAGGAGACAGAGAGAGAGAGAGACAGAGACAGAGACAGAGAGAGATAGAGAAAGAGAGAGACAGAGACAGAGAGAGACAGAGACAGAGACAAAGAGAGACAGAGTGAGAGAGAGGGGGGGGGAGAAAGTGAGAGAGAGGGAGAAAGTGAGAGAGAGGTAGAGAGAGAGAGAGACAGAGAGAGAGACAGAGAGAGAGGGAGAGAGAGAGAGGGAGAGGGAGAGAGACAATATTCTAGCAAAGCTTAGGTGGCCATTTGTTGAGAGTGTTGTAGAGGGTCTAGGTTGAACTGGTAGCCTCTAAGGTCCCTCCCTCAGCTGACATTCTGTGATATTCCTTTATCTCTGTGGACAATGAAAAAAGAGCTTTAGTGGCTGGTTTATTTCTTCCTTCCTTCCTCTCTCCCTCCCTCCTC
Source organism: Pseudochirops corinnae (assembly GCA_028646515.1). Taxonomy (NCBI): domain Eukaryota; kingdom Metazoa; phylum Chordata; class Mammalia; order Diprotodontia; family Pseudocheiridae; genus Pseudochirops; species Pseudochirops corinnae. The sequence continues at coordinate 320,647,731 of CM053587.1, read as the reverse complement.
CCCTCTCTCTCTCTGTCTCTTGCTCTCTCCCCCCTCCCCTTCTCTTTCTCTGTCTCCCTCCCTTCTCCTCTCCTTTCCCCCCCCCTCATTTTTTCTGTCACACAGCCAAGAACTGAACCTTTTACTCCAGTATTTTAATCACTTGGCAACAGTGCCTCCATCTGAGCAACTGAGGCTTGAAGAGAGGGAAGGAGATCAATGGAGCAGGAGAAAGTCAAAATGGAGTACAAGAATAGAATAGAGCTAGGAATCATGGGAAACAAAGGTGAAGAGAAAAAACAAGGGAGGGCCTGGGCAACAGAGGATGGTTCAAAGTCTGAAGTCTAGAAGATGGAGGAATCACAGAATCTCAAAGATGGGAAGGGCCTTTAGTCCAACCTATCTCAGAGCAAGAACATGTTCCTCAACAAGTGTGACAAATCACCATGTGGTCTCCATTTTCCCATCATCAATGATGGGGAATTCACTTCCTTCAGAGGCAGACCATGCCACTCCGATATTTTCTCCCTGGCTTCACTCCTCTGGACTTTGCCATCATTGTTCTCAGAGGGTAAGGATGCTGGATCTCTTGAGCTTTTGACCTGTGATGGCCCATGCCAATTGGTCGTCTGCACTAGCTTTGGCATTAACTTGTTGATTTGGGAAAAGGGGTACCAGGATGTCTAAGGGGAGGTATATTGCTCCAGGTCAGGAATAAAGCAGGTTAAAGTTCCCATGCCCATGCAGGCCCATGAGTATTGCTCATACTTCCAAGATAGACAACATAGGGAGACCCAGTTTTTAAAAATATTAACAAACTAAGAACCCAGCACTTGAATATAGAACTCTAACTGAAGGGGTCAGTGTTTCTCTCTCCCACTTCTTGCAGAGGGGCGCTAGCCAGAGCAAGGCATCTGGACAAGCAGCTGCACTGTTACGTGATGTTGACTGCATGGGGAAAATTGAATTTGTGAGATCAATTTGAAGTGAACTATGTTTCTGCCTCTGCTATCTCCACCAGTGCCAGGCTGCTAAATGTCTCTCTTATTGACAATGTTATAGCCATTTGACTCATTTTATGCTTCATGAGTTTCATAAACCTTGATTGCCGAGTGATCAACATTTTGGTTTGTTTTCCTTGACAGTGTTATCTGATATTTTTAAAATGACTTCTTCAGGAGCCTCTAATTCCTACCCCAACCTCCTCAGCCACAATTCAGTTTATTTTTAGGGAGGAAAGAGTCATTGATCACTATATAATTGTACCAGCAGGAAAAGAGGAAGATGAAAGAATGAAAAGGTAGATGGGGCTGAAGATACCATCCAGAATAAATTTCTTTTTTTTCTTCATTATCTAGTAATTGTCTTTTATTAAAGTGTTATTTATGCCTTTTGTTTTTACAACACAATCATTTTAGGATACATCTTCCTTCCCTCCTCCCCTTCAGTGAGGCTTCCCTTGTAACAAAGTGAAATAATAGCTAAACAAAACCAAGTAACACATGGACCATATCTGACAACCTGTATAATAATTCCATACTCATAGCATCATTCATCTTTTCAATGAAAGAAAGGAATTACACTTCTTTATTTCTTCTTCATTTAACCCCCTCAGATAGAAAACTAACCCCAGAGCCAGAAAAACCTAGGTTCGTGTCCCTTTCTCTGACCTGTATTGGCTGTGTGACTCTGGGTAAATCCCCTAAGCTCTCTGTGCCGTTAGCAACAATCTAAGACTCTAAGCGGTAAAGGAGGTGTCAACCTACACTGGCAGATGGAATTCCTTCATCCAGGAATTCCTTATATCAGGGAAATCACAGGTCTTCTCCCTATCCTTAACCCTAGCATCTCTTTGTCAGCTTCTCAGCACTCATCGTGCCACCCCCCACCCCCACCCCGTTCAAGCTTTCATTTGATGTCTCTCGAACCCTCAGTATCCATGCTTCCACTCTCTCCCCATCTCTAATACCATCCTTCCCATCTTCCTAAAATCCAGGCCTAAAATCTACTTTACTTCTGTCCTCAAAAATCTTCAGTGGCTCCCTATTACCCATATCAGACACATCAGACTTTCCACAGTCTGGTTCCCATCGACCTTTCCAGTCTTATTTCACATTAGTCCTTTCCCATACACTCTCCATTTCAATCAAACTGGACTCTGGGATATTTCCTAGACTCATCTTGCTGTCTCTAACCTTTACCTGGTATGCCCTCACTCCTTATCTTGACCTGAAAAAAAAATCCTCTTTCTGCAGAGTTTTGCTCAAGGCTCACTTCCTTAATGAAGCTTTCCTTGCCCCCTGCCCAAGTGGAAGTGTTTTCCCTTTCTCTGCATTTTCCCAGAGTATTTTGTTTGCCTCTCTCCTGCTCATGAGGAAATGCCTTCTGCCATTGCAAGTTAGTACTATATCTACAACGTATAGCTTTAGAGAGTTACCTAGAACACTGCAAAGTCAGGTGACTTGTCTATGGTCACATAGTGACATGTATGGGGTCTATCCACTGTGGCGCACTGTCTCTACTACCTGCAATGGACACCTAATAAACAATGATTGAATCCCTCAGCTCCTCTCATACAGATGGACATATAATAAATAAACACTTATTGCTTTGAATTTTCACCCACCAGAGGAGCCCAGAAACCTATAGCAAATAGCGATTAGGAAACAGCTTTCTAAACCTAGCTTTCTAGAGTCCAGAGGTGGGGAGCCTGCAGCCTCTAGGGCACATGTGGCCCTCTAGGTCCTCAAGTGCAGCCCTTTGAATTCATTCAAACTTCACAGAACAAATCCCCTTAATAAAAGGACTTGTCTAATAGACACTTGCCCATTACTTCCCATTACTCAGTATATTCCTGCCTCCTTGTCCTGCATTACAGAATCACAGTATTTGGGACCTGGAGGGGACTTTTCTAATCATTTGTTCCAACTCTTCCACTAATCGATTCCTCACTATAAATCCAAAAACTCCCTAGCACCAAGATGATGCTGTCCCTGCCCCCATCCATGACCTATCTCTTGCCCCTGCCCCATTGCATGAGTTCATCTCCCTAGCCTAGAAGGCTTCTCCCCATCTTTGCCCTCTTACAACTGCTAGCTTCCTATAAGGCTCACCTCAAGTGGCTCCTCTTCCAGGAGGCCCTTCCTGATTTCCCCACGGTTAGTGTTCCCCCTCCCCCTCCCTGAGGGCCTTGTATTTATTTTGTCATATGTTCTGTATGTACTAAAATGCCTTGAGGGCAGGAATACTTTTGTCTTTCTGCCTAGCTTAGCTCTTGGCACAAATCTGATGCTTAAGCAATGCTTGTTCAATCATATACTTTGAACTGCTTTCTATATATACCCATTCTTCCCAGTAGAATCTAAGCTTTTGGAAGGTAAAGATTTTTTTGTTTCCTCTTTGGTTTTTTATCTGTAACATTAGAGAGGAAGTGGGATGTGATGGATAGAGATGGCCTACAAAGGGGAAGACCTGGGCTTAAGCCCCATCTTCTGATGCAGCCTGGCCATGTTATTTGGGGCATCTCAGCATCCCCAGATTCTATGGGCAGGGGCAGCTAAGTGGTGCAGTGGATAGAGCACTAGCCATCGAGTCAGGGGGACTTGAGTTCAAATCTGGCCACAGACACTAGCTGTGTGACCCTAGGCAAGTCACTTAACCCCAATGGCCTAAAAATAAAATTCTATGTTACAGGGCAAGTGTTGATCTGCTTTAGTAGAGGGATTTTCCTGTATGAGAGTTCCCTACTCTGCTAACATCCCAGGTAGGGTCCAAAAATATCCTTGGCACCTAGCGTAGAACTTGGCACATAGCCTTTTGTTAATGTAAATCAAACCTAACTCTCTCCAAGTCAGATGGTGATTTCCATACTCAAGAGTAAACTAGAATCATTCAGAGCTTCCCTGCCCTGAGAAAACTTAAGATGGCGAATGATTCAAACTGAGAGCATTGAGAGATAATACCAAGTGAAGGAACTGGGGGAGAAATCAGATTGCTGAGCCCCACTGACCTATCCATCAGGGTCCACCCAAACCCTTAGCAAGGGCTCAAAGTGCTCAGCACAGGGCTTGGCACCTAATAGGTACTATGTGAATATTAGCTAATTGTTATTACTATTATCATTAACCCAGGTCAGAAGAATGCTCTCACAAATGCCTTGGCCACCTGTGAACAAGGTAAATGAAAGGCCACTTCTTAGCCCTGGGTTTCAGCATATTGTCTTCCCATCAAAGACCTTGGGTAAGGAATGGAGCCTTGTCTCTATCTAATACAAGAGGTAATGAATCAGCTTAGACTTAACCCCTGTTCAGGTAACATGGAGAGAAGTGGGAAAAAAAAACCCTGCCTCATTTTGAGTGATTACTTCCTTTCTCAATTGCCAAATTAAGAAGATGAGAGGAGGATTTGTATGACAATCCAGAAGGTATAGGGCCTGGTAGATGTTATAGCTTGCTACATCAGTAGCATCCTCTCTCTTGCACGGAATGAATGAATGAATGAATGAATGAATGAATGAATGAAAAAATAGAGAAAAGGTATTTGCCAGTCACCAGGGATACAAATTCAAAGAGACAACCCCTGCCCTTAAGGAGATTACATTCTATGGGAATATTACATAATATGGGAAGATAATACACATAGGTGAGTTTTAGTCAAGAAAGGGAGTTTTGATCTGTGTAGTTTCCGGGATGGTGAGGTGATCCATTGGACAGTTGTTAATGTGCCCCTTCTGGAAGCAATATTAGTCCTGATTTGATTACTGTGCCTGGAGTGAGACACAGAAAACCAGAAGGGAGAGGTCTAAGAAAGAAATGAATGCAGTAGGAGACAGATGGCAAGAAGATGAGGGTAGATGACTGATTAGGTTGGGAAGCCTGACTTGGGGCTGGGGAAATTTCGTGGTTTGGGTGAATTTCAAACACACTCACCTAACTGTTCAGCTCAGACGCATAGTAGACTTCCAAAAGTGAGTGCATTTGGCTTCTCTACAGAGGAGCAAGTAGGCTGGATCTACAGAGGCAAGTCTAGGGTCTAGATCTAGGGGGAGAGATGATCTCTACCTGCCCAAGGGTGGCTATCCAGCTAGGATGGAGTAACTCTGCTTTGAGCCTTCTCTCCTTTGAAAAGGGATTCAATTCAATAAGCAATTAATAAGAACTTACTTTGTGCATGGAATGATGATCCTAGATGGATATAAATAAAATAATGATGCTAGGGTATGGGGATATAAATATAACCCAAGTATAAATAGCAACAAAAGGGGTCTCATTCAAAGCCCAGCTTGAGAATGACAAATACAAACTAGTTGCTGCCCTCAGGGAACTTACATTTTACTAGGGAGAGCTATAGATACAGAGAATTGAATACAAGTTGTACCCAGGGTAAAACAATGTAATTGCAAGAAAGAACTCTAATGCCCGGCCTCATACAGGAAGGTGGCACACCAGCTATTCTTTAAAGGAAGGCAGGAATCAGAGGATCAGAGGCTGGCAGAGCTGGAAGGGGCTTAGAAGCCACCAAATCCAACCACCTCATTTTGCAGATGATTAAACCAACACACACAGCAGTTAAGTGACTTGCCCAGGGTCACACAATGAGTATTGGAAGCAATATTTGAACCATAATCTTCCTAACTCCAAGCCAAGAGCACTACAAACTATACTATGTTGTCTTCCAAGGATGCCACGGGGTAGGAGTGAGGAGGGAGCCTGCAGGCCAGGCTGGCATTCAAGGATCTTCCCTCAAAGACTAAGAACGTTCCCAAAGATGTATATATGCTCAATCAATAAACATTTATTGAGCCCTTAATATGAGCATGGCTCCATGCTAAGTGCTGAAGTTATAAAGAAAGGCTCCAAGGACTTTACCTTCTAATGGGAGAGACAAGCTGCACACAGTCAAGCTCAAACAAGACATGTATGGGGTAAATGAGAGTGAAAGAAACTCTCTGTTCATGATTCTGCAGCAAAATGCCCAAATCATGACTAAGAAATCTAATTAAATTCTCATTTTTCTCAGCAGAGATTGTTTATTACTTGGCTCACACAGGGCATCTAGGTGACTCAGTGGATAGAGCACAAAGCTTGGAGTCACGAAGATCTGAGTTTAAATCTGGCCTCAGACATTTATCAACTGTGATCCTGGGCAAGTCATTTCACCCTGTTTGCCTCATTTTCCTCATCTGTAAAATGAGCTGGAGAAGGAAATGACAAACGACTCCAGTATCTTTGCCAAGAAAACCCCAAATGGGGTCACAAAGAGTTGGACATAACTGAAACAATTGATTGGTTCATAGGGTGATGTCCTTGACAAATTGGGGAATACAGACTTCAGCACAAGATGGGTTCTGAAGGCAGGACATTGTCACGTATCATATTCTAACTCTGTTAGCAGAGTAGTGTAACTGTATGTCCACATTTCACACTAACATTTGCTATTGAAATTGTGTTCAAATGGTTGTCATTCTGAGGCCTTGGGACATCATAAAGGCCAGTGGAAGCAATATGATCCACCCAACGAGTAATGGAAGATTACATCGCCTCCTACCACAAGAGGGAAATGAAATTCCTGATTTATTGTCCTGTGTCAAGTCTGAATAAGGGAAGATCCTGGTCCTTAATGTAGAGACTGAAAAGGGACTGTGTAAGAAAAGAATGAGATCAAGACATTATTTGAGCTGCACCCAACTTCTACGTAGACTTCAGGGCATCTCCATGTGTTTTCTCCATATAAAGCTGAGATGAGAAGCAGGCAGTCCCCTAAGGTGCAATATTTAAGGTGGGGTGCAGCAATGGTAGAATAGAAGGTGGGCTGGATTTGGAGTCAGAAGACCTAGGTTCAAATTCTGGATCTACCACTTACTATCTGTGTGACCTTATATAAGTGATTTAACTTCTATGGGCCTTGGACTAGGTCTGAAGGTCTCTAATGTCTCTGCTAGCTCTAAATCTTGACCCAATAATGGATACTGCTTAATATGCCTTCATAAATGCTGGCACATTAATGCCAAAAAATTCTGCTCTCCATGACTTGTAGGTATATATGTTGCGGGAAGCCATATTTCATTCATTACAATGAAGGTGCAAGTCAGAGTCAGTGAATCTGAGTGTGATCTTTGACTCTGCCACTCACTCTCTTTGTAACTTTGGGGATAACAGCCCAAAATCAGCAGCAGTAGCAACAATAGACATGCAAATGGTACTTTAAAGTTTGAAATGTGATTTATAGACATCAGCTCATTGGACTGTCACAACAAGTCTGTAGAGTTTGAAGGTTCCTGATGGAGTGGTGGATAGAGAGCTAGGCCTGGAGTCAGGAGACCTGAGTTCAAATCCTCTCTAACTGTGTGACTCTGGGAAAGTCACAGAAAGGAAAAACCTGCTTGCCTTAATTTCTTATAAAATCTATAAAATGGGTTGTAGAAGGAAATGGCAAACCACTCCAATATCTTTGCCAAGCAAACCCCACATGGGGCCATGAAGAGTCAGACAGGACTAATCAACTAAACAAGAACAGCAATAAGAAAAATGCTACACACATCATCTAAATTTTATGGATAGGGAAAGTGGGGCTCAGAGAAAGTGGTAAGCCCTTGATTACACAGCTAGTAAGTGTCAAGGGCAGGATATGAACCCAGGCTTTCCCTCTTAGACTAGTTCTCTGAAATCACTGGATGTCTAGGAGCCTGTTTCCTCATCTGTAAAATTAAACTATTTAACTAAATGCTCACCAAAGTCTCCTTCCAGTTCTAAATTCTCCTTTCCTCCCATGGTCAGTAATGCAAAGGGGACCCAATTTTCAAACCGTACCTAGGGGTGTGCCACTGTCATATAATGGATATAAATTTGAATTCAGTACTTTAAGCAGTCAACCAGCATTCATTAAATGTCTACTGTGTGCCTGATGCTGTACTAAGTACTAGAGCCACAAAGAAAGGCTAAAAACAGTCCCTGCCTTCAAGGAGTTTATAATCTAATGGAGGTACATAGTCAAACCACACATCTTCTGGACAAAATAACTAGGCAACCCAATACACACAGACATACACCCGCACACATTTCATTGGATGCTGATAAAGACAAATACTCAGATAAGTCTCAGAATATGTGGACAGACATTTCCAGATGAGGCCATTATATTGTAGGACAATGCCTACCATCCCCAAAGGCTTAAAAGTCTTGGGGCCGACAAAGTGGTAAAATGAGAGAGCCTGGAAGCATAGCCTCTCAGCTGGTGTTGACTGGGCACAATTTAGCGATATAAAATTAAACATGGAAATCCCGAGTCAGAGTAAAACCTGCGACAGAAATGATGTCCTTGGTGACCAGGAAGCTGAGGTTAAAAAGTAGACCAAGGGTCTCATCAAATACAAAGGTTTGTCCTGGTCAGCTAGGATGCTTCTGGGTTCCAAAATGATTTCTAGATCATGTGAGCAACAAGATAAAGGACTAAACATTTACTCTGATCCCCATGACCTCTTAAACCTTTCCAAAACAGAAATTTGGGCCAAAGATAAAGCACCTTCAACTGTCTCCATGGTCTAGGGCAGCCAGAATTTTTAAAAAGTTAAAATAACCCCAAAATCTCATGAATTGATGATCACTGATAAGATCACTCAGCATCCCTCCCACACTTCTCATACTACCAGCAGCAAAGTTTTATTAGCTCAAGAACCTGATACAGAGGTTGAGGCTTGCAACAAGAACCAACCCCACACTTCTTCCTTTTTCCAAATAGGAGACTCTGGCTTCAGGCTGCAGAAGTTTGCAAGTAACAAACTGTCAGCATGGAAAGTAGCAACTCTTCAGGAGCAAAAGCCTACTATGTAGTGCCAGCAGTAGCAAAGTCCTTAATTGCTGGTGCTTCTGAATAATGACCTTGTAGTACCAGTGTGAATTGCCAGTGCCAGGGTATAGTGCCCTTGGTGCTAGCATGGGCTATTGCTAAACTTCCCAGAGAAAGTGGGATAAGATATTAGGACAGGACATAGGTTTTATATATGTGGCTAGTGGAAAGGGCAGGATAGGCCTGAAAGGGGCTGTGCAGAGCTCCAGTAAGTCTGAGGAAAAAATTCTGACCACCCAAAAGTCATCTGGGGCAGAATAGAAAGTTGAACCATGAATTTTCCAGTGTGGGAAGAAGCTAAAAAACTTCGAGATCCACCTCCCAAGGAAACCATCAAAGGGTACTATGAGAAAAGGAAGAAGGGAAAATTGGGGGTTATAGAGGGAAGATTGAAACCACCAAAGATTTCAGGAAGAAGAAAACTCAAAGATATCCAGAATGCAGGAAATAATAGAAGTGAACTACCCAGAACTTCTGAACATCAAGAATGAATACCAATGGAAAGAATTCACAGATCAGTCCCAGAGAGAAAAAAAAAAAGCTGTGAACTCCAAGACACATAGTGGTTAAATTTAACAGTTCCCTTCAGAAACAAGTTTTGCAAATGATCAGGAAAAACACCTTCAAATACAAAGGAAAAGAAATTTAGATAACATAAGATTATTCTTCACCCACCAGAAAAGATAGGAGGTAATGGAATAATGTATTTCAAAGAGCAATGGAGCTCATTATGCAGCTTAGGGTGTCCTATTCTGCAAATATGAGCTTAACCATACATGAAAAAATGGATACTCAATAATAAGAAGCATTTGAACGTTTTCAGAAGGAAAATCAGAAGAGATTAGTTACTTTTCCCTTCCCCCAAACAACAGAAATGTAGAACGAATGAATAAATGAAGCAGCCAAGAACAGTGAAAAAAAATGACTAGAGGGCCCAGAAAGAAGCTTTTTTTTCTAAGTGTACACAAGGAGACAAGAGTTAAGGCAAAAGTTCTGTAGAGGTAACAGAGAAGAGAAGGATTTGGGACATTACAAACACAACCCAGTGATGCCCTGTCTAAAGGGAAACTACTGCTTTTTAGTGGGACTACATTACACCATAGGGTGGAGCAAAACAGGAATAAAGAGGAATGTGCAATATGCCAGGGCCAAATCTAGAATTAGCAATGAGAAGAAGAATGAGAAGAAGCTGTAGGAGAGTGGTTAAGGAATAGGCAGGAAGGGTTAGAAGGTAAGGAAAAGAAAATAAGGAGACTTTGAGAGGTAGTTCCATTGATGAATGCTCCTGTGGGTGACGACAGTCTGTGAAAGGAGAGGGGGACCCCGAGTTGGGTATGTTCTAGGGGATTTGGTACTTGAAAAGTATAATCATTCTATGTCAGGAAGAGAGGAGTTGGAACTCGTGGGGGCAACTGGCACCCAGGGGAGTAGAAAACATCGACCCAGCAGAAAGATTTTGAGGCAAATGGGGGAAAAAAAGTAACCGGAAGAGGGTATTGGTCAATGGTAGGCTGCATCATTGGGGATATGGTTAGGGAGGAGCCCTATCATGGGACAGTGTCCTCTCTGACATTTGCAATAATTGGTATATTCTGAGAGTGAGTCAAGTGGAAAAGAGGAATCATAAGGCAAGCTCTGTAAGACAGAGGCAAAAACCACTAGAAGAGAGAGTCTAGAATGAATACTTTAGGAGTTTTGGTTACATGAGGAATATAGAGAAAAGAGAAAGAGCAGATAATTATAGAGATCATGAATCAGAGAATGAGGGTGTAGAGTAGACAGAGAGAATAGATAAGGAAGAAAATGAGAGAAGTCATTTTTGGAAAAGGGTGCAAAATTAAATTAAAATAAAAACTAATAAACAGGTCTAGTTGAAATGGAGGAGAAAAAAGGGAATTTATTTGACTGAGGAGATAAAAAGGGGGAAAGAATTATATAACCAGATAAAAGGGCAGAAAATAAGGAGCTAATAAGCAAAAATCAAAAGGAAAGTGGGTAATAAATGAAAGGAAGGGATCAGGGTGAAGGGGAAGAAAGCCAGTGGTCAGTGAGAACAGAGTTATTGCCTTAAAAAAGATTAAGGTAAAGTAACTGAAGGAAGATAATACTGTAATTAACAGAAGAAGAGGGGGGGAAATCATAACTTGAAAAAACTCCCAATATTACAGATGGATGGAGGAAAAAATAAACCTAATTCTTACTACTTTAAATGTAAATTGATTAAACAATCCAATAAAATGAAAAAGAATGCTGGATTGGATAAGTAAGCAAAACTATACAGTTACTTACCAGAAACACATTGAAAAAACAAAGATAGATACAAAATAAAACTGAAGGGATGGCAAAAAATATTTACTATGCATCAAATGAATTTTTAAAAAGCAAGAATTGAAATCATGCTGACAGGAAAAATAAACATTTGAAAACTAAAAAAGGGGCAAACGAGGAAACTATATTATGCTGAATCGTATACATCAATCACAATATCAGTAATAAAAGTATATGTTCCAAATGCCTTCACATCTAAGAGAAATGATTATTTTCTTCTCATATCAATAATCAATTATTGAATTAGGACCAAGATTTTTTCAGAAGCCTGTAGGTTGTTCAGTCTCTAAAGGACATTGCTGATAATGAGAATGAATTAACTTCCTTCTCAATCTTGTTCAGATCCCACCCAACCTTACAAGGAATTTAATCTAAGGTGGAGAAACCCATTGTGCACTACAAAGTTTAGGTAGGAATAAATTCTTTGATTTAATTGCCCAAGACTAGGCAATTTAGAAGCATATGACATAATCAGTGTTTTATCCCCCTATCCCTCATTAGAATAGGTCTACTTCTCATTGTAATATTCATTCACTCTCATTACTTGTTAACCAATCTGGTTGATTGCCACCCTCAGAAATACCCATTCTTTCCAGGGCACACATACTGTGAGCCCACAACCATGATTTTATCTTTGGCACTCGAGAGTGTCACTGACACATTTTATTAGTAATATGACGGCCTTATTAATAAAATGATTGATTATCCAGAAACAAAGTCCAGAAACTATATCCAGAAATATTTTAAACATCACACATCCAAATTCAAAGAGCATGAGGCCTGGGGCAAGGAACCTCCTGAAGAGTAGGCACTCATTCTCATTATAGTTTTGAGAAACAGACAGACTACTCCAACAAAGAGAAAAGCTGTTTGTCCCCCATCTAATCCAGTGACTGAGTGTTATAGTTTTGCTTTTATGAAAAGCATTCTAGGAAAAGATGTTCTGAGTATTAAGCTAACAGAGCAAAGGCAGAGCCCAGCTCCTTCTCCTCTGAGAAAATGTCAACACCTCAGCTAAGAACTCCTTCTAAGCCAGGAGCTAGAAGCAGAGGGGAGTTATATCTTAATACCATTCCTGGAAGTAATCAGCAGGGGCCATGGAATCATTGACACAACATCAAGTAAGGACCCAATAAGTAACAAAACTTGATAGAGCTACCATGCCATGCCCACATGCCAGGCAATGATTATAGACTTGGCAGAGGCATCATCATGCCATTGGAAAACAATAGAGAACAAGCCCAGCAGAACTAGTAAGGTAACATTCCCAGATGTGTTAGGCAGTCTTACCGATCAAAGCCATGAGCTGCCCCTCCACAAATGTGCCCTGAACACATGGGATCCCTATATGTGTGATTCTCCACACATGTTCTTTACATGCATTCATTCTTTCTATTGATAACAAAAGCATTTGTGAGAGAGTATACTCAAGATGTATGACAGAAATATTTTATTGCTACTATTCCTCTGATGATATTTAATCAAATGTTTTTGTGGTTAAATAATTGTGTCCTCTGCCCAATTAGTAAAGGTGAATACATTGATAGGGACTCAGGAGCTATGATTTTAAGCAGATATGGACCCACAAGATAGCCTAACACTGGAGTGAACTTGCTCAGGGACCAGCTTAGATGTTCAAAACAATCAGGAAACTGGGGGCAAGGAAGATTAAGTGACCTGGAGATGACAAGGGCATTAAGAAACAGAGTTGGGATTTGAAGGCAGCTCTTCTGATTCCAAACTCAGTGCTCTTTTCAATGTGCTGTGCAGAAGATACCACTTGAGTGAATTTAAAAGCTCCTAAAGAGAAAGAAAGGGTGTAATTTGCCTTTGGATTGAAATAAGAAAAAAATAAGTGCTTCATATGCTTATCTGGGGAGCTCAGCAGGCTCCCAGCTCAGAGCCAAGAGTTCCCAACACCATCACACATCCCACATCCTCTTGCTCTGTGTCAGACTCAGACATGCCAATCACTTCCCACACCCTCATCCTGAGGAGAGAGAAAGAGAGAGAAAGAGAGAGAGACAGAGAGAGAGAGAGAGAGAGAGAGAGAGATGGAAAGGGAAAGAGAGAAGGATGGAGAGAGAGAGAGGAGAAGAGAGAAGAGAGAAAAGAGAGGAGAGGAGAGGAAAGGAGAAGAGAGACAGAAGGAGAGAGAGATGGGGGGAGAAAGAGAGGGAGAGAGAGAGAGAGAGAGAGAGAGAAGAGGGAGGGGAGGGGAGAGCACAAAAATGCTCAGAAAGAATCTCGTTTCCTCCAATAAAAACAAGTGGGTGACATTTTGATTAAAAGAAAAAAATAAAACAACCATCTACCAAACACCAAGAAAGCCTGGGGCTTTGCTCCCTAAATGAAAACAATTTTGGAGCCGGAAAGTGAGACCTGAGGCTATTGCAGACAAATCCATCTATCTACAACTATTCATTGGGCACTTATTCTGTGCAAGGCCCCATAGTGGGGATGGAGGGGAATATGAAGATAAATCAAATGGGCTCGCTGCCCTCAAGCATCTCATAATCTAACAAAGGAGATGAAACATAAATGTGTAAAAAAAATGGAATAAAACAAGAGTTAACAAACATATCTAATTTTTGTCAATAATTGGCAAAAAATTTGATAAAATTTCTTTTGTAGTTATATTTTGTATACATATAGTTTATATAGATATTATACAGATGTTATATTATTGTTTATAGATATTACAACTGAATATATTACAGCCACAACTGAAAGGCTTAGCACAATATAGTAGGTACTTAATAAATGCCAGTTAACGGACTATGAGATGATGCCTTGCAGGGATCAGCTGAGGTGAAAGGGAATATTTAGCTGAAGAAGAAAAGCCTTGTTGGGGGAGAGATTGTTGTTCTGGTACATCTGACTCTCTGCGGCCCCGTTTTGGGGTTTTCTTTGCACAGATACCAACATAGTTTGCCATTTTCTTCTCCAGCTCAACTTACATATATGGAAACTGAGGCAATGAGGGGTAAGTGACTTGCCCAGGGTCACACAGCTAGTAAGTGTCTGGAGCTGGATTTGAACTCATGAAGATGAATCTTCCTGATTCCAAGCCCAATGCTCTATCAAATGTACCACCTCTCTTGGAGTGAGGAATAAATTAGCTGTCCTCAAATATTTAAAAAAGTTGTCATATGGCAGAGAGAGAAGACACCTTTTGTGTGACCCCAGAGGATAGAACAAGGATCTATGGGTAGAAGTTACAAAGGGACACATTTAGTTTGGATGTCAGAAAAGACTTCCTCCCAGTATGAGCTCTCCCTAAGTATAAAGACCTGCCTCAGGAGCTAGTGAGAACTTACTGACTCTGGCCTCCAGCAGAGGCTGGATGCCCACCTTACAGGAGCATTGCAGAGGATATTTGTTTGTTGAGGTACAGTTGGAGGAGGTGGCCAACTGAGGTCCTTTCTGGTTCTGAAGTCTTTTTTTTTTTTTGCTCTTTTTTTGGAGGGGGGAAAGTAGAGCAATTGAGGTTAAGTGACTTGCCCAAGGTCACACGGCTAGTTTTGTGTTAAGCGTCTGAGGCCAGATTTGAACTCAAGTCCTCCTGACTCCAGGGCTGGTGCTCTATTCACTGCGCCACCAAGCCACCCCTGGCTCTTAAGTCTTGTTCAAACTGGGGAAAGGTGAGCATAACATGGACAGAAGTCCTTAGCTTCAACTTAATCATACACTTATCACCATCTTAAAGAAAACCTTTCATTCCTAAGATGGCAGCATCACAGAGGAAGTAGGTCTTGGAGAACAGCTCACTGGGCATAGCAGAGAAGTGTGCGTGCGTGCAATGTATATGTATATGCACACACATGCATGTATGTGTGTGCATGTATGTGAATATGCACACACATGCATGTGAGGGCGGGATTCACAAAAGGGAGAAATAACATGCTTGAGGAACATTGTGCAGATAAGTTTAGTTATAGAAAAGGGCTTAATATAGAGGAGCAGCAGAAGTAAGGCTGCCAAAGTAGGCTAGGGCCAGATGGTAGAGGGCCTTGAATCCCAGGGTGAGAGATTTACATCACCCATCACCCGGCTAGCTCCACAATGAAATAAATAGTTCCGATAGTTTAATTTGCATTCAACAGAACCTGCCCAGCTTGCCTTGGGGATGAGCACGCTGCCAAGTAGAGGCAGGTCTCAGTCTCCTCATCTATCAGAGTGGGTGCAAGGAGCAAATAAAACAGAGCTTGGAGCTTAAAGTTGGGAAGTCTCAACTTCAAATCCTTCTTCAGATTTCTCGAGTCACTTAACATCTGTCTGCCTCAGGCTCCTCATCTGTAGAATGGGGATAACAACACCCTCTACCTCTCTCGGCCTTAGTTTCCCCATCTACAAAATGGGACTAATAATAACACCTCCTGACCAGGCTTGCTGTGAAGATCAGATGTAAAGAACTTTCGACACCTTAAAGCACTATGTAAACGCCAGCTACCGTCATCATCCCTGTAATCACGAAGAGCATCTATTCAAAGATCCAGGCTTTTATTCCCCTTATGGGAATTTTAGATGCCCTGAAATTATTTTATATTTACTTTGTATCTGTCTTCCATTTACTTCTCTGTGTACACATTGCCCTCCCCTCTCTGCCCTCCCAGTAGAATTCATAAGCTCCTTGAAAGCAAGAAGTGACTGATTTTTTAAAAAAACTCCTTTTTTTTTCCCAAATACTGAGAAAGCACACAGTAGGTGCTTAATAAATGTTCCATGCAATTGAATTCAAATGCATTACAGGGTGCATGGCTCTTGCCACAGTAGGATGCAGCCCACTCATCCTCATGACCTATTTCGAATCTCCAAGCAGCCTGGACCCTCCACTAAATGTTGGTAGCAAATTAAGAAAAATCACCTTAGGTGCTCAGACAATTAGATTACAGTGATAGCAATGCATCCAGTGGTTTCCCACCTCATCTTAAATAAATGAAACATCAGACAAAATGTTCCTACATTAGAGCAGTTTCCTGAGCTGTGTGTTAAGGCAGATAATGGGTGTGCTTGCCAGAACACTTGAGCTGACACCCATGAGGACTGATTCCCCATTCCTGAGCTGAAAGGGCACTAACATTGAAACACGGAGAGCTCCTTCCTCTGAGAAGGGATTAGAATAGTAATTGGTTTCCTGGGTTTGGGGAAAGAACAGATGGTAATTGATGTTACTTGGGGTGTTTTCAGATAATTTGCGGGTTCTGATGGGCAGAAATGCTAATGAATCAATGTCTTCTCATAATCATAGGAGGCCAAAGATCCTTGAGTTTAGCTAGCTTGTAAGCAGACCTGAGCTTGCTATACTGGAAATGTCCCTGACTCCTTATAAGTGATTTGCAGATGACAATAAATTCACACAAAAGGAAGTAGTCATGGCTCCACAGATAAATGCATAATGTTGCATAGTCTGTTTCTAAAAGGCTACTGGGTAGCAGACTGGAAAAAGCTCTGAGTTTAGGGTCAAGAGGTTCTTATTGTTCAATCACCTCTGACTCTTTGTGACCCCATTTGGGGTTTTCTTGGCAAAGATACTGGAAGGGTTTGCCATTTCCTTCTCCATTTTACAGATGAGGAAACTGAGGCAAACAGGGTTATGTGACTTGCACAGGGTCACACAATTAGTAAGTATCTGAGGTTGGATTTGAATTCAGGTCTTCCTGACTCCAGGTCCCATGATCTATCCGTGGTACCACCTAGCTGCCCTATTAGAATGTAAGCTCCTTAAGGGCAAGGACGATTTCAAAATTTCTCTTTGTGTCACCAGCACTTAGGATAGTACTTGGCACCTAGCAGGCACTTAATAAATACTTGCTGATTGACACTACTGTTTTATTTCATCTGAACTCTGTTGCCCCTGTCTTGTCTTTCTGGTTATATTTTTGTAGTCATTGTATATATTATTCTTTTGGATTTGATCCTAGAAGTATACACAGATGAGACCTCAAAAGCCATTTAGTTAGGTCCCCTCATTTTATTAACAAAGAAACTTAGGCCTGTGATAGTTAAGTGATAGTAAGTGTCCAATGTAGGATTTTGGTCCAGTGTCTAGAGTGCCGTGGCTAGAGTCAGCAGGACCTGAATTCAAATCCAGCCTCAGATATGTACTAGTTGTGTTACCCTGGACAAGTCATTGAACCCTGTTTGCCTCAGTTTCCTCATCAGTAAAATAAGCTGGAGAAGGAAATGGCAAACCACTCCAGTCTCTTTGCCAAGAAAACTCCAAATGGGGTCATGGAGAGTCAGACACAATCGAAAAATGACTGAACAATCACGAATCCAGATAGCGGTCTGATTTGAACTTAGGAAGCTGAGTCTTTCTAACATTAGGCTGGGCATTCTATCCACTGCACCATCTCGCTGCCTGGAACATCAAGAAGTTAAATGACTGCCCAAGGCAAGGTCACTTTGCCCTTCTGGCATCTACAAAAAAGGAGGGTGGAGTGTGAACAGGATGATGTTGAAGATGCCCTTCCAGCTCTAAATCTGGAACCATACGAACTCCACAGAAGAGGAGGAGTAAAAGATGGCACTGAGGAATCATCTGATGGGAAGAAAAGATAGGCTAATCATGGGAGTGGGAAAGTTGACAGGGGGACTGCCAGAGTACCCCATTGGTACCCATGAAATCTTGGGAGAAAGAAAGGAAGGCTTCCAGCATATTGGATGGACTGTCCTTTGGTGCATTTATGAGAAACAAGTGCCACATGATACAGGCAGGCACAAATGGGGTACGATCTCCATCATTAGAAGGAAAATTCAAATTGATGAGATCACGAATTTGTCTGAATATTTCAGTATGAGCCTAGGAGGCATGTCAAAACAATTAGAGGCAAATTTCTTAAGTGATCATTTGAGGAATCGGGAGAAGCTGGTAAAGATGCACCTGTGTATTGAGGGGTGGAACACCCTTAAGGAATTTGGGGTCAGGGAGACAAGTAAAGAGTGTTATGTCATAGAAAAAGCACTGAACTTGGAGTCTGTAGATTTGGGAGACCCAGTTCTACAACCTACCACTTGTGTGAATGAATAAGTGCCCCTCCCCAATTAACATGTAGATCATGAAGACTTTTTGCATGATTGGGTCTAAAAAGCTATGGGGAAACCATTCATGATTTTACCTAAGGGAAAAAGTCAAGACAAAATGGAAGGGAAATGCTTTCTGTAAACTAGCAACCATCAGTCATTCAAATGCATGTTTCCTAGGAAATTTTCAGATTTTTTTTTTTTTAATTAGAAAAGGATCCATATGCAAAGTAACACTTTTCAGGCTGCCTTTCCTCATCCAAAAGGAAAGCAGGGATCTTTCTGTCCAATTCCTCTTTAACCTTGGAGATCTTTCTCTAAAATTGCTAAGAGATTTTCACATAATAGCCCTTACAAACAACCCAGCAGATACACCGGGAGGGGGAAACTGTTTGCAATCTCACTGCAAAAACATATGTCCCATGTCTGGCAAAACTTCATGAGGATCTGGCTCCATTTTTTAAAACAATAATTAAAAGGTAACTGTGAAGAATGGCTTGGAGAAAGATATTTCAACAAACCAGACTGGTTGTGACGAACAAAGAAAATGTTATGCCAAAAGGACTATCAGCAGTTGTCATGGCAACCACATGGCCCAGCAGGTGAACATGACTGGCCTCTTGTACTTGGGAAGGGAAGATGAAAATGAATAGACTCATGTTCATTTCTGACTGGGGCTCATACTGCCTTGTAGTCTGCTCCTTCCTTTTTAAACAATTCTTTTTAAAGCCAGCACTGGAGTTTTTGGGCTGCCCCCTGTCATATGTGATGGTCACAGACTGGCTGTGTCACTGCTGGCCTCCACACTGTGGGTTCTGGGTAGCACCAGACCAAGAGAAGTTCTTAGATCAGGAGTCTCAACCTTAAGGAACACACCCAAGGGGTCCATAAGTAGAATTCAAGAGTTTTATGAACTTGAATGGGAAAAAATTCCATCTTTATTTCAAAGTGGTTTCCTTTATAATCCTATATATTTTACTTCCTGAATTTAAAAACCTTATTCTGAAGAGTCAATAAACTTTACCATACTGTCAAAGGAGTCCATGACACACACATAAAAGGTTAAAAACTTCTACCTTAGGTAATATTCATAGAGTACCTTATAGTTATCCAAAAGTAGGCTTGCTGGCCTCAGGAGGAAGTGAGTTCCTCCTCACAGGAATCACAGAATATGAGAGTTGAAAAGGGACCTCAGCAATCATTTAATCCAACTCATACACAAGAGGAGTGCCCCATATAACATTGGGGCAAGTGGTCATCCAGTCTGTGCGTGGGGAGCTCACTACCTCTTGAGGTAGCCCATTCTTTGAAGGAAGTCTTCAAGGAGCTATATGATCCCTTGTGGGAGATGTCATAGAAAGGATTTTTGGTTAAGTCTAAGTTAAATTAAATGGCCTTTGAGTTCTCTTTCAACTTTCAAGTCCTATGATCCTGCAAATCCAGTGACCAGAGGGTAGTTTCCCCTGGTACCACTTGGACCCAGAATCTACTCTAACCACTGACATCATTTAACAAAGCAAGTAAAGTCCTGGGTATACAATGTCAAAACAATAATAATTTTAATAGTTAACATTTATATAATGTATTAAAGTTTGTAAAGTGCTTTACATATATTATCTCACGTGACCCTTAGGATTACCCTGTGAAATGGTGCTAATATTACACCCATTTTACAAATGGGAAAACTCATTTTACAAAAAAGCGGTTTGGCAATGGTTGTCAAGCTAGTAAAAGTTTGAGGCAGGATTTGAACTCAGTTCTTCTTGACTCCAAGTCAGGCAATCTATCCATTATTTCAACTAGCTGTCATGCCCTCAAGAAGTTTATATTCTAGCATTGGGTGGGCAATAGAGCTGGAGAGAGAGCATTTAAACAAATAAAAGGATAGGAAGTGAGTTGTGACTTCATTGATATGACAAACTCCCCAAGAGGGGACATCCTCTCTCTACCAGTTCAGGTTGGGACCTTCTATGAAACCTAGAAAATTGCCTAAGGCACTTAGTGATTAAATAGCTTATATAAGGTTACATACCTAGTATATGTCAGAGGAAGGATTTGAACACAATTCTTAATGGCTCTGAGATCAGCTCTCTATCTGCTAGGTGCAACATCTCTTTCAAATATGTGTATATAGACATAAAATCTGAGAGGGAAGAGAATTGAAAAAGACCATTAGATTTGCTAATTAGATTGTTGGTAACTTTGGAAAGAGCTGTTTCAGTTGAGTGGCAAGGTCAGAATTCAGACTGCAGAGGGTTGAGAAAAGAGTGATAGAAGAGGAAGTAGAGGCAATGAGTGTAGAAAAATTATGTAAGGAATGTGACTGATGAAGGCAGAGAAAAATAAGATGATAGTTGGTGGGGGAAGGTAGAGTGTATGGAGGGGTTTTTTGAGGATAGTGAAGATTGAAAGATGTGTGAAGACATCAGTAAGGGAAACCATAGATAGGGAGAGTCTGATGATTAGAGAGAGAAGGGGAATGATAGTGGGACTAACCTACTACAAAAATCAGAGGTAACAGGAATGTAGGGTACATGCAACATAGAAGAGTTTGTCTTGGTAAGAAGAAAGAGCTACAATGTTTTTAGAGACTAGAGCAAAGGACAAGCTAGTGAGGGATGATGTTGGAGTTTCAAGATGAGGAGAAGAAGAGGAGAGGGAGCTTATGACAAATGGCCTTGATTTTCTCAGGAAAAAATGAGGGTGGTCCTCAGCTGAGGTAGAGGGAAGGGTAGCATGAAAGAAGAGAAGAGAAGCTTTGAAATAGCTGCTGTGGATGCTGGGAAAGAGAATCAGCTAGGGAAGAATAAAAGATGGATAAAATGGATAAAAGGTGGATAAAGGAAGACAGGAAGACCTGAGTTTGAATTTGACCTCAGATACTTACTGTCTGTTTGACCCTGGGTAACAGACCATCTCCCCACTCACTCCCAGTTTTCTCAGTTGTGCAGTGAGGATGATAATAGCACTTTCCTCCCAGAGTTGTTGGAAGATCAAATGAGATAATATTTGTAAACCATTTTGTACACCTTAACACATTACATAAATGCCAGGCATCATAATAATAAACATTCATCATCATCATCATAAAAGAATTGCCTTGCTACAGTAAGGGAAGGCCTCATTGAAGTTGTTGTTGATGTTCAGTCATTTTCAGTTGTGTCCAACTCTTCATGACCCCATTTGGGGTTTTCTTGGCAAAGATGCTGGAGTGGTTTTCCTGCTCATTTTACAGATGAGGAAACTGAGGCAAACACTGTAAAGTGACTTAGCCAGGGTCACATAGCTAGCAAATATCTGAGGCCACATTTGTACTCAGGTCTTCCGACTCCAGACCCCAAGCACTATCCATTGCACCACCTAGCTGCCCAGTTGAGGTTAGATAACAAAAATTTGTAGTGGACTCAGGCAATGTGGTTAAGTGACTTACTCAGTTTCACTTGGCTGCATGTAGGTAGGAACAGAAAAGAAAGAGGTATCTAGGGTCAAAGTTTATGAAGGCCTGAGCAATAAAAGGACAAAGGAGAAGATATTAGAGAGTATGGGATAGTATGAAGTTGAATTGGTTAAATAAAGTGTCAAAATCAGGAAAGAAGCAAAGTATAGTCAGAGTAGGGGTGATGGCCTGGGAAAATACTTAGGGGTGGAGGGATTGTAGATCACAATAGGGCCAAAGAATAGGATTTAGAGCAGCACTTCTCAACCTGTAGGTCAACAACCCCTTTGGGGGTCGAACGACCCTTTCAGCAGGGGTCACAGGGGTCGCCTAAGACCATGGGAAAACACATATTTCCGATGGTCTTAGGAACTGAGACACCGCTCCTCTATCTGTCTCCAGGTGGGTCTACCCACATGCAGATATGCCCACATATGAGTATTAAAAGGTCAGGGCATTAGGCAGGTTGAGAACCATTGATTTAGAGGAATAAAGCCTAGGGGAAGATGGAATGATGGGTAATTGTCAAAACCCCCAAACCTCACTGGTCTCCCTAATGCACTATCCATACACAGATAGCTACTTTTACTTACCCAGAATTCCAAGAGACTAAAACATAGGGGGGAAGGGAACAAGATTTTATTAAGCACCTACTATGGGTCAGACAGTGTGCTAAGCACTTTACAAACATTATCTCATTTGATAACAAGCATGGTTTACAATAATCTTAGCCAATGTCTCCTCCTTGCCCCCAACTCTGGCCGGTTTCCATGACTTTCCTCTCTCAGGCATCATTCATTCTCTGCCTGTATTATCTACTATATACCACACTTGCAGTTAATTCTAGCGCTCCCAACATATTCCCAGAGCTCCTGTTCTCCCAATGGCAGTATCTGAGGACCAGGAGTAGCAGGTGGGGAATGGGTTCAGAAGAAAGATAGGGAACAAGGAACAGACATGGGCAAGACCTGTGACTGTCCCGTAACATGATTTTAGTAAGGCATTGAACTCCATGGGCAAGGTGGGTGGTAGCAGACAGACTGCTGGACTTGGAAGAGGAAAACTTGGACCCAAATCTCATTCCTTATACCTACTAGCTTTGTGACTATAGATAAGTCATTCTCTTTCCTGTGCCTCAGTGTCCCCATAGGTAAAATGAGAAAATTGGGCTCAATGACCTTTCACATACCTTCACAGTTCTAAATCTATTATCTTATGCTCAATCAGCATCCAAGTACAAACATCTTAGGCCTCACCTACCTGGCCTCAAGAGCACTTTGTTATTATGGGAAGGGTCTTAGAAGGATTAATCTCTGATATGAAGGAAATTGCCTTTCACTTCAACTATTCACCTAGCCCTTAAAAGAAGGCTGAAAATGGTGACTGTGTAAAGATTTTAATCAACTAAAGGAGAAAGAGTCCTGTTGCCAGAGGGGAGGAATTTTTCATCAAATCATCATTCTGGGCCAGATTGCACCATCCATAGAGATGTATTTTCATTTTTTAAAAGTATCAATTCATTTTGTTTTGACAAAACAGATATTTCTCAATGAACATCCAGACAACCCCCACCTGCTTACGAACTGTATTCCCCCAATTCGTTTATTGATTGTTAACAGAAAGCAAGGAATCCAGTATAAACATGGACTGTCTTAACTGGCTAGAATTCTATTTTCTCTCCATGTTGATATCATCTACGCTATTGTACTATTCCTGAAACTCTCTGGTGACTAGCAGAGAGCCTGTCTCATAGCAAATGCGTAATGAATTTAGGCTTGATGTCAGGATAAATTTCTTAACAATTAAAGTTGTCCCAAAGTGGAATGAGCCACCTTGAGAGGTGGTGCCTTGGAGGTCTTCAGGCAGAGTGTGGATAATCACTTGGCTGTCTTATAGTTGGGATCCCCGTTGTGTATGGATTAGATGGATGGCAGAGGAGGTGGGTCTCTTCAACTATGATTGTGTGAATTCTTGATTGTGTATGTTATGGTTTTAATCTTTGCTTTCCTTGCTCTGTTTATGTTGTTTCTCCAAATCCCACCTCCAGATCCCTAGAATACGAGTTTCTTTAGAATAAAAGAATAAAATTCTTTTCTTTTCTCTAATTTTGTCTACTTGGGAATTAACACAGCACCCAGCACATCAATAGTCAATACTCAATAAATATTTAGTAAGTGCCTACAATGTGGCAGGTACAGTACTAAGCACTGGGGATACAAATAATAAAGATAAAGACAATCCCTCCCCTCAAGGAGCCTACAATCTAAGAGGAAAGACATTCCATTCAATAAAGCTGAAAAGGGAGGAGGGATATTTCAGTCAGAGGGACGGAGGATATAGAGGTGTGACTATCTGATGAGGGGTGATACCAAAACTGAATGAGTCTTAGGGGATGGTGAGTTTCCTGATGAGAGATTTTCCTAGAGGCACAGTCATAATGGAATCCAGGCCAAGAAAGGCAGCTGGTAGGAAATGAAGAGATGGCTTGCACATAGCAGGTGTTTAATAAATACTTATTAAAATGAATTGTATCACTGCATATAAGCCTTCGTACGTTTCTCTGAATTCTTCATATTCACTTCCATATGCTCACTTGGATAACCACATCTTCCCTCTTGGTCACTAGCCTAGGTTTGAACTCAGATTCCCTATGGCCCCTTGTCAAGAGTTTAAATAATCTTGGGTCAGAGCCCGACCAGAAGAGAGATACTCCTGGAGGGGTCACATGGAAGGGTTAATGCCCCTTCTCTTTGGGCCTCTGATTACAGAACCATTGTTCTGCACCCAATGGTTCTCAAGGGCACCTAAACAAAACACATCCAGGGGCGGCTAGGTGGCACAGTGAATAGAGTGCCAGCCCTGGAGTCAGGAGGACCTGAATTCAAACCTGGCCTCAGACACTTAACACTTACTAGCCATGTGACCTTGGGTAAGTCACTTAACCCCAACTGCCCTGCCCTCTCCCCTGCAAAAAGCAAAAAACAAACAAAAAAAAAACCACATCCACACATTGGCGATGTTCAATGACTGATATCCCATTCTATACACAGAGTCAACAACTTCTTTGCAGAGAGGAGAGTGGCTATCAATTCTCTGAAGTTAAGAACAATCATTACTTGACCCAGAGTTCTCCTATCTTTCAGTGTAATTTTCCTTTACATTACTGAAGCCATAGGATTAATTGTGAGACATCATTTCTAAGTGAGTTCATTCTTTAAAAGGTAGAGTCTAAGGCAGCTGGACCTGGAATCAGTAAGATCTGAGTTTAAATACTACCTCAGATATTTGCAAGATGTGTGATCCTGAACAAGCCACTCAACCTTTTTTGAGCCTCAGGCTCCACATCTGTAAAATGCTAATAGTGCCTACCATGCAGGGTTGTTGGGAAGATAAAAATTAAATAATGTTTAGAAAACACTTTGCTCACCTTGAAGTGACATAGAAATGCTAGGTACTGTTATTATCTCATTCCAGACGCTGCTCTGGGTTTATGAGCTCAATCTTTAAATCATAGAGAACCACCACAACTGATGGATGCATTTTCATCTTTCCACATCTGCTGTGTTTGGAGCGAGCCACTCTGACACAGCGCATCTCCTTGATTAACTGCTTCTGAGACAGTCAGTCAACACTAATCAATGACAAGGACTCACTGTGTCACCAAAACAGTTTCCTCTTACTTCGTACCACCTGAGATTGTTTCTGAAAATATCCTTGGATGCGTCATAGGGTAAAGAGCCCTACACTTGCAGTCACCAGCTCTGGACACTGAATTCTGGTGACACTGGTCCACTGGTCCAAACCCTCCAGAAGGCAGAGGCTTAGTTTTCTCATTTGAAAATGAAGGGGGAGGACTCTGTGATCCTGAAGGCCTTTTGCAGCTCTCAAACAAACAGAAAGCAGAGATGGCTGGCTCAGATAACTTGGCAAACAAAGCTTCCTCCAACCCCAAAACCACATTCTACAACACATTGTCCCAAAGGCATCTCAACATATTATGTCAACATATTATGTATATTATGTCAACTCATTAACTTTCCCCACACTCTCCCCTTATTAGCAATGGCACCCCAGCCTTCTCATTCACCCAGACTTTCAATGTTGACATCATCCTTGATTTTTCACTCACACCCCTGTAAGTAGCCAATCTATTGCCACATTTGTCTTTTCTATTTTCAAAATATCTCTTTTATGTCTCTGTCTTCTTTTTCTTTCTTTCTTCATTTCTTTCCTTCCTTCTTCATCTTCATTATCTTCTTCTACTACTGCTACTACTACTACTACTATCACTACTCTTTTTCCTCTTCCTCCTTCTTATCCCTTTTCTACTCCTTCTTCTCCTCCTCCTTCCTTTCTTCCCCTTCTTCTTTATCCTATTTTTTCTCCTCCTCCTCATCTCCCTTTTCTTACTCCTCCTTCTCTCAAACAAGCTCCATCCTTATTCAGGACTTCATCATCTCTAGCCTGGACTAAGACATAGCCCATTGGTTAGTCCCCCAGTCTCAAGACTCTCTCCACTCCAATTCATTTTCCATTCAGCTTCCAAAGCAGTCTTCCTTTAGCACAGTTCTGACCATGTCACTCCTCTACTCCTTAATTTCCAGTGGTTCCCTATTATCTCTAGGATCAAATAAAAAATACCCTCTGTTTGGCATTTAAAGTCTTTTATAAACTGACTCCTTCCTACCCTCCCAGTCTTCTCAGACTTCACCTCCACCAACGCACTCTACAATTCAGCTACACTGGCATTTGCTTTTCCTCACAGACCACACTCCATTTTCTGACTCCATGCCTTTGAACTGGCTGTCCTCTGTGCCTGGAGTGCTCTCCTTCTTCACCTCTGCCTCCTGACTTCCTTCAAATCACACCCCCTCCTTTTCCCATTCCTATTCCTACTCCCCTCTCCTTTACCTCCCCCTCCATAAATTTCCCTCTAGATAATCTTCTATTAACACTGAATGTATCACTTTCTTGTCTTTTGTCTCCCTCATTAAAATGTGAACTCCTTGAGAACAGGGACTGATTTCACTTTTCTTTGTAACCCTAGGGCTCAGCAAGTCCCTAAAATATAGAAGTAAGCTCTTAGTAAATGCTTTTTGACTAAGAACCAGAAATTTAAGGAAGAGACCACACAGTTAAAGGTAAGCCTAGGAGGTGCCCCAAACAATAGCCCCTGGCTCATCCCTATAGATCACCACTACACCCAACAGATGACTGAGGCAACTCAGGCAATGTTCTTCCAGGCACCACCACCACCACCCACCACCACCACCACCACCACCACTACCACCACTACAACTCTCCCTTTGCTCAATACACTCAGATCTGATTTTACAGACTGGATTCTTTTTCCCCCTGGATTTCAAATCTCAAGCATATTAATTTTGCTGCTTCAATTTATTCTTGACTTATCTTCCAGAAAAGTCTTCTTATCATAAATATAGATTGCTAATCATTTAATTCAGTTAGGATTATGTATCTCCAGTGCACTTATGGATGTTATATTTTACTCTCTAGAAAGACCTTGAATATATCCATCTCCTACTTCCATACCTTCACACAGGTGACATCCCTCTCCTTCTCACCTGGCATCTGTCTCTTGAGATTCCCACATCTCTTGAAGGCTCAGCTTGGGTATCACCTCTTACAGAATGTCTTTTTTGATCTCCTCAGTTGTTAGTTCACTCATTTCCAATCCAAGTCTTCCACTCAATCTTTTTTAAGTTACTTTGTGCTTACCTGTCTAGAAAGGCCACAAGGCAAAGTATATTCCTCTAAAGCAGTGGTTCTCAACCTGTGGGTTATGTTCAGTTTGTAACAATGAAAATACATCCTACATATCAGACATTTACATTACGATTCATAACAGTAGCAAAATTACAGTTATGAAGTAGCAATGAAAATAATTTTATGGTTGGGGGTCACCACAACATGAAGAACTGTATTAAAGGGTCATGGCATTAGGAAGGTTGAAAACCACTGCTCTAAAGGGGTAACGGATCACCCACATTGGTGAAATCTGAGATCCATTAACAGATGAAAGTAAAATGAGCCATTCTACTGTCTTATTAATCATAACTGGGCAGCTAGGTGGTTCAGTGGATAGAGTGCTTGGCCTGGAGTCAGGAAGACCTAAGGTCAAATCTGGCCTCATACACTGACTAGCTGGGTTACTCTGGGCAAGCTAGTTAGTGCTGTTTGCCTCAGTTTCCCCATCTGTTAAATAAGCTAGAGAAGCAAATCGAAAACCACTCTAGTATCTTTGCCAAGAAAACCCCAAAAGTCAGACACAATTGAAAATGACTAAACAGTGGTGTGGTATGGTGGTTAGACAGTTATTCTGGAAGACATGGAGTCCTGGGTTTAAATCTTACCCCTGGCTGTATAATCTGGACAATCACTTAACCTCTCAGAGCACTAGGCAGTTCTCTAACACTATAGGTTGCAGAGAAGATCCAACCTGCATGAAAGGAAAGAACTTACTCCTCTAGGAAATTCCAATCCCTTCATAGTTTCCCTAAGAAAGCCCAGGTCTGGTCTCCATTCCTATCTATGTATGTGTTGTGAGCCTCTCCCCAGAGGTATGTAAGTATATTGAGGGGCAGCAATTGTTT
This sequence comes from Pseudochirops corinnae, assembly GCA_028646515.1. NCBI lineage: Eukaryota > Metazoa > Chordata > Mammalia > Diprotodontia > Pseudocheiridae > Pseudochirops > Pseudochirops corinnae. Next base: position 320,619,504 of record CM053587.1, on the reverse strand, counting down.
TCACCTTTTGGTTTTGTGCCTCAGTCCCTGGTAGTCAGTCAGCCTGGAAACAGTAATTAGGCTTCTACTCTGTACCAGGAACTTTGGTGAGTGCTAAGGATATAATTAAAGACAGTCCTGTCCTCTAGGAGCTTACAACCTAATGAGGAAGACGGTAAACAAAGAAACAGGTACAAACACACCATATACAAGAAAAATAGGATATATTAAAGGAAGGAAGGCACTAGAATTAAGGAGGGTTTGGAAAGGTGTCCTGTAGAAGATAAGATTTTATTTAGAACTTTAAAGAAGCCAGTAGGCAGGGCTAAGTAGGGAAAGCATTCCAGGCATGGGGAATAGAGAAAAATGCCCAGAGATGAGAGATAGAGAGTCTTGATCAAGGAAAAACCAAGACCAGAGTTACTGGATCAAAGTGTGGTGGGGGGAGTAAGGTGCAACAAAATTGGAAGTGGGGTGAGGGGCTTGCTTATGCAGGGCTTTGAATCTCAAACAGAACATTTTGTGTATGACTCTGGAAGTGATAGGGAGTCACTGGAATTTACTAAGTAGGAGGTGGGACATGGAAAGACGTGCTTTAGGAAAGTCACTTTGATGACTGAATGAAGGATACCTGGAGTAGGGAGAGACTTGAGGCAGGCAGCTCTAGTGACAAAAGGCTCCTGAGTGACAGGAGAAGGGAAAGGCATAAGAGGGAGCTTTTGGTGAATGGTAAGGTGCCTGACAAACAGCAGACATTCAATAAATTTTTGTTGATAGATTTAATCCTTGCATCCCTGTGACCCAGAATAATACCTTGCATGTTGTTGTTGGTCAGTTACTTAGAGTTGTGTTTAACTCTTCATGACCTCATTTCGGGTTTTCTTGGCAAAGATACTGTAGTGGTCTGTCATTTCCTTCTCTAATTCATTTTACAGATGAGGAAACTGGGGCAATCTGGGTTAAGTGACTTTCCCAGGGTCATCTGGCTAGTAAGAGTCTGAGGCCAGATTTGAACTCGTCTTCCTGGCTCCAGGACCAGAGTTCTATCCACTTTGCCACCTAGCTGCTCCTTGCATATAGCAGGCAGTTAACAAGTGCCAGTTGAATTGTTGAACAACCATTTTTCTTTGATGGAGGGATTGAGTAACCAAGGGATAGAGGGGGCTCTTATACTCAGTTCCTGGATCCATCTCCCAAAGCACATGGTTAGATAAGAGGCAACAACTATGGGAGTCTACACAGGGAAAAGCCTTAGCTTCAGCAACACCCAGTAAGATAGAGACAAGAGTCTACCCCGGCAAACGGGAGGTGGCCTTGAAGCTATGAATAATGGTGAAGACATCTTTCAGCATTACAGCATCTCCAAGCTAGAGGAAGGAGGAGGGAAAAAAAGATCAACTATTTATGACATGCCTACTATGTACTAGGCACTATGCTAACTAGGTACTTTGCATATATTATGTTATTTAATCTTCACAACACCCCTGCAAGAAAGGTGCTGATATTATCCCCATTTTACAGGCAAGAAAACTGAGGTAGACAGAAGTTAAGTGACTTGTCCAAGATCACACAGCTAGTGTCTAAGGTTGGATTTGAACTCAGGTCCTCCTGACTCCAAGCCCAATGTACCAGGTAGTGATCTCAACCTATACCTGAACAAGAAACCCTTCTAAATAATACCTACCACGTAGCTTTTCCAGTCCCTATTTCAAGACATCTAATTAAGGGGAACCCTAAGGAACCCCCTAAGATAGCCCGGGCAGTCTCCCTTTTAGGAAGCTTTTCCTTCTACTATGCCTAAATTGGCCCTTCTGCAATTGTCACTCATTGTCCCTAAATTCTGGACTAAGGAGAATAAGCCTAATCCTTCCATAAACTCTAATGGCTCTCTGTTTTCTCTAGGATCAAATCAAATTTCCTTTGTTTGGGCTATAAAACCCTCTACAACCTGGCCACAACCTATCTTTCTAGCTTGATTACGCATTTCTCCCTTCCACATACACTACATTCTAGAGAGACTGTCCTTACTCTTCCTCACACATGGTACTCCATCTCCAGATCTTTGCATCGGCTGTACCCCACAACAGGAATGCACTCTCACTTTACTTAAAATCCTTCATTTCCTTTGAAACTTGTAAGCACCATCTTCTGAAACACAAGGTTTTTTTCTGATGTCCCCAGGTTAGTGCCTCCTTCCACCCCTGCCAAATTATTTTGTGCTGATTTTGTAATTACCTGGAGATATCTAGAGCCAGCTGAATGGTTCAGTACATAGAGCACTGACCCTGGAGTCAGAAAGACCTGAATTCGAAATCAGCCTCAGATACTTACTAGCTGTGTGACTTTGGGCAAGTCACTTAACCTCTATTTACCTTAATCTACTGTAAAAGGAAATGGCAAACCACTTTAGTATCTTTGGCAAGAAAATCCCATTGACTGTATGGTCCATGAGATCATGAAGAGTCAGACATTACTGAACAACTACCCCAACAACAGAAACATCCATGCTTTCTCCTGGTTAGACTACACACTATTTAAGGGCAGGAATTGTATCATTTTTATCTTTAAGTCCTCAACACTTAGCACAGTGCCAGACAGAGAGTAAGAGCTTAATACATTAATTAATAATAATTAATGTTTATTGATTGATACATGATAACTCTTCAAATACTTGAAGTCAGGTGTCATTCCATTCTCCTAAGTGTTTTCTTCACCAAGCTAAACATCTTCATTCTTTCAACAAATCCTCATGTGTCATGGCCTCAAGGCCCTTCCTGATCTTATCTGTTCTCCATCCTATCAAGACTCTTCCTAAACCTAGAACTGAAAGCAGTTCTCCTAATGTATCAGAGCAGAACAATCACTGAAACATCCATCCAAACTCTTCTGCCATTTAAGGCGACTTTATCTTAATGGAAACAGCTCACCAGTGGTACAGTAGCTATTAATATAAAAATAAATCTTAAAATAAATTTTCACCACAGTTATGATCAGTTTGGACATCTGTGATCACAATATTTGTGTAAACAAACATACACACCTCTGAACAGACAGACAAACACAGCTGCATAGTTGTGTGGCTGCCTTATCTTACCCAGTCTCAGAATAAATGCACAATTTCACCTCACTGTGAATAACAAGACTGAGAGAGTTAGGTCCCTGCAACATTATATCCCAAAATGATCCAACCAAATGGTTCTTAACTGGAAACCATGGGTAGATTTCAGAGGGTCATGGAACTTGAATGGAAAAAAGAATTCTGTCTTTATTTTCCACGAGCCCTTACAAATTTAGCATTTTGCTCAATTATTTAAAATGGGATTCTCAGAAGGGGTTCATAGGTTTTACCATATTGGGAATGGTGTCCATGACACACACAAAAAGTTAGGAATTCCCAATTTAACAGGGAAAGGCTCATGCTATCATTCTATATGAAATATATCTATGTCAAACTTTTGGTTTTCAATACCCTTGAGAATGTAAGTGAAAAGACTGATATCTAAACTGAAAAAGCAGCTAGGAGAAGCTGGGGATGGAGTGAGGAAAACCTGGCTTCAAATCCTGGCCTCAGATACTTACTAGTTTTATGAACCTGGGTGATTCACTTAACGCTTGCCCCAATTTCCTCAACTGTGAGATGGGGATATTAATAGCATCACATACCTCCCAGGGTGGTTGTAAGGTTGTAAGGAATATGTGTAAGCCTTAAGGCACTGTATAAAAATGACAATTATTGTTATTGTTGTTAAATACTGTGGCCAGTGATTATGACGCCATGGCCTTTGTAATATTCTTTGGGGTGATTTTTATAGTTTTGAAACATTGTTGTAATTTCAGTCTTGTGTTAAGTTGTAAAAGCCACATTTCT
>CM053587.1:320532370-320615557 GCA_028646515.1 Pseudochirops corinnae | reverse complement strand
AGTTAAGGTACTCCTCATCTAAATTTGATCTCAAATCTGACCACTGGTTGACTTCATGACATTTCAAGGCAAAAACCACACCTCCTCCTCAAAGCACCCTGCAGTTTCTCCCAGTGAATTATGGGCAAAGCACATACACAGTTGATGTGAAGGGTGCGTATTCCTTTAAGTATTAGCCACTCTCTGGCCCCTCCCTAACTCCACCTTTGTACACCTCATTAGCCTAATGAACCTATGACTGACAGTTTTGTATCTTTAAATTCTGTATCTCTATCTCCTGCTCTCTGCAGGATTTTTCTTAACTCTCTCCTGCCTGCTGCAGAGTGTCACATTCTTCAGGCTTTCTCTGACAACCCCCTCCCCCTTGAATCCCTGTCAGCTTGCAGGTATCCTTACCCCTTTTACCCCTGTGTAACAATAAACTTTTATAACTCTGTCAAGATTGCTTAAGCCTGGTAATTCATTTCAGACGCCGAATCTAGAAAGAATTTCAATAGAAATCCCCCATACTTATACCTCTTCAGTTAGATCACATCTAGTAAATGTTTGTTGAATAAAAGTCTTGTGTTAAGTTGTAAAAGCCACATTCCAAAAATGAAATTGGAATGGTCTTCATTTCATAGATGAAGAAAATGAAACTTGGCTAAGTTAAGGAACTGTCCATGGTCTCGGGTAGAATTACACCCTAGTCTTTCTGTCTTCAATTTTCTACCACATCACTGAACTGAATGGAATAAGGCAGCCATAGTCTGACCAGGAAGCAACACAATGAGACCACCACCTCTTTATTCCTGAAAGTTCTGCTTCTCTTTAAGTAGTCCCCTAAAGCCCTTCATCCCTTTGGAGAAAAGAATACCATGCAGGTCTAACAAAAAGGATCACCTCCTTTGAAGCAGCCAGGCTATAAGGAGAACAAAGCTTTTAGAACTTTACGGTGACAAGCTAGGTCTGCTTAGTCCATGGTAAGGTCAGTTCATCTTGCTTTTATTGTTGTTCAGTCATTTTCAGTCATGTCCAACTCCTTGTGACACCATTTAGGGTTTTCTTGGCAAAGATACTGGAATAGTTTTCATTTCCTTCTCCAGCTCATTGTACAGATGAGGAAACTAAGGCAAGCAGGAATAATTGTCTTGCCCAGGGTCACCCATCTAGTAAGTGTCTGAGGCTAGATTTGGACTCACAAAAATGAGTGTTCCTGACTCCAGGCCTATCACTGTATCTATGCACTGTGGCATCCCCTTGTTGCCCTCATCTTGCTTTTGTTTGTTCAGTCCTTTCACAGTTGGGTCTAAACCTTTGAAACCCAATTTGGGATTTTCTTGGCAAAGATGCTGGAGTGATTTGCCATTTCCTTCTACAATTCATTTTACACATGAGGAAACTTGAGGCAAACAGAGAAAGTGACTTGCTCAGGATCACGAAGTTAGTATTTTAGGTTAGATTTGAACTCAGATCTTCCTCTCTCCAGTTCTGATACTTTATTCAGTGTACCACCTTGCAGCCCCAAAGTTTCCTAATAATCTCAGCTCTGTGTGAGGAACAGAAAGCAGTATTCAGAATGGGGAAGACCTGAATTAAAATCTTGCTTTAGACATTTACTCATTATGTAACCCTGGGTAAGTCACCTAACTTCTTTCAGCCCCCTATAAAATATACCTACTTCAGGGCAGCTAGGTGGTGCAGTGAATAGAGCATTGGCCCTGGAATCAGGAGGACCTGTGTTCAAATCCGACTTCAGACACTTAGTACTTACTAGCTGTATGACCGTGGACAAGTCACTTAACCCCAATTGCCCTGTCCTCTTCCCTCCAAAAAGACCAAAAAAAATGTAAATAGAAAGTTTGGGTTTTACTAATTTAATCAACAAAAAGGAAATCATCATTGTGCATAGGATTTCTATTCTGACATTACGAACACTCCATCTCCTGACTCTGAACATTTTCTCTGGCTGTACCCCAGACCTGGAATGCTCTGCCTCCTCATCTCTATCTCCTGACCTCCTTGAAGGCCCAGCTAACATCTCATCTTCTTCAAAAAGACGTTCCCAATTCCCCCAATTCTAATGTCTTTCCTATATTGATTATCTCCAATTTATCCTGTCCATACCTCGTTTTCCATAGTTGTTTCCATGTTGTTTCCCCCATTAGAATGTAAGCTCCTGGAGGGCGGGAACTGTCTTTTGTCTTTCTTTGTATCTCCAGAACTTTGCACAGTTCCTGGCACATAATAAAAGCTTAATAAGATTGCTATTACCCAATGACAGCATTTGTCATAGAATGCAGAATTCTAAAGTCTCATTATAATACATCTCCAACCAGGTGTACAAAGAGCACTATATCTGGAGTTAGAAAACCTGACTTTAAATTCTGGCCCTTGTGTTTACTACTTATGTGGCTTTGATTAAGTCACTTAGCCTATCTAGACCTCATCTATAAATGAGTTTTGGATTAGATAATCTTTTAAGTCTCTTCCAATTCTAAATCTGATACAATTAATGCAATCCAGGGGCAGCTAGGTGGTACAGTGAGTAGAGCACCAGCCCTGCAGTCAGGAGGACCTGAGTTCAAATTTGACCTCAGACACTTAACACTTATTAGCCATGTGACCTTGAGCAAATCACTTAACCCCAATTGCCCTGCCTTCCCCCCTCCAAAAAAGATCACTAAAAAAAAATACAATTAATGCAGTCCAGTAAGCATTAACCACCTACTATATGCCAGGAACTATACTAAGCATTGGGGTCACTCAAATATATCTGGAATACAATGGATTTGGAAGTTATCGTTAATTCTTCAGATCATAATTAATCTATATCTAACCATATGGTTCCATAATTTGTCAAAAGGGGGACCCAAGGTGCTAGAAGCCCTCCTTGTTTTTCTCCCAACACTGATAACCCATAAAAGCAGCATACAAAGATAAAAATAAAATAATACCTATCCTCAAGAAGCTTGCATTCTATCGGTTATATAATCTTCTGAGAAGATCCAAAGTGCTTTTCTTAAATAAATTTAATCCTTAACAATGTGAAATGTGTTGCTTTGTGAATCTAGTCTCTATTAGTAAATATTCTGTAATTTTGCTTCATTCTTTAGCCACAGGGAAAGCTGTGGTCATACCTCTCACTGTCACTGTCTTTGATAGCATAAGATATTTTAATGACCCAGGAGTGACTCATGTACATTTGTCCTACCCAAAGGACTCCTATTTCAAATGAATTTTGTGCTATTATAAAGTTTCATGCAAAAATTCAGTCTTTCAGATAATTATAAAAATTGGCCAGCAAAACTTTGACCAATACTTCTCACACTGCTCTAAGAAGATACTAGTTCTTCTCACACTATGCTTTATAGTTTCCATGGTTACGGAAACTCAGATTTCCCTATAGCAAAATTTTTCTTATGACTTGTTCTATTCTTCTCCAGGCTTAGACCAAGGGGTCATTTGAATGACTGGAAGTCTGCCTACTTTTGCTGAAAGGATCTGGTGACCTGACCCAGGGGAGACAATCATATTATTTCTGTTTCAATTCCCTTCTTTCTTTCTTACTAGAAAGAGGTTATAGGTCTAAATTATGCTGCCAATTACCTTGGCTCTTCATTTTACCTCCACTAGATTGATTATCCTTATATGTGCTTTCTCTGTATTTAGTGAGAATTCTTCAAGAGTAGATCATGAGCTCAATGTCTATTCTTTCCTTATTATATCCATCTGTCCATTGTTCTCTGTGGTCAACAAGTCTCCATGGAAGCCACCAGAACATTTCCCAAGTTCCATGTTTTGGTTGTAAGTTTTTCTCCTGTCCCAGTTTTAAGCTAAAATTAAAATCAACTTAGAGGCATTTATAGTCATCACAATTTGAGTTCTTCCAAAGAATTTGTTGATGACCTTGGGTTTCTTTTCCCTATTTAAGCTAAAACTTATCATTGCATAACAGAGTCAATATCTCAGAAGGTCTTCAGCAGGCTAGAAGGAGGCTGGACTCAATAAGATGATATTCAATAGAGACAAATGCAAGGTCTTATACCAAAAAATTCAGCATAAAAATATAAGATTAAAGAAGGGAGGCTAGACAGAAAAAAACCCTAGGTTTTTAGTCAAGTTAAGTAGCATTTATTAAGCACCTGCTATCGGGTAGGCATCATCCAATGAGGATAGAAAGAAAAGACAAAAACCAAAACCAGTCCCTGTCCTCAAGGAGCTCACTGTCCACTAGATCATGAGCTCCTCGAGGGCAGAGGCTGCCTTTTGTTTCTTATTTGTATCCCTAGCGCCTAGCACAGTGCTTGGCACATAGTAGGTACTTAATAAATGTTTATTGAATTGAATTAAATCTAAGGAGGGAGACAACATGCAAACAATTATGTACAGATAGGATACAGACAAAAAAATTGGCAAGAAGTCTCAGAGGACAGCATGCTCAACATGAAGCAACGTGTTGCAACTAAAAAAAGCAAATTCCGTCTTAGGCTGGATAAAAGACACAACATGCCCAGAACTGGGGAAGTCACAGGCTCAATGATCTCTGATGTGACTATATCTACAACACCGTGTTTACTTCTGAGTATCACATTTTTGAAAGAATATCGATAAAAACATGCAGAGGAGGGTAACCAGAATGTTGAAAGGCCTCAGGTTTATTTCATAGGAGGTTCAGGTGAAGAAAAGAAGATAATTATGCACAAAAAGAGAGAGGATGTAAGGGAAATGGTAACTGTCTTCAAGTGTTTGAAGGGCTGTCACATGATAGGAATTAAATTGTTCTTTTAGTTGAAGAGAATCAGAGAATCACAGAATGTGAGAATGTGAGTAGTCATCTCATTTAACCAATACATGAGAGGAACACTCACTAGACCATATCCAAGGAGTGGCCTTCTAGCCTCTGTTTGAAAACCTCTAAAGAGGACCTTGACCTCTTGAAGCAGCCCATAATTTAGCTGCCATCTGACACTACTAACACATATTGGTCTTGAAGTCCACTAAAATCCCCAGAAATTTTTAAGAATAACATTAGCCTAACCATGCTTCTCCCATCTTGTATTGGTGACATTGATTTTTTGTTCCTAAGTGAAAGACTTTACATTTATCTGCATGGAATTTTATCTTACTAGGTTCAGCCCAATGTTCTAGCTTGTCAAGACCTTTTAGGATTCTATCTCTGTCATCAAATGTGTTAGCTACAACACTCACAATGAACCATTAATGACCACTCTGAGTCCAGACATACAATGATTTCTGAATCTAATTGTCCATATTATTCTAAATTGTTTACAAAAATTATATGAGATACTTTATTAAAAGCTTTGATAAAATCAAGATAAGCAATTCCACTGTATTCTCTTTGAGCCATTTTTTTTAGTCATGTCTCACTCTTTATAACTCTATTTGGGGTTTTCTTGGCAGAGATACTAGAGTGATTTGCCATTTCCTTCTCTAGCTCATTTTGTAAAATGAGCCCATTTAGTATGAGATAAACAGGGTTAAGTGATTTGTCCAGGGTTACATAGCCAGTAAGTGTCTGAGACTATATTTGAACTCAGGAAGAGGAGTCTTCCTGACTTCAGGCCTGATACTCTATTTACTGTGCCACTTAGCTGCCCTATTCTCTTTATCCACTAATTTATTCATTCTATCAAAAAACAAAAAGAAAATCAAGTTATTGTGGTTATGACTTATTCTTGACAAGGCCTATTTTTCCTTCTCATCAGAACAGTTTCTTTTTGTTTCTTTGGAATTTTATTATTGAGCATTTCTCATTCCTACTGGGCTGACTTCCCTTCGACAAGTCAACAAATATTTATTAGGTACCTACTATGTACCAGTGTTTTTGAACCCTCCTAATGCCGTGGCCCTTTAATACTCATATATGGGCGTATCTGTGTGTGGGTGGACTTGCCTGGAGATGGATAGAGGAGCAATGTCTCGGTTCCTAAGACCATCGGAAATAGTGTTTTCCTATGGTCCTGGGCGACCCCTGTGACCCCTGTGAAAGGGTCATTCGACCCCGACCCACAGGTTGAGAACCACTGTCAGCTACTCACTGCTAAGAGCTGGCTAAAGTGCTTTATCCCACGGTATTCCTACCTACATTTCATCTGAAGCCTTTGAAATATATTTTTACCAAAATCTAGGAGGATGTCAGACTCTGTCCATGCTTCCTCTCCTCCTGTAAAAAACTCTAGGGTAGAGTGGTCACTTTCCCCAAGGTTTCTAACCTTACAGAGTAGAACACAGTAGAACCATGGTTTTCCACATTTTTGCAGACAAGCACAGTGCAGTAAATACAGCACTGAATTTGGAACTTAGAGTCAGGAAACCTGGCTTCAAATCTTGCCTCAGATACTCATTAACTCTCTCATTCTCTCCCTGCCTCCCTCTTCCTCTTTCCTTACCTTTCTCCTCTTCCCTCCCTTCCTCTCTTCCATTCTCTCAGCTATCTAGAGCTGAGAATGTTCCAAATATGGGGCCCCTACACTCCTAGTGGGCATTGCTGCCCCCCCAGATGCAAGTGCCAGTTATGGGCTTAGTATACAATAGCAAGAAGACTGGCATTGGAACATCTATGTTCAAGCCTCGGCTCAGCTCTTGCTACACAGGCTGTCCCCTGTGCCCAGATGTTCTCCCTCCTCATCTCTGCCTCCCACCTTCCTTCATTTCCAGCTTAAAATCCTGCCTTCTGCAAGAAGCCTTTCTGATGCCTCTCCCATCTTGCACCTTCCCTCTGTTGACTTTCTCCAGTTTATCCCATCTATGTCCTGTTTGGTCACAGCTGTTTGCATCTTGTCTCCCCATTAAACACTGAGCTCCCTGAGGGCAGGGACTGCTTTTTGCCCTTCTTCATATCCCCAGTGCTTGGCACAATGCCTGGTATGTAGTAGGTGCTTAATGAAATGTTTGTTGACTATCTGTTCTTGGATGGGGAAGAGATGTGGGCAAATCTGTGCATTGGGAAGATGATTTTAGATCTTTGTGTGGAGAGCAGACAAAACCCTGAACACAGACCATTGCAATGGCCCAAGTGAGAGGTGATGAGGGCTTGAACGGAGGGGATGGCTGTGTCTGGAGAGAAGGGGATTGATGAGAGAGATGTCGTGGAGGCTTTTTAAATTATTGTGTTTAGTAGCATCCTACTCTTTGTGACCCTATCTGGGATTTTCTTGGCAGAGAACCTGGAGTGGTTTGCCATTTCCTTCTCCAGATCATTTTACACACAGGGAAACTGAGGCAAACACAGTTAAGTGACAGCTAGTAAGTGTCTGAGTCTGGATTCAAACTCAGGTCTTTTCCTGACTAAAGGCCCAGCACTGTACCCACTGTGCCATCTAGCTGTCCATTGTGAGGACTAGATGGCTTCTGACTTCCCTCCAGGTTTCGCTCTCCAATCTCGATGTTGGAAAGGAACCAGCTGGCTCTGAGGGAGGATGCCTATTCTCTGATTCACACAGGGGTCAATATGCAGAAGACTTCAGGGATTATCCAGTCCAATCCCTCCATTTCATGGGATAGTAAGCCTAGTCAGGGAGAAGTGAAATGCCTTGCCCAGGGTCCCAGAGCTAATGAGTGGATGGAGCCAGGATCAAGCCCTAACTCTTCTCACCCTAAGCCCTGCTCCTTCCTCTACTCCACAGCACACTTAGGATGTCATATGTCACAGCATTCCATCTCATTAAAAGCCTGGGTCAATTATAGTGTGTCCTGATATTTCACAAACAGACTCAAGGAAAAAAAGAAGAATTCTGTTGCACTTAGTATATGGCCCAGGCTTTGTCCTCCATTGTTAGAGCTGAGAGATATTATCCTAAAAAACATGCAGTCACTGAATGCTTAAGCCCATGATGGTGTACAGAGGGACTAGTGATAGTGTTTTGTTTTTTAATTCTCTGGCATAAGTGGGTCAAAATGTCCTATAACAGCAGCCCCCAAAAGAAACAGTCTCTGTTTTATTTGTTATCTTTGAAATCTTACCACAGGCTGCTTGTGCTGTTCTGTGGGTAAACTATTAGATGTTTTTCTGACCTTCAGAAGGAAGGCCTGGTACAAGGGAATGATTACTTATATTGATCCTTTTGTGAACAAAAGGATAATGTTCACTGCATAACTGATACGCATCTCTAGTGCTCATGGTACCAGTGGGAAGAGTGGATGGGTTGTGTTCCTCGGAACCAGGTTATAGTGGAGGCAGCAAAAGGGCCAGCTTGTGGCTTCTAGTATAATAGTTAATGAGATGCCCATGTCCATCCTAGCCAAGTTGTTCGCAAGAGAAGACAGTACAGAGGAAAAAACACTGGCTCTAGAATCAGAGACCCTGGGTTCAAATCCCTCCTATGATACTTACTACCTACAGTCATTTAACCTCCAGGAGCTTCAGTTTTCTCAGCAGTAAAATGAGGGAGTGGGCTAACTGACCTCTGAGGTTCCTTCTCGCTCTAGAGCTATGATCCAATCATTTTTACTGAACTAGATAAGGATGAACACAAATAGAGATTGCATTCAGGACCTTAGGTTTCATTGATATTGGTGTGAGATTCTAGGGATGGAGAATGGTGGCATGGCATGATGACCATCTTTAAGTACTATTGGAAGAGAAAATAGACTTGCTCTGTCTGATTCTAAATGGATGAACTAAGAAGAGTAGCTATGAGTTTCAGATGTAGATTTAGGACTGATATTGGGAAACACACACACACAAACTCTCTCTCTCTCTCTCACACACACACACACACACACACTTCCAAAACAAAAATTCAATAACGTTTAGAGCTGTCTCAAAGTAGAACCAAAGATTTCCTGGGGAATTGGAAGAGATCTCAGACGTGATATTGACCAACTCTCTTACTTTCCAGTTGAACAGAACTCTAGAGAGATTAAGTAATTTGTTCAAGATCACATAAGTCCAAATTTCATCTCTCTAGGCCTTCATTTTCTCACCTGTAAAAAGAAGAGTCAAGCTAGATTTCCCTTAATGTCCCTTCCAATTCTAAATCCGATCCTTTGGAAGATAGCACAATATAATGGATGCTGGCCTTGGGATCTGATATTAAGTTTAAAATATAAATCTCCAAGATGTCATGTCCTTTATGAATTGTTGCCATATTGCTTGGGTAGGTTGTCTATTTATCCCTTTGAGCGACTTCATTTGTCAATGAAGGAGGGTCCAAAATCTTTGGATTAGCCTTTGATCTTAGAATGTTAACCCACTGACATCCAGGCACACTGTGTGAGCTCCCTTTCCACTCAGCCTTGGACAGAATTTAGTTTTCTTGTGTGTGAAATAATTAGTGGTATGATTACTGGGTTGAAGCACCACAAAGATACCTGATTGTAAGTATGCATGGCAAGACACAGGCTTTTCAAACGTCTGGCAACAAGTACGTGAGGAAAATGTAGACAGGTAAAAAGGAAAGTGAAGACGTCGAATTGACAGGGAGGGTTCTTTTGTGTCACTTGCCTCTTGAAATTTGAAAATGGTTTTTGAAAAGCTCTTGCAGGGCTGGTTCCACTTGTGGAATAATAATTTTTTTCCCAACAAAGAAGATGGACTTGGAGATCTCATTTTGTTCTCAGTGGAAAGAAAGATTTGACCAGTGGAGTCAGATGGTGATTGCATATGGTGACAAGTGACACTGAGTTGTTTAGATTTGGTGATATGCAATGAGTTGCTACATATAGTGCATGGTTTTCATTTGACTTTTCAATTCCTTTTTCCCCTGAAAGTGCTCAAGGGAATTTTGATGAGATGTCAGAATCACAGCATCCTTCAGGATTTCTTTGAAATGTGTGATATATGGATGAGTCCTTTAATGCTTGCAAAACCTCGGGATTTTTTTTTTCTTTGAGCCTAAAAAGGTACATGGAATCTGGCTTTAAATGTTCCTTTATTGAGTTCATGGAAGAGGAAGGTCAAAGTCATTTTCTACTGAAAAACTGGTCCACATACAGGATGTCAGAGGCTCTCTTCTCCTCTCCCCAGAGTTTAATGGCTTTCTCTGTATTGCCCAATTTGTAAATGGTTCAGTGATAGGCTTTGTACCCAGGGCATCTGACTTCAAGTCTTGTTCTTTAGGGACAGCTAGATGGTGCAGTGGATACAGAGCACCAAGCCTGGAGTGAGGAAGACTCATCTTCCTGAGTGCAAATATGACTTTTGACACTCACTAGCTGTGTGACTCTGGGCAAGTCACTTAATCCTGCTTGCCTCAATTTCCTCATCTGTAAAATGAACCTCTCTGGTATCTCTGACAAGAAAATTCCAAATTGGGTCACAAAGAATCAGACATGACTCAACAACAACAACCTGTGTTTTATCCATTATTATAACAGTGTTTTCATTCCATAGTCTAAAAACAATTGGTGAAGTCAATCCCCTTGATCTCCTTTGCCTTATTTGAATAGCACTAAATTAGATGATATTTCTGATTTTGCCCATAGGGCCTACCATGTTTAGAAACATTCTTCTAAAATCTAGTTCCTGATCACCTTGAGAACAAAAGGTTCTAGGTAATCATTGAACCATAGAACAGAGGCCTTTTATTCTAAGCCACACATGAGCAAGAATCTCCCTTATATCTCACTCTAGTGGTTTGCTTTGAGAGCTCCAGTTGGGGGAATCTCTCTTCCTCCTAAGGCAGCTTATCCCCTGTTTGTACAGCTTGATTGTTACAAGTATTTGCTTGTCTTTAAGTCTTCTACTTACTTAGACTCAGAGAGGTTATGTGAGTTACTCAGAGTTAGAGAGAGAGAGAAAGAGGGAGACAGGGGGAAAGGGAGAGAGGGAGAAAAAGAGAGAGGGAGAAGGAGCATGTACTAAATCCAAGATTTGATCTCATAGACAGGAAAAAAGAAAGCCTGTTGTGGGGTAAGGACTTTCCACCATAATGCATTCGAGGGACCTCTTTTCCTCTCAAATCCACCTAGCAGAACAAGGGAACCAGAAGGAAGTGAGCCAGCAAAGTCTCCCCTCCCACCCACCCCTCCCTCCCCCATACACCCAGGGTGCATGGATGTTTAGGGATGAAAAGCCTAGTGTCATCAGAGACCCTGGAGTAACTACTGAGCATGAATAGAAATAAGCCTTAGCTAATAGTTTGTGTAGATTAGAGAATCAGTGAAAAAATGATTAGACATGAAAAAGACTCACATTTCCCCTGAGGACTGATTTTTGAGTCAAGAAGATTTGGGTTCAAATCCTGGCTGTGACTACACACATCGGCTGTATAACTATGAACAACTCCACTAACTTCTCATTGTTCCCCAGTCAGTCTGCTAGACTCTAAGTTGCCTGTTTGTGTTGGTGGAAGAAATTTCCACAGAACCTCCTCCATTAATGAAGTCAGAGGTCTGATACTAATAGGAAGTTGAACTCTGAATAACTGTCCCATAAAAACAATTTTCGTCCTAGAGATTAAGTAATGAAACATGCTTTCCCCCTTGCAGCATAATGACTAGGTACTATGGGAGCAGGATGTTACATACATTATTACATATGTGTATGTACATACATGTATTACGTACATAGATAGATATGGTCACTCTTAGAGCTTGTTTTTGCTTAGCTGTTTTCCCATGTTACAAGGGAGGAATCAATTTTGGGGTCTTAGGGGAGTGAGAATATCAGAAATGAGTAACATAAGAATAAATCATAGGTTCTCCCCAAATCATATCAACTTAGAAGCAGCATATCCTATTGGACTCATTGCAGGAACTGAGTTCAAATCTCACCCAAGATAGCCATCACCTGGTTGATCAGATCTGGAATACAAGTTATTAAATTGCCTCACTTACATCCCAAGGTGGTTGGAAGGCATATTAGCAGCACAGTGTTGTGATGATAAGTTCAGTTGTTGGTTAGGGAGAGAGATCAGAGCAGACTGAAAGGAGGTGTTAAAAACAATCAGTTAATCAATACACATTTATTAAGCACTTACTATGTGCCAGGCACTGTGCTAGTGCTAGAGACACTGTATTAAGCACTGAAACAAGGTTGATCATATGGAAAGGGAAGGAATGGAAAAGAACAAAAAACATCAAAGGTAGAAACTCCATTAAATGGTTCAGAGAGGAACAAATGGAGAAGCGCTACTACCAGATTTAAAGTTGATCAAATGGAAATTGGCGTAGGTGGGGAAAACCTGAAGCATGGGATGCAATCAGTGAAAATTAAAATTCTGTCTCCCAGCTAACGAGCCAATCCAAAAAGTGCTTACTTTGCACAAAGTACCATGTGAGGTACAGTTAGGTGCTACGTGATGTCTTAAGCGCTGTGCCCAGAATACAGTCAGTGCCTAATAAATACTTATTAATTACTTGATTAATAGGAAATACATTGATTTCCAAAGATCTCATTTCAGAAGGCTACCACCAAACATGACTTTAAAGTTTTGACAGTTTGACCTCCAGGGATCCCATTTTGGGGAGGATTCGACTACTATAAAATGAAGAAAGACTCCAGATTGAAGATAACAGATTTATCTTTAACTTTAAAACTCAGAAATAGTTGAGATGAGGGTTTTATAAAGCTTTGAGTGAAATCAAAGTGCCTGTCACACTAATAGACCCGTTTTGTAAATTCCTCCTATGTATTCCCCCTGGTTCCCTAAGTGGAAGTGCTCTGCTCTGCTCAGAACCTCCCCAGTCCCTAGCACCACCTCAAGTCACATCTCTAAAATAAATATTTTGACAATGATGCCTTTTGTTTTAAAAAAAGATTACATTTCTAGATCCCAGCTGTTAGCAAAGAACCAGATGCTTCTGGGTGAGCAAACTATGCTGAGAGAAATCTGAGTATTTTAAGAGACACATTAACTTCTTCTAGGCCCCAGGGGAGCCATTCAACAGAAGAGGATAGTAATTTACCAAGGAGGATGCATGGAACAAAAAAAAAGAGAAAAGAAAAAAAGGAAATGGAAATAGATCATGAAGGTCCAGGAGGACCTCTGACTATGGAAATATTAATTTCATTTTCAAAAATCACCAGGGAGAGATCCATTCTGTGGAGCCTCTCCATACTACTGATATATTCACTATCTACAGCAAAACAATTTGCTATCTTTTTGAGTCCTCCAGTGGTTCATGCAAGGCTCTGCCTACACTTAATTCTCCATCTGTTTTAGATGTTTAACCTGGAGAAGAGAAGACTCAGAGGGGTCATGAAGTATTTGAAGGGCTATTAGGAGGAATTAGGAACTTTTTGTTTGGCTTCAAAGGGGAGAGTAGAACCAGGAGAAATGGGTAGATGTTAGAAAGAGGTAAATTTAAGCTCAATATAAAGAAAAGATTCCTACTAATTAAAACTATACCAAAATGGAATGGTTTGTCCCAAGAAGTGGTGGGATCCCTGTCTTTGGAGGTCTTTATGGAGAGGCTAGACAACCATTTGTTGGGTATGGCATAATGGAGATTCCTTTGACTATGAGTTAACTCACGATTTTTGACTAGATGGCCACTAAGTTCTCTTCCAACTCACAAATTCTGTGATTCTGTGACTTTCAAGCAGGAAGGAACATTGGAGATCATCTAATCTAACCCCCTTTTTTGACGGAGGAAGGAAAAGTCTTCTAGGGAGGTATAGTGACTTGACAGGATCACCCATGGAGGAAAGTGGAAGATTCAGAACTTGAACCCAGGTCCTCAAACTTCAAATCCAGTGTTCTTGCCTCTCAACAAATCTGTCTCCTATATTCTGTTCTAGCTCCTCCATTTTAGTTGAATCAAGTCAACAAATGAAGAGCAGAAATCTGTGAGGTGTCTAGGACTAGTAACAATAAAATTATAAGTAACAACGAGCCTATGCTGTGCCTGAGTCCACATCCAACACTCTTCTCTCAACCATTGAAGGAGTCCATAGATAGATTTAGGTGGTGCCTGTGAACTTAGGGAAAAATGACATTTTTATTTTTATTGAACTCTAAATGAAATTGATCATTTCCTTCAATTAAAAAACAACAACAAGTCATTCTGAGGAGTCCATAGGCTTCACCAGACTGTCAAAGGGGTCTATGGCACAAACAAGGCTAACTACACTATCTTCTTGAGAGGCTCCCGAGGTGTTGAACCACTCAGCACCATCAGAAGTCATACTGGGCCATAGCCATTGCCAAGAAACTGACACATCTCGTAACTACCACAGGTATGTATGCTGGAGCCAACTCAAACCGGTGAAAGAGCTGATTGTTAACTTTTCAGTGTAAGCATTTACAGTTTCAGAAATCAGCAAATATAACATATCAGGGCTTGATTTACTATCTTATTGATGGTTTTGATTTAAGAAAGTAATGGAAAAAAGGTTAATAACACATTAAAACTAAAAAGTATCCCATGGCTAAGTTTGTTTTTTCAGAGAGAAGTTGTTAAACATTTACCAGCACACTCTTAAATAACCGTTACATTCTTCTAGGCCCCCAACCCTGACTCACTAAGGACGTATCAAGATTCATTCAGATCCTTACTTCTAAGGCATGAGTAAAGCGTATAAAGAAATCCACTGAGAAGAAAGTTTTCTTGGAAATGAATTTAGCTGCCATGTTGAAGGTACAAATCATAGAATCATAGTTTTATGGTTGTAAAGAATGTTAGAGGTCATCTAATCCAACCCCAACATTTTACAGAGGTAAATTAAGCCAGTAGTGGTTATGTGACATGCCCAAGGTCACATGACTAATAAGCATCAGAGGAAGAGTTTGAACCCAGGACCAATAACTGCAAAGTCAGTGTCTTTCCTCATGTGCCATGCTCTTCATTTACAAATATATTCTTTTTTTGGTCAGTAACCAGGACAAAACCAAATTATTCAGATAAATATGCCCTACTTTCTAGGAACTCACTGTGTGAAAATGGGATAGACAAGGGATGATGGAGTTCATGACCAACATACATCATAGACTTCCATTAACCAGCAAATGCCTCAGTGCTTTTCATCTAAGATTTTACTTTTTTTTTAAATTCAATTTACGTACAACTTTTCAGAAGCATGTCCATCATGGTGAGTGAGGTCCAGTGCTCACTGTTAAATTGTGGGTAAGAGAGACCCTACTGACAGGTCAGAATGACTCCTAGGCTCCTCATCATTGGAAACACACTCTGTTCGTTTCTTGACTCAGTAAAATATTAAACATTTTATTGCTGACTGAAAGTGTGACCTTTTAAAAATGGAAAAGTCAAAGTCCATGGAAATATTTAAACAGGGAAATACCAGCACATCAGCTCAAGCAGTTAGATGTTTTCCCAGACAGGTAAATTGCCAGTTGAATCCTAGATCATAGACTGGAAGGGACCTCAGTTGCGATCTAGTCTAACTTCCTTTTTCTGAAATAAGGAAACTGAGGTCTAGGGAGGTTCAAACATTTGCCTGGGGTCACACAGGTAGGGAAGCATAGATGCTGAGAGCTGGAAATGGCCAAGACATCTAAATCCCTCATTTTATAGAAATGGAAACTGAGGCACAAGGAAACTGAATAAATTGCCTGAGGCAATGGAGGTATTAGGTATCAGAGAGGGGATTTGAATCCATGGCCAATGATTCCAGAAGCAGGGCTCTTTCTACTCTACCTTACTGTCCCCCTACTCATTCTGCAATAGAAATCAGATTGGAACCTGCCTCAAATGCACCCTTCAAAGTGGTCTGGCTCCCTACCAAATGGAAAATTCCTATCCAGAGCTAGAAATTGTTATATCTGGGATAAATTCCATTGAGAAGGTGATAGTAAGGAAGTGTTACAATCTGGGAGAAGGGGCAGCAGATCTTTCATAGTCGTCTGTTCCAGGAGAGGTTAATAGATAGAGCAGACCTCAGGAAAAGAGCAGCCCAGGGATGGGAGCATGAGACAGGGAATAGGGTATTGGTCATGCCAACTGTGGTGTAGTTGGCACAGGACAGGAAGACGATACCAGGAAAGTGGTTACCCTTAGGGAGAATTCAAGTTAAATCAACAAAAATTTATTAAGCATGCAGTGGATAGAACACCAGTCCTGGAGTCAGGAGAACCTGAGTTCAAATCAGACCTCAGATACTTAGTAACTAAGTGACCCTGGACAAGTCACTTAACCCTGATTGCCTCACCCAAAAAGAAAGTATTAAGCACTTACTGGTGCCAGGTACTGTGCTAAGTACTAGGAATATAAAATACAACAAAAAGAAAGCCAGTCCTTACCCTCAAGAAGCTTACAATCTTGGAGGGGCGGCTAGGTGGCGCAGTGAATAGAGCACCAGCCCTGGAGTCAGGAGGACCTGAGTTCAAATCCAGCCTCATACACTTAACACAAAATTAGCCATATGACCTTGGGCAAGTCACTTAACCCCAATTGCCCTACCTTCCCCCCTCCAAAAAGCAAAAAAAAAAAAAAACATCTTACAATCTAATGGGAGTGGAGGGTGGAGATGACTAGACAAAAAAAAGCTGAAAAGGAGATGGTGACATGTTAGAGAAAGCTGGAGTCTAGAAGAATGGTTTCCTGAGGCAGAGCCTCAGTTTCCCCTTGCTCCCTTGCCAACAAAGGCTCTGTTCTTATCCTTTCAATGGCTTTAAAAATTTCCCAGAATGGTTGTTTTAAAAATTCTGAGCTGTCTCCTTTGAAGTGTGACTGGGGGTTTTATCTGCTTAATCTTTTCCTTGAGTTTGCAGATCCTGCGTAGCCACATAAATTATCTTTCCTGAACCTGAGAGGCATAAAAAGAGCGTGAGCTGGGTGTGTGCCTATGTGTGCCCGCACACAGTACAGTGATCATTAACACTGGCCCTTCTACAGAAAGGGGAGATCTCATGGTAATGAAGGGTGCCAACTGTGACCTCTTACTCTGCCCACTCATGCTCAATGGTTATCTGTGCTGATCACCCAGTGAAACTGAAAACACAGATGAAGAGCAGGGAGGAGTTGATGGAGACTTCATGAATGAATGAAAAAGTATTTCTTAAGGAATTACAGTGTGCCAGGCATTGTGCTAAGTACCTGGGGTACAAATACAAGCAGGCAATACAGCAAGACAGCCCCTGCCCTCAAGGAGCTTACATTCTCATGAGGATTGGTTGGGGATGGGATGGGGATCAACACATGAGAGTACATGTCTAGAGCTAGAATTAGACGGGGATGGAGAGCTTGGCAGCAGTCAAGGGTATATGCAGGTGGCATGGTTTATGTCTCACTGGGGAATGGCCTGATTCAAAAAAAGAAAAGGCAGAAGATCACCTGTGGAAGCCCAGGGTTTCCAGGGCATGAGTCTAAATTCTGTGGGAGGAAGTAGAAGATCAGAGGGGGAGGTGCATGGTTTGGAGCTGTCCAGGAAGGGACAATCAATAACAAGAAAAACCAATTTTAAAAAATGGGAAAATGACCATTTTAGGAAAGGGAGAGGGGAGGAATGGAGGGAGAATGTTTGGAACTTGAAATTTTATTTTAAAATGAATGTTAAAAATATCTTTACATGTAATTAGAAAAAATAAAATACTATTTAAAACAAAAACAAAAAAGGAGCAAAATGTTCAACGGGAATATGAGAGAAAGCAGATTATTCTCAATTAATAATTTATTTCCTGAGCTCAAGCGAGGGTTCTGAAGATCAGAAGACTGATGACTTTTGTCTTTCTAGCCCCAGCACCAACTGCTGTACCAGGCACTAGAATCTTATTTAATAGATCCTTAAAAAACACTTGCTGTTGTTGCAGATTACCAGAGCTAATTCCAATAGAATGTAAGCTCCTTGAGGGCAGGGATATCTTCCCTTTGTTTTAGTATCTTTAGCACCTACCACATAGTAGGTCCCAAAAAATGCTTGCTCTAGCTGTGGGTTAATGGAACTACTAATCCCAATGGAATGTAAACCCCTTCAAGGCAGGGTCTGTTTGATTTTGCCTCTTGCCCCCCAGGCTTAACAGATGCTTATTAGTCCATTGAACTGACATAGCCCTTGATTTAGAACAGTTGCAAAACCTGGGCCAGGGACCTCCCAAGCTCATGATCTCTCAAGCTTCCCACATAACTGTTATTCCAGAACACATCTGGAAGTTCTGCCCCCAAAAAGACAAAATGGAAACACTTATTTCATGTCTAAAATATTGTAGATGGTATTTGCCTTATATACCACAGATGCTTCCTACTCGATCATCCTCCTCTGCCTCACTCCACCCACACCCCCAGCAAATTGAGGTTTGTCTTATAATAAAAACAAAAAGATAAGTATCAACCAACACAGAGACCATGTCTAAGAGCATATACAACATTCTGTCCCTATAGCACCTCCCTCCTCATTTCTCTATCAAGGGGAGGAAAGCTTAAAAGAGAAACACTCTTTTAGAAGACATAGCTCTTCTTTTGTTTTTTATCAAATGGGGGAATATAATTTTTCCTTGCCATAAGAAAAAAAAAAAAGACCATGAGTAAGCACAACATTTGCCAATTAAAATTGAACAGCATTAGACCAAAGGCCAAAATTCAACCCACAATTCTGCTACAAAGGCAGTATTCTGCTTTATTCCTCAATTTCAGCAATTCACAGATGGCCCTCCTCTCCAAATCAGTGATTATCAAACAGCAAGAAGAAGCCTCCTGTATTTCCTTTGTCTTGGCAGACAATTGGAGGGTAGGGTATGGGTATGAAATATTATATCTATCCTGTCAGATAGAATTGGTGTTGTTTTTGCTACAAGGGAGAGGCATATTGGAAAGGGAGTATGGCATAAAAATCATTAGTAAGACTTTTCAATAGGGAAAGGGAACAAACCTGCTGAAAAGAAACTATGGGCTATCCCAAACCATAAATAATCCTTAAAAATAAAACCATAATAGTCATGAAAATTAATACTTATTCTCACACCTGGGCTCGAAAAAAAATCAGGTGATGGACTCAACAAGAAATTTACGATCCTTCATCTTTTTGTTGTTTTATGGTTGTTCTTATCTCTGTTTGAGATATGAAAATTCAGGTCCCAATTTGGGAAGGAAAGAGGGATTCTGGCTATCTTATATTAGAGGAAGCAGATGGATGCTTGTTTATCAGTCTGATGAGTAAAGTACTTTTCTGATGCTTAATCATAGTGGAGGGGTGACCCTGGGTTCTCAGGAGGGGTGACCCTGGGTTCCCAGAAACTACTCCAGCAAAGCAAAAGTTGGCTGTGTCTACCAAGCTTGAAAGGCTTTGAGTATGAGCTGGTAGATGGACTCTATGCTTGTCATTTGGCCTCCACAAATTTCTGCCCTTCAGAGGATCAGAACTGGAGAATGGGTGCCACTTGCAAATAGGAACTAGGATGATTAATGAGGAGAAGAGTAGACTCAGGGAGAAACATCACCGTCTTCAAATATCTGAAGTAGTCCCATCAAGGAGGAATGAGAATTGTTACGCCACAGGGTTGAATTAGGACCAATGAGTGGAAGTTAGAGAGAGGCTGATTTAGTATATCTAGCCAATACCAGCTCTGCACAAATGGAATGGGCCAACTTGGAAGGTCTTGGGCTCCATCTCATTGAGGGAGCTTTAAGCAAAGATTAGGTTCATTCAACAGTGATAAAGCATATGCTAAAATGCCAGGCCCTGAAAATACAAAGACAAAAACAAAACAGGCCCTGCCCTCAAGGGGCTGACATTCTAACAAAGGAGGTTCTACCATGTGTTTCTGTCACCTAAGGACCAGCCCAGCTAGACAGTCAACAGCCATTTATTAAGCACTTAATATGGGCCAGTCACAGGGAATCTGAGGATTCAGTCACAGGGATCCCAAGTGATAACAATGCCTACCCTCAAGGAGTTTACGTTCTAACAGAGGAGAAATCATGTGCACAAAGAGGCATATTCAAGATACATACAAAATAGATCCAAGGTAAGCTTACAGGGAAAAGTATTAGCTGAGTTCAGAGAAGGGCAAGTAGGTGGTAGAGTGGGTAGACCTTGGGCATGGAGTCAAGAAGTCTCATCTTCCTGAGTTCAAATCTGACTTCAGACACTTACTAGCTGGGTGACCATGGGCAAGTCACTTAACTGTTTGCCTCAGTTTCCTCATCTACAAAATAAGCTGGAAAAGGAAATGGCAAACCACTCCAGTATCTTTGCTAAGAAAACCCCAAATGGGGTCACAAAGAATCAGATATGACAACAAGAAGTCTGCTGATCCATTTGTCACATTGAGTATTTTTCTACCATATGAATTCTCAAAGACCTAGTCTGGGAGAAGGTACCTACATGTAAGAAAACACACTCTTCCATTCCACAAGCACTTCCATTAAGCACTTCCTACAAGCCTGGCATTGTACTAGACACTGAGCCTGCAAAGACAAGGAATCAAGGAGGGAGTTGGGGGTAGGCACGGAAAGAAGGCAAAGTAAGTAAGCTGGAGAAGTGTTTGAAACTCATGCAGCTGACTGCTTTTTGGAAGCTCACATTCTGTGTAGGAAGATGGGGGTGGGGGGAAGCTGGTGGTGGCCTTGGAGCACCAAATGTTCACAGTAATTCCCCTCATTTGCCAGGAGATCTCATGCATCTTCCTTCCCAATGCCTCTTCCCTGGCTCATTTTTTCCAGCCTTAACCCACAGCTCTGTAGATGAGATGTGGGTCTGGGAGCACAAAAATTGTTCTCAGGGAAATAACAAGCAGGGATCTGAGCTACCAGGTCTGCCCTTTAAAGAAAGTAAGAGAGCAAATTACAATTTAGAATTACTGCCATTGAGTTTAAGAGACTGAATGGAAGTGGATAGAGATCCTGCCTTGAAGTCAGAAATCCTAGATTCAAGTTCTGTCTCTGACACCTACTGACTGTGTGACCCTGGACCCACCTCTCAGAGACCCAGAAAATTTCTAAGACAATTATAGAACAGCTTGAGATCTGTATTGGAAGAGGGAGTTTCCTCACCTGGGAGTTCCTTACACTATTTAAAATCACAAGTAAGGACTAAAACACAAAATTATTTTGTACATGAGTACATGCTGTCTCTGAAACAGAAGCTCCCTGAGATCAGGAACTGTTTCATTTCACTCTTTGTAGTCCTAGCTCTTATCACAGTGGCTGACACAGAATAAATGTTTGGTAATTGATTTCATAGGATGAAGATGTGGTCCCACTATGAAATTGTAAGAAAATTAGAAGTAGAAGAAGTCTTAGAGATGATCTAGTTTCCTTTTACAGTAAGAGAAGCTGGTACCCAGGAGGTTAAGTGGCTTGCTATAGAAATACTGGTAGAAAGTGCCAAGAATGGGATTTGAAGCCAGGAATCAGCCAATCCCAAGGTTTGCTTATGCCCAAGGCAAAAAGTGGTCAATGGAAAACCCACCCTAGGTAGAGAGCTTTTGCCAAATCATCGGGAAGCTGTTTTTCCTTGAATCTAAGGAGTGGGAAAAGCTAGGAGGGTGGGACTGGATTAGCATCACTGTGGTGATGACAGTGGCTGATCTTTCTCTCCCTACAATACAGGGAAATCTGCTCCTGGGAGCCTTGCCATGAAGGCCAAGGAGCATATGGAGGCACCACATGCTGCAACTCGAGCCTCCAGGATCCTAAATGAATCGCATCAGGAAAAAGATTGCAGAACACCAGGATTCTGATGGCAAATATAAAAGCACTATGCCTCCAAGCTGGTAATCCTTAAGCAATTAAAGCCTAAATATGAAGCCAGGCCCATGGAGAAAAGGCATTGGAGATGGAGTAGAAGTTCAGGATGATTTAAATATCACAACTAGGGGCAATAAAAAGGAGACTCAAGGTTTTTTGAGTAGTGGAGTGACACAGGAAGACCTGTGCCTAGGAGCATCAGGGCAACTGTGCGAAGGATGGGTGAGAATAGGGAGACCAATTATAAGTTGATTGTAATAGTCCAGGCATAGGAAAGACCTTGATAAGTTGGAGAACATCCAGAGATGGTCAAACATCATGGTTATGAATGGGGATGCCATGAAGCCCAAATGAGATATTAGTTGTAAAGCAAAATTAAAACTCAATTCAAATACCAGTAATTATGACCGCCACCATCATCACCATCACCATTATTAATTTACCTGTGTCATTTCAAAAAGTTTGAGAGACATAATTTCTGAGCAACTTAATCATTTTATTAATAATACCGGCGTTTTAGTAAAAGGATGGTCATTTGTTCATCTTTCTCTTAGACCAAAGAGCATCATGGTGGGTGCTCGTGGCTAATATGCCCATTGGAAGATGTGCGTAGCAATCAACTCTGATTGGCCAACAATTAATGAGAGAATGAATATTACAATACAGGGCTGGACTTGAACTGATTAGATCATCTACTTCTAAGTTACTCCCAGCCTTGGGCAATCTATTCAAAGAATCTATCCCCACCCAAACCTGAGCAGAGAACCATGGCTGCCCCACAAGGGTAGGATCTGGATAGAGGAGAAGGTCAGCTCAATCTTCAGGGACTGAGGTCGTGAAATGAGGATAAAAGAAAAGGGGGGAAATCTGAATCTCCCAAAATGATTAGTTATTAATAATTATTTCTTTCACCTCCAGTCACCAGGTCTTCAGGCTGGTGATGACTTCATTCCCCGAGGCTTCTATTACACTTCTGCTGAGCTTCAGCAATATTCAAAAAGCAATACATTATATTACTTTATCCTATATGTGCTGGCAAATATTTAACAACTAGACTCCTGGTGGGAAAGTGAATACACAAAGACTTTTAAGTTTAAAAATTGGTATTATTGACATTTTCTTAAATCTAGAAAACCAATCAAACAACAAATCAAGTCCTGATTTGCAGTGATTCACATTTCCAAAGCATAAATACTCACATTTAATAATCACTAGCTCTTGTTAGCTAAAAGTTAGAAGAAACCCTTGCTGAGGCCCTTGAATTCATGTCAGAAAAGGACTGGTTCGGGAAACTGAGAAGGGTTGGCCTGGAGAAGGGCAGAATTGGGAAAAGGAGGAGAGGATATGATAGCTGTCTTCAAGTGTCAAGGAGGATTGGTCTTATTCTGCTTGGTCAAAGAGAACAGAAGCAGCAATAATGAAAAGTTGCAAAGAAGTCCATTTAGGCTTCATATCAGAAAGAATTTCCCAACAATCAAAGCTTGGCAAAAACTGATTGGGCTGCAGGTAGTAGCAGATGCTCTCTTCCCCACTCACCAAATCAGCAGCCCTTAAGGAAAACTAGAATGACCCCTTGTTGGCTGGACTGTGGAAGGGATTTTGGGCAATGGTCTCTTACATCCTAATGTTGAAATTGGGTGATTCTGCATTCAGGGTCACAGATTTAGAACTGGGACATCAGAGATCAATCAGTCCACGGGCCCCTAACCTTTTGGTGGGCCCTGGACCCCTCTGGCAATCTTGTGGGGAGGCCTGGGGACCTCATCTCATAATATAGTTTTAAATGCATAAAATAAAACTCATAGGACTACAAAGGAAATCAATTATACTGAAATGTAATTATCAAAATATTTTTAAAAGAAATTCATGGGCAGGGGCGGCTAGGTGGCACAGTGAGTAGAGCACCAGCCCTGGAGTCGGGAGGACCTGAGTTCAAATCCAGCCTCAGATACTTGACACACTTACTAGCCATGTGACCTTGGGCAAGTCACCTAACTCCAATTGCCCTCAAAAAAAAGAAAAAGAAATTCATGCATTCAGGTAAAGACCTTCTGCTTTAGTCCAACCCCTCATTCTAAAGACAAGAAGGCAGAGACCTAGAGAGGTTGATTTGCATAGTAACTAGTAAGTGTCAGAGGCAGGATTTGAATCCAGGTCCTGGGACTCCAAAGCCAGTGTTCTTTTCACCGTGGTAGGCTGATCTGAAGCTGAGACCACCTAATCCAAGTCTCTTCATATTATGGATGAAAAAACTGAATGGAAAGGACTGATGGTCCATTTTAGAAGTAATGACCAACTCAGACTCTTACAAGGCAGGTATGAGAGTCAGGAATAAATGCAACTGAAAAAAATATAGGAAAATAGGTTCACAGGTATAGTACCTAGAAGGTGTCTTGGAGGCTATCTAAGCTAACTCCCTCATTTTAGACTGGGAAACTGGGGCCTAGGGAGGTGTAGTGACTTGACCAAGGTCACACAAGTAGCTAAATTGCAGAGCCAAGTCCTCTGACTCCACCAGCCACTACTCTTTACACTATACAATACTGATCTCTTGGTAGAGGGGCAGACCTTAGAAGTCATCAAATTCAACCCTCTTAGTTTATAGATGGAGAAACTGAGGTCCAGAAAGGTAAGGCAACTTGCCTGAGATCACACAAGTAGAAAAAAGCAGGGTCTGGATTTGAACCTACATCCTCTGATGTCCGATCTATCATTCATCCTCCTGAATCCCTTGTTGTACATGACAAAGTCTGAGAGCTCGGGCTGAATTGTTTCATCTGAAGAATCAGAGGTAATCTGGGGAATCCCAAAGCATCTTTCTCAGGTGTGGCTTAGAAGATAGAAAAAAAAAGACTTGGGAAGAAAGAGTGGGAGACAAAAGTCTACATTTTCAGGGCAGCTGGTGACTGTATCAAGCTGATCAGCCTTGCTAACTGGTAATTGAAAAATCCATGTTCCTTTTCCCTGTCTTAGCACCACGGTGTCCTGGACATCCTCAGTCATCTCAGCAAAACACAATTATCTGTTTCAAGGAGAAACACAACAGAGGCTCTAGGAAAATAAAATGCCATTAATTCCATTAGCTACAGCTTCCCTCCCACACAACTGAAATATGCACACACACGCACACATGTATACACATTATTTTTAGCAACCCAGCTCCCTCTTTTTGTCCTTTTATGTCTTTCCAGTAAAAAAATCTGATTCTTAGGAGGAAAAAAAGCCCCTCCACTTCCTGGCTGCCCATCCCCATACAATGCTGCCTCCATTGTGTTCCTCTTCCCTCTACCTCCATGGAACCCTGGACTCTGCCTCTGGGACTCCAGGCACTCACAGGGAGCAATGCTTCTGTGTTATCTTGCCCAGAACACAGCCTCCAACTCACTGTCAGGTATGCCACACTCTCCCACCTTTTTCCTCTTGATTCTTGTTCCTGTTCTATTGTTTCAGTCATCCCAACTCTTCATGACCCCATTTGGGATTTTCTTGGCAAAGTTACTGGAGTGGTTTGCCATTTCCTTCTCCAGTTCCTTTTTCAGATGAGGAAAATGAGGCAAACAGGGTTAAGTGACTCGCCCAGGGTCACACAGCTAGGAAATGTCTAAAGCTAGATTTGAACTCAGGAAGATGAGTCTTCCTGACACCAGGCCTGTGTACCATGGTGCCACCTAGCCGCCCATAAAATACCAGCTATTATTAATTTACCAACACAATCCAAAAATAGAACGGGTTCCCTAGGATGTAGTGAGCTCCTTCTCATTAGGGTTTTCAAGCAGAGACTGGATGACCCTTGTCAGGGAGCTTAAAGAGAATGTTGTCCAGCTTGGGGCTGAACAAAGTGGCCACAGGGATCCCTTGTAGCCCTTAGGCAGCTAGGTAAATAGTGCACTGGACCTGGAATCTGGAAGACATGTTTTCAAATCGAGTCACAGATACTTCCTAGCTGTGTGACCCTGGACATGTCACTTAATCTCAGCCTGCCTCAGTTTCCTCAACTGTAAAACAGGGATAATAACAGCACCAACCTTCCAGGGTTGTTGTAAGGATTAAATGAGAGAATGTTTGTAAAGCACTTACTTAAGCTCAGGTGTCTGGCCCATAGTAGGTACTGTATAAACACTAGTCATTATTATTATTTATTTTATTATTACTATTAGATTCAGGGATTCTATGGTTCCTGTGAAAATTCATGGGTATCAGCCATTATAATCACAATAGCATTTATCCAGCACTTTAAGGTTTGCAAAGAGTTTTTAAATAGAATATCTTATTTTTTCCCCAATTACATGTTAGAGCAAATTTTCTTAACATTTTTTTAAAAAGTTTTTTGAGTTCCAAATTCTATCCCTTCCCTTCCCTTTTCTAAGCAATGTGATGCCATTTATACGTGTTTTGCAAAGAGTGTTACAAATATTTCACAGACTCCAACTCAAGGGCTTGCTCTTAATGAGGGCCATAGGAATGGTTCAAAAACAAGTCAGGGCTCCAAGAGTTTAAAGAGATTGGTTTCCCCCCCAAAGGACTGTAATATTCATGGTCTAATGTGCCCATTAGAACTTCCAGGTTCACACCTTAAGTCCCATCAGAAATTTAAGAAGGATTTGAGAATCGATTTCCAGAAGCATATTTTATGTCATTTACTATTTGTTTTCTAGGTTAACAAGCATTTTTCATCTCTTTATAGGAAGTGATATGTTTAAAAGAAACAACTCCACCAGGTTTAAGTTGCTAATAGCAGGGGAAATCTATCCCAGCCTAATGAGCAAATGAAAATTCCTAGTCACATCACCAAGGTTATTGACATCAGCTGCTGTCAGCACAGTAGAGTCCCTTTAGGGGAGGTCTGGTAGGAGCTGGAAGGCCACCTTCCTCCCCAAAGCCAGTCAAAATAGATCACTGGAGTGCCAGGCTCAAGTACAGCATGGTCTGCTAAGTGACAGCATTGTTAATGGTTCTTAATTAGTGATCATCTCCTCTAGGCGCCTAATAAGAGATTCTGAGGCGAGCAGAGCTAAAAAAGAGGTGAGAACTTTTGCTCCTTCTCCAGGAGAATAACCCAGGCCTATTCTGCACAGAATTCTTTTCATCTTAGTGCTGTTCATTCAGGATGCAGGGCCACCTTGAAAAATACTGAAGGGTGCTCAGGCATCCCATCACACCCATCAAATCAATAAAGATATGAAAACTCGTTGCTGGAGGGCCAGTGGGAAGACAGGCACAACTCTTCATTGTTAACGAAGGTGTGAATTGGTTCAACTGGTCTAGAAAAATATTTGGAAGTATGCAAGAAAAGTTAATTATTTAAAGTTATTAAATTATGAATTATTAAATGTTAATTATTAATTTTGATCCAGGGATTCTACTGCTAGAAATTACAGCCCTCAGAAGTTAGAGATAATCAGGAAATTCCCCAATGTACAAAAATGTTCATGGTAGAATTTCTGGTAGAAATGGTAGAAAAGAAGGAAATAAGTCTATTCCTATCAATTGAAAAATGGCAGAACTGTGTTGTATAAATGCTATAATGTAATGTCATAATACATGGCAGAAATTAACAATCAAAAAAATGGAAGACTTTATGGAGTGATTCAAAGTGAAGAAAGTCATTTTTTAGTTCATGTCCAATCTTCATGGCCTCTTTTGGGGTTTTCTTGGTAAAGATACTGGAGTGGTTACCTACTGGAGTGGTTACCTACTGGGGTTGGATTTGAACTCAGGTCCTCCTGACTCCAGCCATGGCACTCTAGACACTGGACCAAAATCCTACATTTAACACACTACTTAACTATCACAGGCCTAAATTTCTTTGTTTATAAAATGAAGGGACTGAACTAAATTGTTTCTGAGGTCTCATCTGTGTCTAGTCCTAGGGTCAGAAGCCAAAAGAATAATACCTACAATGACTACAAAAATATAACTAGAAAGACAAGACAGAGGCAACAAAAATCAGAATAAACAGTCAACTCAATCAACAAGTATTTATTAAATGCCTACTATGTGCCAAGCACTGTGCTAAATGCTAGTGACCCAAGGAGCTTACATCAAATAAGGTAGGTAGGTGGCAAAGTGGATAGAGAATGGAGCCTAGAGTCAGGAAGATGTGAATTCAAATCCAACCTCAGACACTTACTAGCTGTGTGATCTTGGGCAAGTCACTTTACCCTATTTGCCTCAGTTTCCTCATCTGTAAAATGAGCTGGAGAAGGAAATGGCAAACCACTCCAGTATCTTTGCCAAGAAAACCCCAAACAGGGTCACAAAAGCTGGACATGACTGAAAAACAGACAACATACAACATGCAAAAAAAAAAGATATAAAATAAGATACAACATGCACATATAAGATGTAAAAATGTAGATGTAAGGTCATCTCAGGCACTAGTAGTAGTAGGGAATATTGGGAAAGTCCCCCTATAGCAGAGGGGATTTGAAGTAACCCTGGAAGGAAGCCAGGAGACAAGAGGTAAGGAAAGCAAACGTCCCCAACATGGACTGTAGCCAGCACAGTCATAGAGTTAGAAGATAAGGTCCAAAGATTTTGTATGTAGGGGTCTTTGCTTGGTGTCTCTAACTTCTCAGTGCTATATTTCTACTAGTAGAATCCCTCGATCAAAAGAAATGAATAATTAACTTTTCCTGCCTGCTTCCAAAAGTTTTTCTTGAATAGTTTTAAACAGTGAAAAACAAAACAAAACAAACAGTTTGGCTCAACAATAGAGTTTGGAGAGAAGATTTATATAAAACAGTTGGAAAATCAAGGGCATGTTGTGAAGAGCTCTGACTTCTAGGTGGGTTTCTATTTGATTCGAGAGGTAAGGGGGAATCACACACCCCCATTCTCCAGACAAAAATACTCAGTTACTGAATGGTTAAATAATACACCCAAGAGTTGAATTCAGATACCTCTGCCTCCAAGTCCAAAGCTCTTTCCATCAAGCCATATTTTATCCAACACCTACTGTATGTGTACACTGTACATTTGTGTGCACATGTGTGTATAGGGTGATGGAAAATCCAAATTGTTTTGTCCAGGAATATTGTTCAAAAGGGGAAGCTGGTTGACACAGTGGATAGCATGCAGAGGCTGGAGTCAGGAAGATCCAAGCTCATATTTGACCTCAGACACTTAGTTCATCTTTTTAATGACAATATTCTTCTGACAATATTGTATAGTGATGAGAC
This sequence comes from Pseudochirops corinnae, assembly GCA_028646515.1. NCBI lineage: Eukaryota > Metazoa > Chordata > Mammalia > Diprotodontia > Pseudocheiridae > Pseudochirops > Pseudochirops corinnae. Next base: position 320,586,848 of record CM053587.1, on the reverse strand, counting down.
ATGGAATACTACTCTAGGATTTAGCTCAGTGTCTAGCACATAGTAGGCACTTTAAACAATGTTTACTCACTTCCCCTTTTAAAAGACTTAAATTGAGGGCCAAAGCATGATGAAGAGGTACATGAAGGATGTGAGCAGGTTACAACATATAAGCAAATAAGAATTATAGGGGAGAAGCAGCATGAGTCAGAGGATTTGGGGGCCACTAAAAAGATGGGCTAGTCACATAGAGACAGCAAGGGCTAACTTGGATATCCTGGACTCTCTGTGGGCATTCATGCTATGCCAAAAGATATAGGGTGAGCCCCTGGCATGATGAGTGACTTTATGTATTGGGGAGAATTATGAACAAAGGCTGCATAAGATGAGAAGACATATGAAGGTTGCAGTTGGCACTACGGACACTCAGGACTGCCTGAGTTTATGAAATCTGAGATCCACTGGAGCATCAAAGGAAACTACAAGGAGGTTATGTGACTGGTCTAGGGTCCCACAGCTAGTAGATGACAGAGGCAAAATCCACACCCAGTTCCTATTGACTCCAAATCCTGTGCTCTCCCCAGTATGCCCTGATGGCCTCATGTGTACAAGTAACAACATGTCTACAAGAAGGGTAGAAACAGGGTTTTCACCAGGTGGGGTAGCTAGGTGGCGCAGTGAATAGAGCACAGACTCTGGAGTCAGGAGGACCTGAGTTCAAATGTGACCTCAGACACTTAACACAAAAACTAGCTGTGTGACCTTGGGCAAGTCACTTAACCCCAATTGCCCTTCCAAAAAAAGAAAAAAAAGAAGAAGGGACGTCCCTTCTTTTCACTCCATCCACAAATTCAAAGACTCTCATCAACAATTTGCTGTCTCAGCACTGCATCCTCACAACACTAAGCGATTGGCAGTTGCTGCCCCAACCCTGAGCAAAAGTGGCAGGTCAGAACCCAGGCATGAGCATGGCCTCAGCTCTGGTCTGAAGCTCTGGAAATTCAACCAGTATACTTCTTGTTCTGATAATTCAAGATCATGCTCAGAGATTCATTTTTTCCACTGGTGTAAAATCATGGGGTGAACGTGTTCCTGTTAGCACACAGTAGAAATTGGTGTTAATCTGTTTGGACAGGACTTCATGCCCTGAGACTCTGGGCATGGCAGGACTCAGAAAAAGAATAAAAGCTACAGACAATGATGCAAAGATCGACTGGTGAAGCCTCTTGCAAAAAGGACAAGAGCAGATCTGCAAAAGCAGGGATTTCATGTAACTGCCCCCTCCCTCCCAAAAAAATTTCCACCCTTAAATCCTGGAGTCAGGCTGGTCCCTGGTACCAGGTACCAGCTCAGGTCTCTATCTGGGGACATGAATTGTTCTTGTCATTGTTTGTCCTTCACTCTCAAAGAGGGCCATGGCATCAGGAACAAGATGCCATGACTTGCAAGAGAATCGGATTTAAGTGAGGCAGGGCTGTGCAAAGTCACCAGCCTCACTTTCTCCTCCAGAGTCATCCAGAGGATGGATTAGACCCCTAAAGGCTGAATGTCATAATGCACAGGCAGTAAGGCTCCGGCGCAGAAAGTCATGGGTTCCACTCCTACCACAGACATTTATTAACTAGATGAGAGTGGGCGAGTCATTTAAACTTTGGAAGCCTTAGCTTCATCTGTATGGTATAACAACAATAATGATGGTAATAATACTTATATCATATTGTTATGAAGATTTGACAAGATAATCAGTTTGAACGGCACTTTTTTAAACCTATACCAATGATGGTATGGAAAGAATGCCAGGCTTGGAGTCAGAAAGAGCTGAGTTCAAATCCAGCCTCAGACACTTACTAGCTGTGTGACCCTGGGCAAGTCACTTAACCCTGTTTGCCTCATTTTTCTCATCTGTAAAATAAACTGGAGAAGGAAATGGCAAACATCTCAGGAATTTTTGCCAAGAAAATCCCCAAAGGGGTCATGAAGAGTTGGACAGAACTGAAACAACTCAACAATAATAACAAATAAAACTCTCACTATTATCATTATTAATTAATCTGGTTCTGCAACTTACAACTTGTATGACTAAGTTTAACCTCCTTGAGATTCTATTTTTCCTGCAAAACTAGGAGAGGGGGCTGACATAGATGTTATCCAAGGTCTCTGGAACAGTCAGGAAAGGCTTCCTGTAGGAGGTGGTGAGCTGAGCCTTGAATGAAGCCAGGATTCTAAAAGGCAGAGGCAAAGATTGTGAAATACAGTGAAAGAAGCAACTTCCCAGGATGAACCATGAACCTCTTTTTAAAACCACCATACTTGGCGGCCTGTGATTGTAAAAAAAAAAAAAAAGAGGCGGTATTCACAAAGTATGCAAACACGTTAGGACATTTTTTAAAAGCCAGGAACTGCTGCTCTGAGATCTCTGACACTTCTACTTATCACAGTTTATGTTTGTGGGAACATTCATTTCACTCTCATGGCACTTGTACATGGTGCCTCCAAGAAAGAACTTCAGAAACATTAGAGGCTCTGGGTCTTGTGAGATTTTATGGCGAGTGAAAAAGGTGGTAGAATGTTCCCTAAAGCAGGAAAAAAGGAGTTTGTGAAACAGCTAGACTTATTCCACAGAGAAGCTCCCATGACTAGAGGTATAACTAAAGTGTGGCAGATGGGGCTTTGTCTCAAAGTGCTGGTGGTAGAAGGGTGGCTCTTTTCAAGGTCATCACTGTCTCTGTGACTCACCTTAGGCACGTCCATCCTTCTGGGTCAAACTTGGGGACAATTAGGCAGACAGAGGGGGTGTTCCATGTACCTATGGTCAGACTATCCCCTTTCTTCTTGCTGCCCAGCTCAGCCCATCTCTTCTCAGTTGTTTTATGCATCAGACAAAACCGGATTTGGAGTTAGAAAATCCGGGTTCAAATCCTGACCCTGACACATAGTATTCATGTGTCTGTGGACAAGCCAGTGACCTTGGCTGGACCTTGGTTCATCTGCAAAATGAGAGGGTTAGACTAGATGACCTTTAAGCTTGAAATTTATGATCCTATTGCCTTCTTTTTTGTTGTTTTAAATGGAAAAAAAGACAAGGGTTGTTTTTTATTTAAATTTATTTATTTATTTTTAGGAGAAGAGAAGCTTAATAGGGAAGAGTTTGGAAACTAGTCAGCACGGGGGAGAAGAGTATCTGGCACTAATGGGAACAAGTGAGCACACTGTCCTCATTAGCTCCTTAAAGGGAGCCAAGAAGATGGAGCTTTCTCTACCCTAACCGTCCCTAGACTTGGTGCTCAGAGAGAAAACTCGGCCTGAGATCAGGGCTTCCTAACCTTTTGTGGTATGGACCCATTGGGCAGTCTGATGAAGCCTATAGGACCCCTTCCTTCTGAAAATGAGGTTTTTAAATGAACAAAACACATAGAATTACAATGGAAATCTTATAGTGAAATATAATTCTCAAAACATTTTTTTTTTTTAAAAACTGAGTTAAGAAGTCCTGTCCTAGATTGCAGAATTAAGGAAATCTTTCTGACTCCTGCTGAGAAAAGACCTTTAGTTCCCAAAATAGTTATAAAGGGGAACCCCAGACTCAGGCAATGAGTCCATCGGCTCCCAAAATGGGTTCCCTGTATCATGGGTTTAGAACTCTCATAAGCAAACAGAAGCCCAGAAAGGCTGAATAACTTGTTCAGGGTCACAAAGATTAGATAGCACTGCTGGGATTCCAACCCAGGCCCTCTGACTTGGAATCCAGTGGTCTTTCCACTCTACCATTCTGTCCTTCTCATCAAAGGTCTTAAAAGCTCTGTACTGGAAAGGAGAACAGGATCTGGAATCTGATGGGTTATTGGCTTGTTTTTAATACTGACCCTGGAAATGTACCCAGAATCATCTTCAATACAAATTGAAATGGAGGAAAGAGGAACACTCCATTCTTGGAAATAGCTGAGGTCTGGGGCTATTTCTAAGCATTATAGGCTGGCATGGCCTGCTCACTCAGCTAACAGGATACCACAGGCTAGCGTACAGTGTTGGGTGTACAAGCACCCTGGAAAATCCTAGTAACTTCAGGAATGTTGGCAGCATCTATTGGGTGGGAAAAAGCTGCAAAGTTTCAGTTTCCAGAGCTTGGGGACAGACCCAAGTTGGGAGATGATCCAAGCAAAATCCCCTGGTGGGGAAAAAAACAAATGGCCCCATGAAAAGCCCCTGCAGAACAAGCTAGCCATTTGCACTGACTACCTCCATCCCTTCTGCTGCACCCTCCCTATATCACTGTCTGACCGAGGCCTGTGTTGCCATGGGTTATGGTTTCCTAGAAACTGCCCATCAAAGTCACCTCAGCAGCCAGCACTGGTGCCAGAATCCCCTTGCCCAAAGGAGACACTGAGAAGTGACTGCATCTCCTCTATCTGAGGCAAAAAAAGATAAATCAAGTCTATCCTTTGGGAGAGCCAGCTGCTGGCATGTTCTGGTACCTCTCACTTACACCAACTCAGCCAAGGACCAACTTTTATGCCCATCCTAATTTAGTAACCAGCCCCTTCTCTCCTCCCTTCTCAATGAGAAACTAGAAATGAGGGGATATTACTCACATTTAAAGTGTTCAGCTCTCCAGTTTCATCCACTACCCATGCAATAAAGGGGGAGATGCCTTAGCAAGTATTCTAGGCAGAGCTGAAAAACCGAAGCCGTTTTTGCTCCGGGTGCAAGTCATGAACAGTGGGGGCGTGGGATGAATTACCTGGTCTACATTATAAGAAGGGAGGGAGCCCTCCATAGGACAGCAAGGATTGTATATACCTATCCAATGTGCACCATCTGCTAAGAGCACTCAGTGATGAATGATATTTAAATGAAAATGTTATACTGGAGAGAGAAATGTCACTTTCTGCACCTGATATCTTGTAAGTTCCCTTCAAAAATTGCTCTTTCATTAAAGGTTTTCTTCCCCCCCAGAAACAAGTGTTGCTAAGTTGAGAGAGACACAGACACAGAGAGACAGAGAGAGAAATAACAGACAAACAGACAGAAAGAGGCAATGTGACGCGATGGGTAAAGCATTGACCCCAGAGACAGAGGACTTAGATTGAAATCTACCCCTATATCCATAGGACCTTGGACAGCTGCCTGACCAGCCTGGGCCTCAGTTCTCTCATCTGAAAACAGAGGCGGTTGGATTCAATGGTCTTTGAGTGTCCTTCCAACTCTATTTCATCATATCCAGAAGGGATGATTTCACCCATGTGGGACCTTTCTCTGCCAGCTCAGAAAGCAATCTGTCTATAGAAATAATGACAGAGTTGCTGGAGGCTCAGAGATGTTAAACCATTTTCCCAGGACAACTAAATGGTGCAGTGGATAGAGCTCTGGGCCTAGAGTTGGAAAGACCCAAATTCAAATCCAGCCTCTGATGCCTACTAGCTGTATGACCCTGGGCACATAATTTCTGTCTGTCTCAGTTTCTTCACCTGTAAAAAAGGAATCATAATGGCACTTCCTTTCCAGGGTTATTTTTAGGATTAAATGAGATAATTATTATCATTTAGAACAGTACCTGACACATTTTGTTGTTCAGTCTTTTCCCAGTCACATTCAACACTTCCTGATGCCATTTGGGGTTTTCTTGGCAAAGATACTGGAGTGGTTCACCATTTCCTTCTCCAGCTCATTTTACAGATGAGGAAACTGGGGCCAATGGGGTTAAGTGACTTGCCCAGGGTCACACAGCTATTAAAGTGAGGCAGGATTTGAACTCAGGAAAATGAGTCTTCTTGAATCCAGGGTCAGCACTTTGTGCACTATGGCACCCCCTAGCTGCCTGATACATAGTAGGTGCTTAATACATGCTTGTTTCCTTCCTTCCATGGTCATGCAGCTTCTAAGTATCAAAAACAGGATTTGAACCCTGATCTTGCTAATTCTGAGCCCAGCACTCTACCATTTACTACACCAATGATATCAAACTCAAATAGAAAGGAATCCCTTCTGGCTTAGAAAATTGACTTAGAAAATCACAAATTGACATCATCAGTGTTGTATTGTATTGTTACTTATTTTGTTAAACATTTCCCAATTACATTTTAATCTGGTTCCTGCAGCCCTGTGAAGTCTTACAAGCTGAGTGTGGGCTTTTGGGACAGAGAGGTTGATCCCTCTGCATTACACCCACTATTTTGGTGCCTTTTTGTATCCCCAGCATTTAGCATGGCACATGGCATCATATAGAGTAAATGCTTTAATAAATGACAGTGACTCTCTAACAAGAAACTACTGGAAGAATATTAGGAACAAGATGTAAAACCTACCATCAACAAAAATCAGATTGTTTCCCTTCAGCTCAGACAGAAATCTTCAAGACAAAATCCTATCAAGAAATGGTCTACAAGTCCAAAGGTTCCCCTGGGCATGGCAAGGTCCATGCTCAGCACCTCTTTCAACATCCAGTTAAAGGACCCATTCCTAGAGTTAAAGGCAAGACCAGCTGGGCAATAAAAATGATTCATCCTCCAAGCACCTCTGGGTTTCCTCAGCTCAGCAAGGAGGATTCCAAAGGAGAAGCCAAAAAGAGGGAGCAGGAGGGAGCTTACCTCCTGTATGATTTATTCCTCAGCTCCTGGGAGGATGGGAGAGGGGAAAGCAAAGCTTACAGGCTGGAGAACATTGTGGGAAATTAATTCTTTCTCTGCTAAGCTGCAAAGAGCAGAAAGGCTCAGCAGAATCTGATGTGTTCAAGTCCCCCCCACCCCCCCAGCCCCAGCCCTTGACTCACCAGGATCTGGAAAACGTGCCTTCCATGATTACTAAGAGAGAATGCCAAATGCCGCCTCAACCAGGGCCTTCCTGAAGCCAGCTTAAGAGCTGTTCTTCAGACTGCAGCCAGCCTGTTCTGCTCTGCAGGGTGCAGGGGCTGAGCCATTGGTGTGGGGTGGCTAAGAGGCCCTGCCTGGCTTTAGCTGGCCCTGACATTAGCACACCATCCCTTCCTCAATGTCCCAGCCATGTCTGGCTTCAGCTCTTCTCCTTGCTGCCTGACTAGGCCCTACCTCCCCAGCCCGAAACACTCCCTAGAGTAGCCGAGACTCCATTCCGCCTCACCTGCCCCTGCTTGTGCTCCAAATGCTCCCTGAGTCACCCTGAGCCTCCATCCCACCTATGCCCCCAAATGCTGCCTGTATTCAGCAGAACCTCTCTCTTGCCTGATCTGCCCCTGCCTATGCCCTCCATCCTACCTGCCTACAGATGATCTCCCCGATCTCCCCCAAGTTCCCAGACTTCAGCTAACCTGAAGGAGTGTGAAAGAAGACGTAAATTGTGACTTGAGAATTTTTAACCTAGAAAAATAATTTCTCCTCTCCACCCTCACTCTCACCACCATTCCCTTAACCCTGGGAGACTTAACTAGATCCACTGCCACCCTTCTGGTTTCAGCTGACTGCTCCTTCCCCTTGGCACAGAATACCTTTCCTTCAGCTTTTCTCACCTTCAACTGAACCCCATTGCCTGACTCATCTGCCTCCCCAAATTCCTAACCCTGCCTGGCTTCAGCTGTTGTCTCCACCTCCAACATGCACCAACAATGCCCTCTATCCTACCCTCCAACTATCTCCAAACCCTGGCTTCCTCTTGTCCATAAATCTTCTCTTTTTGATGAAATTATAAACTCCTCAAAAACAAGCCTTATTCTCTCTCTTTCCTCCTTAAGTCTCCCCCATAGAGCCTAGCATGGTGCTGGCCATCAGGTAAATGGCCCATCAAACTTGCTGCCTTATCTCTTCAGGTTCCCAGAATCCTCTCTCCCCCTTTTTTCTATTGTCTGCTCATTTGATTTCCCATTTTACTCATGGTTAATGTATAGGCATTGTCTCATAGTAGTACTGGGAGACTGCAATGGAAATTTTGCCACCTCCGTACTCATAATTTATTAATAGTAACATTATGATTCTTTACCCTGCCTCACATCTGTATAAGGCTTTATTTTCTAAATGTTTAGCATTGATTATCTCACTTTATTCTCAACATCCCCATGAGATAGGCAGGGTAGGTATTAGTTACACACCACAGAAGCTCGATAAAAGACCAGTGGTTTGATTTTAACTTCTCCATTTTATAGAAGAGGAAGAGAAGTCCCTGGCCTCAGTTTCCTCACCTGTAAAATGAGAGGTTGACCGAAATAGCCTCTGAGATCCCTTCAAACTCTACAGCCATGATCCCATGAGCCTGTGGAAGAGTGGAATGGTTTGTCCAAAGATTATATGGCAGATTAATGGAAATTCTGGAGCATAGCTAGAAATTCTAGCACTTGAGTGGAGTGGCAAAGATCAATAGAAGGGGGAAAGAGGGAATAGTCTACCCTGGTCTGGCCCAGATATACAGGGAAAAGGGGGTCCATTCCTCTGAAAGTCAAGCCCCTAGAGCACAGCTAAAAACCACAAACCCTGTAACTTTTGGGAAGAGGTGAAGGGGAAAAAGAGATCAGTTGCAGGAAAAGGGCCTGGGAAGAGCTAGGACCCTTGGTAGTGGCAATGCTCAGCATGGTATCAGCGGGCCCAAGGACTGGCAAGAGGAGAAATCACACCCCTGGATACTGGCACTCTGGAACCTGACTGCCCAACTTTACTTACAACTCCCAGCTAGGGAGAACATTCCATTCTCAGCCGCCAAAATGGTTTTCTGAAAGCATATGTCATTCCCAGACTCAATAAACTCCAATGGCTCCCTATTGCCTCTTAGATCACAGATTACCTCCTTTGTTTGGCTTTTAAAGGTCTTAATAACCTGGCCCCAACCTGCCTTTCCAGACTTATTATACTGTTCATTACTCCCCTCTACACATTCTATAGTCCAATCATTTGGGTCTCCTTACTGCTGCTCACACATGATACTTCACCTCCTACCTCCATGTGCACTGGCCTTCCTTCATGTCCGACATGCATTCAGTCCTCACCTTCACTTACATAGAAAATAGGTCAGGCACAACTATCTAGATTCTAGATTAGCCATTCTCAACTTGTGGGTTATGTGCAATTTGCAACAATGAAAATACATCCTGCATATCAGATATTTACATTACGATTCATAACAGTAACAAAATTACAGGGATGAATTAGCAACGAAAATAATGTTATGGTTGGGGGTCACCACAACATGAGGAACTGTATTAAAGGGTCGTGGCATTAGGAAGGTTGAGAACCACTGATCTAGATGAACTTTTTCCTGATTTCTCCCCACCCCACCCCCATCTGCTACAGCCTTCCTGCCCAAACAACCTTGAATATATTTATGGGGTATCCAGACTGTTTATGCTTACATTGTACACATTATCAGAAACATTGTCTCTCCACTTTAAAATATGAGCATCTTAAAAGGCAGAGGGAGTATTGTGCTTTTGTATTTGTATGCTGGTACGGTGCCTAACATATAGTGGGTCCTTAATAAATGCTTGTGGATGCGATGATTGTTATGGGGACATCGGGGTGGGGCAATAAGTAGGTAGAATGGTAGGCCTGGAGTCAAGAAGACCTCAGTTCAAATATGGCTTCTGACACTTAACTGTGTGTGCCTGGGTAAGTCAATTATCTTCAGTTTTCTGAACCATAAAACAGGGGTAATTAATAGCACCTCTCCCCCAGGGCTGTTGTGAGATCAAATAAGGTTATATTTGTAAAATGTTTAGCACAGTGTCTGGCACACTGTAGGTGTTTAATAAATGTTTGTTTCCTTCCTGACTGCCAGCCCACGGCTCTTCTCACTAGACAGGTATATTAGATCAAGCCCCTTCTGATGGAATGCCCTCCCAAAGGAGTTCAGGCTTTTTTTCACCAGCTGTCACCTTCCAATTATTCAGCTGCTTTGCCCTATTCCAAAATCAGCCTTCGGGGAAGGAAGGTACCCACCCAATCATGGAGAAGATAAGTCACCCTCCGAGTACCAACCTCCCCACTAGCAGCCATCCTGCTGCATGAAAAGTAGACTTCATCACCAGCTCTCCTACAGCCAAAGCAGTTTATTAAAATTCCATGTCTTTTAACAAACCTTTCCGATTGCCTTGAATAATTAACAGCTGCAATTGCTTTTGAAAATGATGAAGCCCATGCTAGAGACAGATTTGAATGTTAATACCATCCAAGGAGAGGAGGGGGAAATCTTCAAAAGGATTTTTAACCTTGGAAAATATTTCCTGGTAGCAAGGAAAATGTCAGTGCTTAAGTCCAAGTCCACAGAAGGAACATGAAGGCATCGCCCCTAGTGCATCCCCTGCATTTTACAGATGGGGAAACTGAGTCGGGATAGGCAAAGAAATTTGCTCAAAGCAACAGATCAGAACCCCAGCCACCATATCTCATGGGCTTTTCCCACTATACCACATGCTATTTTCATTCTTTCATCTTAAGTAAGATGTTAGGCCTTCATTAGTTATTCTTGTCAGTGGGTAGATGGAAATGTCTTTGGATTCACACAAATATATTTGAATTTTTCATGAGATTATAGATTTAGAGAAGGAAGGTACCTGAGAGACCAGTTAGTCCAAAGGGTTCTGGGTCTGGGATCCATGAACTTTTTAAAAATATTCTGATAACTATTTCAATATAATCTGTTTTCTTTGTAAGAGTATAAAATACATATTTTATGTATTTAAAGATATGATCCTGAGAAGGGCTCCATGGACTTTACTGGACATGACACAAAAAACCACTAAGAGCCCTTGATCTGGTCCATCTCCCTCATTTTACAAGGGAAGAAACTGAGGCTTAGAGAGGTGAATGATTTGCCCAGGAATAAGTATCAGAACTGGAATCTGAACCCAGCTCCTTTGACTCCAAATCAAGCACACTTTCCACTGCCCCATGTCTTATGGCTTAGTACAGGGATCCAGGTACAGTACAGGGCCTAACACTTCTAAGTGTTGCTACTTCTTAATCAAGGAAAAAGTTAACAAATAATTATCCTCAAAAAAAGAAGCCTGAACAGAACCACCCACACTCTCTTGTCTTGTCCCACTTCTAGCATGGCTCCACATTGCAGGAGAGATGGGAATATGGCTCAGCTTGTAGCCAGTTAAGACAAAAAGGCACAGTCTGGCTGTGGAACAAGTTCAGTCAGTCAATAAGCATTTATTAAGTGCCTATTTTGTGTTACGCGCTATGCTAAGCCCTAGGGATACAAAGAAAGGCAAAAAAACAGTCTTTCCCTCAAGGAGCTCACAGTCTAATTGGGAAAGACAACATGCGAACAACCACGTACAAACAAGCTATTGGATACTGGAGATAATCAATGGAAGGAATGCACTAGCATTAAAGGATATCAGGAAAAATTTCTTACAGAAGGTGACATTTTTACAGGGATTTGAGGGAAGCCCGGATGTGGAGACTAGGAGGGAGAACATTCCTGGTATGGCTGACAACCAGCATCAGGAAACAGAGAGCCTTTTATGAGCAAAAGTAAGGAGACCAGCATCACTTGCCCGCTTAGTATAACGTGAAGCCAATTGGTTGGTACTGGGATGGAATCTGTGACTTAGGCATCATGAGCATTGTGCTCTGGCCAGCTGTACTACCTGACCTAAATCAATCAAGCAGGACTGAGGGTCCCTCAGTAGAAATCATTGTCCTGGCGCAGAGAGATGTCTTCAAGAAGGCAGACAGCCCTTATGAAAAATGGGAGAAGCCTCATGGGGTCCTAGGGTTTGAAGCTAGAAGGGGCTTAATGATTCACATGAGGAAGCCTTAGCCCAGAAAGAGGAAGTGATTTGCCTAGAGTCACATAGAATATAGCTGTTCATAACTCTCTTCCTTCCCCCAATTACCTTGAATTTATTTCATCTATACTTTGTATATATTTATATGTACATATGTTGTCTGCCTCCATAAAATGTGACTTCCTTGCTCAAATATTCATATGGGTTTCCATCACATTGAGTTGGAACTTCCCTTCAACAATGCAAATTGCAACTCATCTATGACTGTCCTTCCTGTGACTCTTGTTCATTTCCCACTGTCGCAAGACAGCAAGATGTCTCCATTATGTGCCTGAGGCCTTTCTCTCTTTCTTCTGACATCCCAAGGATACCAATGAAACCCTTTGGCTGTCCCCCTTACCCTCACCACATGACCAGCCTATCTTCTCCTTCCATCAGAGAATTCCTAAACTTGGCACAATGATTTCTGGGGACATAGAAGACATTTCATTCAAATCCTTCCTCAGACACTAGTGGTGTGACACTGGATAAGTCACTTAATTTTTCTCACCCTCAGTTTCTTTATCTGTAAAATAAGAGTGACTTCAAGGTCCCTTCCACCTCTAGACTTAGGATTCTACAACTGGAATCTTTCTTCAGAAGTATTGTTACTGAACCTGAAATAATAATAAGATTAGCCTAGGTCCTGGCAACGATGACGAGAGAATTAGTGAAATGTTCTGTATTCTTCCCAGGTTGTTCATGCTCTCTCCTTCCTCAAATTATTTTGAATTTTCTTAGCTGTTTCTATATTCCATACCTTAAGTAAAATATAAATTCCTTGAAGACATGGATTGTTTGTTTTTGTCTTGGTATCAACAACACCTAGTACAATGCCTTGTACATAGTGGGAGCTTAATAAATTCTTGTTGGAAACCTTGATTCCAAAAGGACAGTTGTCTCCACTACACCAAACCCCCTCTTTCAAGATGAACATTCAATAGGAAATAGTTGAGGGGAAGGCACCAGTCAACTAATGGGATGCTACATCATTATCATCATCATCATCACCGACATATGGACCACATTAAAGTCTACAAAGTTCTTTATTTAAATTATCTCATTTAATCTTCATGTCGGTGCTATACATATTAATATCTCCATTTTACAGATGAGAAAATTAGGTTCTTGCCCAGGATCACAGACCTAGTGAGGGTCAGAGCTAGGAATCAAAGTCAGATCTTCCTGATTATTACTTAGAACTTTATTACGGGATCATAGATTTGGAAATGGAAGGGATCTCAAAGACCATTGGGTCCGACTCTTTCATTTTACAAATGAGGGGGCTGAGGCCCAGAGAGGTATAAGTGACTTGTCCAGGGTCACACCACTAGTAAGTGTGGGAGGCAGGATTTTAACCTGGGTCTTCCTGACTCCAAGTCAAGCTCCTATCTGGTATGCCATACCCTACTGCCTTCATCTTGCAGGGGAGAAGGAAGGGTTAATTCTTATACCTAGCTGACTTTTTAAAAGCACATAATAGTAAGAAGCATCACAGTCTAGGAGATAGAGAGTAGGGATCAGAATTAGGAAGACCTGAGCTCAAGTCCTTCCCCAAATATAGTGGCTGTTTGGCCCTTGGCAAGTCACTTTATCTAAGATTATAAATTAGATCAGGGTGGTGACCAGCTTAGGCAGAGGAAGTTTGTTCACGGGAAACCAAGGAAATTACAAGTCCAATTCATGTGCAAGACACTGGTGATAGAAAAGCAAGAATGAAATGGTCCCTACCCTCAAGGAATTTCCATCTGGGAGCAGGGAGAAAGAGAACACCAACAAGGATAGTATACAGAAAATCAAGGTGTATAAGAACACTGACACATGAGAATGATGGTAGTCAAAGAAAGTAAATGAGTTGAGCCTTGAAGGAAAATGAGTCAGACAGGAAGACTCGTAATACATTCCAGACATTGAAGGTGACTTGTGTAAACATGTGGAGGCAAGAGATGGATTATTGACTTTGAGGAGTATCTCAGCGTCCAGTGTGTCTGGAACCCTGGGCTCATGACTTCATGGTCCACAAACTCCCCAACTCTCTGGGGTCCTTACTCTGATCTCCATCTGGACAGAGAAACAAAATCAGAAGGCAATTTTTGGCTTCTCCTAAGCCCTGGAGCAGTGTAAAGGAAGAAAGTAAATTTACTAGAGAATCTGATTATCTTCTTCTCTTTCTTTTTGGATTTCAGACCAGAGGTTTTGTGGTTCATCCATCATCATGAACTGCGGGTTGGGTCCCTAGATTAGAAATTAATTTACTCTTTGGTCTGGCTTCCAACTTGATGATTTAATTGAGTTTGCCAGGGAGCTGATGCTGAGCTTGCGGGCATAATTTTGTCCCAGAGTAGAGGTTTCAGTGTTTGCCGAGAGGTTTATGAGGTCCATAATACGATTACCAATCAGCACATACAGAATCCTTATCTCCAAAGACACTTTGGATTGAGCCAGGGCCCTTCCTGCCCATGTACCTGGGGATAGAATGATTGATCTAATTTATTTAAAAGGATGTGCTCAGACTCACAAGGCCTCAAAGACCTGATAATGTCTGGCATTTATATAGGACTTTAAGGTTTGCTAAGCACTTGACTTACATCATCTCAAGTGAGCCATATAAAGACTCTGTGAGACAAGCACTGAAGGTTGTCATCTCCATTTTTACAGAAGGGGAAACTAAGGCTCAGCAAGATAAAGTCACTTGCCTAGCATCATACAGCTAGAAAATGTCAGATTCTGATGTCTAGCACTCACAGTGAATTCAGGAAGGTCTGAAATCAACCCAGCCTCAGACCTACTAGCTATATGACCCGGGGCAAGTCATTTAACCTCAGCTTCCTCAACTATGGGCTATTTATTATACAATGGGGATATTTATTATAGCACCTACCCTCCAGGGATGTTGTGAGGATCAAATGAGATAATAATTGTAAAGTACATAGCATAATGTTTGCCATCTAGTAGGTGCTTAACAAATACTCATTTCCTTTGTTAATTCCTTCCCATTAGAAAGGAGTATAAACTAACCCTTCTAGATGGCCAGCTTGCTACTGGATGTACCCGAAAATGCAATCAACTCACTTTATAGGAGATTACATATATTTGTTAAAGACAGACTCTTCAAAATATAATCTGTGGCTCAGTCCCAGAACTCTGGGCTCACATAGTTTCAGTCTTGAAGGGTTCTCAATAATAAGAATCCTAGTTTTAAAGCCAAAAGAAGCACTAGAGCAGTGGTTCTCAACCTTCCTAACATCACAATCCTTTAATACTTGTATGTGGGCGTATCTGCATGTGGGCAGATCTGCCTGGAGATGGATAGAGAAGTGGTGTCTCAGTTCCTAAGACCATGGGAAATATGTGTTTTCCAATGGTCTTAGGCGACCCCGTTTGACCCCCAAAGGGGTTGTGACCCAAAGGTTGAGAACCACTGCATTAGAGGTCATCTAGTCCAACTAAATAGGTGGGGAAACTGAAAATCAGATCTGTGGGATGGCTCCCCAAAGTCAAAGAGGAAGCAAGAGGCAGAACTGAAATGTGAACTCAGCTTCCCTGATTCCAAAGCCAGCACTCCTATTCCTGTGTCATCTATGACGCCCACCACAAAACCATGGACTACTCAAGTTTTTCTCCACCACCACCACCATGACCACCACCACCACCACCACCACCACCACCACCACCACCATCACCACCCATGTTCTGTTTCATCTATTGCTCTTGCAAAAGCAATGAAATCAATACTACCATCACTACTGCAAAAGGTGTGACCTTAGCTGGCCAGGGCTCCATTCAACACCATCCCTTTGACTGCCTAGACCAAAATTCCTTTTCTTGGTCACTCTTCTCTTCTGCCCCTTTAGAAAGAGAAGCAGTGCTGTATAACTGTTTATTACTCCCTTCAACTATATAATAATTTTATAAAATAAGGGTCAGGATCATTACACTGACTAGAGAGCCTTGAGCCTGAGTTGTTTCTGCAACTGCAAGTCCTGCTAAATAAATTATTGTCCAGATATAACTCAGTGTCTTTATTTTCTATAACAGAATAGAAAGAGCTAACTTTGAAGCCAGTAAGACCTGGACAAAGACATCCACTGGCTATGTGACCATGGATGAGTTATTTCAATTCTCAGTTCTCTGAGCAAACTTTAAAGCTACATGTGTCAGAGAAAATGCTGACCTACATTGCTAAAGGATACTCTGTCACCTGGGAATTCCCCACACCAAAGAAATACAGGTCCTGTACCTATCACCCTTTCTTTCTACTCCCAATGGAATGAAAGCTGTGTGGTGAACTGCAGAAAAACCTGGAAAGACTTATATGAACTGATGCTGAGTGAAGTGAGCAGAACCAGAATGACACTGTATACAGTAAAAGCAACACTGTGCAATGACCAGCTTTGATAGACTTAGCTCTTCTCAACAATGCAAGGATCTAAGACAATGCCAAAAGACTCATGATGGAAAATGCTACCCACATCCAAAGTAAGAACTACACAATCTGAATACAAATTGAAGGATACTCTTTTCTCTCTTTTTTCCTTCTTCATGGTTTTTCCTGTTAGTTCTAACTCTTCTTTACAACATGATTGATGTGGAAATATGTTTAATTTGATTGTACACCTATAGTCTATATAAGATTGCACACCATCTTGGGGATGGAGGAGGGAAGGGAAAGAAAGAAAATTTGAAACTGAAAATCTTATAAAAATGAATGTTGAAAACTAAAATTAATTAATTAAAATAGATTTTTTTTAAAAATACATCTAAAAAATAAAATAAGGAACTGGATTTTTTAAAAAGAATGAAAGCTGTTTGAGGGTAGAGACTAACTTTTCTATTTCTAACCCCAGTGAGTAGCATAGTGACCAGCACATAGTAGGTCCTTAATATGTGCTTTTATTTCATCATCACCACCACTACCATTTACATAGTGCTTACTATGTACCAGGCACTGTCCGAAGTGCTGACGGTTCCATAAAAAAAAAAAATAATAATAATAATAATAATAGCCAACATTTATATAGCACTTACCAGGTACCAGACACTGTGCTGAGCACTTAATGATTACTGTCTCATTTGCTCTTCACAATAACCCTGGGAGGTGAGTGCTATTATTATCCCCATTTTACAGAATGGGAAACTGAAGCAAAGAGCGATGAAGTGACATGCCCAGGGTCATACAATTAGTAATTGTGTGAGGCTGAATTTGAACTCAGGTCTTCCTGACTTGAGGTCTGTTGGTCTATAACACATTCATCTTTATGTCTTATGCTTTTCCTCACCCATAATTCAGACTGTGGGATACCTGACTTTAATTTTTCTCTCTTCTTTATGGTTGGGTGTTCAATTTCTTTGGAAGAAACCAAGGTTAGCAAAAAAAATGAGTTAGTTTCTAACACAAAATAAACATGCAGAAAGCCCTTATATTAGTACCCGTGAACAACTAGAAAAATCTGCCCTATACATGGTGTTATTAGACTAATTGCTGCATGAGCTCCTTGAGAACAGGGACTGTTCTTCTTTTCTTTTTTCCCCTTTCCTTGTATCTTTAGCCCTTGGCTTAATGCCTGGCATACAGCAAATGCTCAATAAGTGTTTACTGATGTGACTTGGAATATACCTTTTCCAGGTATATGCAGTCACTCTGACTTAATAGTGCCCCCTGTGGTTGAGGTCCCAATGTAAGAAAAGAACTCAGGATTGCTAGTTAGTCAATCAACAAACAGTTAATAGTGCTAACTGCCATGTGCCAAGCACTGGCATTATTTTCCTGATAAATTTTTAATTTATTTACTTATTTTTAATCTTCACACTTTGTTTCTGCAAGGTTTTGAGTTACAAATTTCCTCCCCATCTCTCCGCTACCCCCCACCCCAAGATAGCGAGCCTACTGAATACCCCTTCCCCCAATCTGCTCTCTCTTATATACTTCCCCCCCCTAAATTTCTTGTAGGGCAAGATGGATTTCTATGCCCCAGCCAAGCACTGGCATTTTTACACAGTGAAAATGCCCAGAGCTGAGTGGTGGAGGGTCTTGTTTGAGGAAGCACAGAAGCCAGTATCATTGGATTGCCAAGTACTAGAGGCAGGGTTAAGAAGACTAGAAAGTCAGTGGGGCTAGGATAGTTTATGAAGGGTTTTGAATGTCCCAGAGAGGATTTTCTATTTGCCCCTCTCCTCTTGTGGGCACCGCCTTTCTTTCTCAAAGATATAAATAGCTGCTTCAGACCTAAGGTGGCACCCTGGGGTTCACCCCTTCTCTCCCCTCCCCCATCCCAAGACAGTGTGCATTCTGATTACCCCTTCCCTCAATTTGCCCTTTCTTCTATAACCCACAGCCCCACTTCTCTCATCCCCTTCCCTTCTATTTTCCTGTAGGGCAAGATGGATTTCTATACCTCATTGCTTGTATACCTTCTTTCCCAGTTGTATGTAAAAACAATTTTTAGCATCCATTTTAAAAGTTTTTGTTCTACATTCCTCCCTTCCTCCCTCCCCACCCACTCTCATTGGGAAGGCAAGTAATTCATTATAGGTTATACATGTGCAGTCATGCAAAACACTTCCATAACTGACATGTTGTGAAAAACTAACTATATTTCCCTCCATCCTATCCCACCCCCCATTTATTCTATTTTCACCTTTGACCCTCTCCCTCCTCAAAAGTATTTGCTTCTGATTGCCCCCTACTCCCATTTGCCCTTCCTTCTATCACCCCCCTCTCTTATCTCCTTCCCTGCTACTTTCCTGTAGGGTAAGATAAATTTCCATACCCAATTGAATGTGTATGTTATTCTAAAGCCAATATTTTCAAAAAAGAAATCAAAACCTAGAGAGGTTAAGTGACTCACCCTAATTCACCTAGGCAATAAGTTTCAGGCAGTATTTGAACCAGGACCTCTGAATCCAAACCCAGGATCCTTTCTAAAACATAACTCTGGCTCAACCTCTCTGAGGCTGACTCAGTTTCCTCAATTGTAAAATGAAGAGAGCTGGAGTGGATAGCCTCTAAGTTCCCCTCCAGATCTAAACATATGATTCCATAAATTGGGGCAGGGAGCTCCCATTCATGATCTTACAGCAACCAGTGGTCCCACATTTCTACTAGTTTCAGGCACTTGAGACTGGGTTTCTCAGTCCTGAGAACACAGAGATGGTAGAAGGGAGTGGGAACCAGCTTTACATGATTTATACAAACTCTGCTTGTCTGACCAGAGAGTCTGGTCTTCCATGAGTATCCCTTCATCAGGCAGGATCTCTAAATATAGACCCTGGATAATCCTATAATAAGCATGTCCAGAACACTGCACCACAGATCCCAACCTCCAGAAAATTTTGATTAAGCATCTGACAAGGTTCTTTCTACAAGGAGGAAGTGACACAGGGATTGTTGTATATGTTCTGATCTCAATTTAAAAGGCTAATTAGGATCCTATTTAATAGTCTGTTCCCTAATTCTGAGATTTACTACAAGTTGTTCCATACAGGCACCCGCTAATTGTCGCTTTCTGAACATTCAAGTACTTCATGGGATTTTGGCAACATCTGTATAGCCAGGGCTGTGTTGCCACATGCCCTTGGGGAATGCATGGCTTATTCATGATGTTGAGATCATCTAAGGAGACTTCCTTAGAGACCGATATGAAAACACCACCTCTTTATGTTATCTGGATAGGCAAATGTTTCTCCACATTCAACCATTGAGTGAATCAGACAATACCGGGATTACAGAATCACAGAATTTCAGAGTCAGGAGGAAACTCTGGACCCATCAAATCCCATAAGCAAGAAGCCTCCCTCCAATATCTGTAACTCAAATATGCAGGTTCTGCTTAAAGACCTCCACTGAGGAGAAACTCAGTTAAGCACCAACGGAGACAGATCATCCCATTTTGGGAGCAATTTTCAAAGTGTCCTTGGTTTCCCTAATTGCAGAGAATACTCCATCGATCACAAATGTCACCAAGCAGTCACTGGGGCCATCCCAAGGGCAGCAAGATGGTGTGGTCAGCAGCTACAATCTCTGATGGTCTTCAACATTCCTGTCTCTGCCCTCTCCCTTTCTTGCACTGGCCTCTCCCCTTCCCAATGTCATAGGAACATAGATTTAGAGGGGAAGGAACCTAAGAGTCTGGCTAGTTCAACCTCCTCATTTTACTGAGGAGACAGATCATAAAAAAGTTCACACAGATAATAAACAGTAAGCTGGGATAGTTCCTTTTCCATTGTACAATATGTGCCCTGCTCAATCAGCCAGCTCCTAAGAAGTTTCAATTAAGCTCCTACAATGTTCCAAGTCACTATATGGTAGACACTAGCAGCAGTGGGAGACCTGTGGCCTTGAAGCCAAATGTGGCCCCCTAGCTCCTCAAATTGGCCCTTTAACTGAATCCAATTGTTCTGTGAAGCTTGGATTCAGTCAAAGAGCTACACTTGAGGACCTAGACGGCCACATGTGGCCTTGAGGCCACAGGTTCCCTACCCGTGTACTAAGCCTACAAAGTAAAAAATTAATTCACTTTTGCCTTCAAGGAGTTGGCATTTCTATTGGAAAGACCTAGGAGGTTATATTCCAGAGTCACGCTACCCTGGAAATTCAATATCCACCCTCACTCCTTTTTATGTAAGTTCAGATCTCCCTTCAAAGACTAACTGCAAATATATCCACTGCCATGTGCTTCTGCTCTAAGTCACCATTACAGTTACTGAGAGGGGATGGAAGGGAGAAATCCTTTCCCCCTGTCCACTCCTGCACACCTTACAATCCTCCAAAGAAGATTGGCTTACTCAATCAACAAGCTTTTGTTAAGTACCTACTATGGACCAGGAACTGGGGTTACATAGACCATGAATGAAACATCTTCTACTTCAAAGGAGAATATAAGATAAAGAAATAACAGCACTGGGTTCAGCATTTAGTATCTTCATGCTATCAACCAGATGCCAAGGGTTGCCAATAGCCATGCCCCTGATGGGCAGTCATTCATTCAAGAATCACTTATTATTCACTTACAACATGCCAAGACCTATGTGAGGTGCTGGCAGCAGTACAGAGATCAATAAGCGTGATAACTCATTCATTTAGCACTTTACAATTTACAACATTTTGCCACAATAGCCCTGGAAGGTAGGTGATGCGAATATCTTTATCCTCATTTCACAGATGATAACTGTGAGACCGGGAGTTAACTTGCTAATGAAACCAATGAATGTCAGAACCAGAGACGGAACTTGGGTTTTCTGACTCCCAAGTCTAAGAATCATTCTCACCATGCCACATCATCCCATGAATATAGTTGGGAATATAATTCCCAAGGAATATAATTTTGCAGTCAGTACTTTAAGAATGCTGGGGGCAGCCAGGTGCCACAATGAACAGAACACTGGCCCTGAATTTAGGAGGCACTGAGTTCAAATATGGCCTCAGACACTCGACACTTAACTAGCTGCATGACATTGGGTAAGTCACTTAAGTCCAATTGCCTTGCCTTTCTCTCTTCTCTCCCCCAAAAAAGAATGTATATTAAGTTAAGAACAAGAGAGAGAGAAAAGAATTGAACTAGGAATTAGAAGAAGTATGACCCAGATAGATTTCCAAGGTCTGTTCTGAAGTATTCCCATCACTCCAAGATCAGTCCTGAATAAATAGTGCAGTGATTAGAGCTCTGGACTTAAAATGAGGAATACCTGGGTTCAAATCCTGCTTCTGACTTCACTGGGTCTTAAGCCTAGGCCCTTCCATACATCCCTTCATCATCATCATCATCATCATCATCATCATCATCATCATCATCAGAATTTATCAAGTTCTTTAAGGTTTGCAAAAGGCTAGAAACTTTGAGGAAAGCTTTTGCAATTAACTGATTTCTACATCTTTCTGTATTTGTCCTTATCCTCACATTGGACCTGTCCCATTAAGCTGCTGAACAAAGCCCTTCTCCATGCCTAAAACAAGGACCTCTGATGACTCCTGGCTTCATGATGAACCTTAAAGCATTTCTTTTAAATCTCTCACTTTTCTAAAAACACAATGTCCTCAAGAATGCACCAGAGAAAGAATATCCAGTTTAGTTAAATTCATTTCAATTAAAATATTCAAAGGAAAAAATAATTGCCTTCAATAGGCTTACATTCTAATGAGAAGGGTTTGTTAGTAGAGAAGAAAAGGGCAGTGATGGCAATATGATAAGTACAAGGATAAGTCAATATAAAATTTATATGAAATTATTTCAAGAGGCCAACACACCAACAACAGGGAAGGAGGAGATGAGTGAATACACAAACATTTAGGAGCTTAATAGCTATGTACTGGGTATACAAATACAAAAGTGAAACAGTCCCTGCCCTCAAGGAGCTCAGATTTTAATAGGATGGAAGAACAAAGATAAGGGAGTAATATCTGAGGAAGAGAATTTTGGTCTGGAAATTCACAGGAATGGTGAATTGATTATAGAACAGCTGTTGGCACTCCCTTTCCAGAAGCAACAGTAGTAGTGATTTGATTTCAGTGCTCAATAAATGCTAGCTAGTTGACCCAAAGCAAGAAGAGGAAAGGAGAGAGAGAGAGAGAGGGCAGAGGGTAAAATGGGGCCATGGGTGTCACGTTTGGATGGCATGTGAAGCATTCTGGGGTCAGCCAGATAGAGCAGACTAGTGGCATTTGCATCTATTCACTTACCAGCTGTACATTGAAGGAATCTAGGTATTCTCTAAGTCAGAGGTAAGGAAAGAATGCATTCTAGCTTAAATAGGTACATTAAGGCTTTCAAAAAAAGATGTCCCCTTCTCTCCCCCTCTTCCAACCAAGCCCTTTTTCTTAGCCTGTCCCCTCCTGACACCAGCTCTCAAGGGGATTAAATGTTGCTTTAGACTCAATTCAAGATTGGAGGAAAAATCCAGCATTGATCTCCTATGAAGCTATTTCCTCATCTTGGACTAACCTCAGTTGCTTTTTTTCCCAATAATTAGTCTTGAGTTTTCCCGATTGATAAATGGTTGAAGGATATGAACAGGCAATTTTCCAATGAAGAAATTAAACCTATCTATAGTCATATGGGAAAAAAAACGCTCTAAATCACTATTGATTAGAGAAATGCAAATTAAAACAACTCTGAGATATCCTCATACTTAGCAGATTGGCTAATATGACAGAAAAGGAAAACGATAAATGTTGGAGAAGATGTGAGAAAACTCAAACAGGAATGCATTGTTGGTGAAGCTGTGAATTGATCCAACCATTCTAGAGAATAATTTGGAACTATACCCAAGGGGCTATAAAACTGTGCATATCCTTTGATCCAGCAATACCACTACTAGGTCTATATCCCAAAGGACCAATGTGTACAAAAATACTTATAACAACTCTTTTTGTGGTGGCAAAGAACTAGAAATTGTGGGGATGTCCATCAATTGGGGAATGACTGAACAAGTTGTGGTATATGAATGTGATGGAATACTATTATGCTATAAGCAATGATGAGTAGTTGGATTTCAGAAAAACCTGCAAAGACTTACACAAATGGATGCTGAATGAAGTGAGCAGAACCAGAGAATATTGTGCACAGTTATAGCAACATTGTGTGATGACCAACTTTGGTAGACTTAGCTCTTCTCAGCAATGAAATGATCTAAAACAATTCTTAAAGGCTCATGGTGGAAAATGCTATCCACATCCAGAGAAAGAATTATGGAATCTGAATGCAGATTGAAGTATACTTGTTTCACTTTTTTGTGTTTTGTGTTTTTTTCTTTCTCTTGGTTTTCTCTTTTATTTTGATTCTTCCTTCACAACACAACTAAAATGGACATATGTATAACAAGACTGTACATGTATAACCCATATCCCATGGCTTGCAATCTTGGGGAGAGGGGAAAGGAGAAAGGAAGGTAAGAAAATTTGGAACTCCAAGTCTTATATGAATGAATGCTGAAAACTATCTTTACATGTAATTGAAAAAATAAAATACTATTAGGTGGAGAAAATAAAAGGACAAAAAAATTAGTCTTGAGTCTGGGCCCCTTATTGTAAAAAGCAACAAATGGAACGAACATTGTTCTTTTGACTTTCTTCTTAGTCCACTAATATGCTGGGCACCAATACTAAATCTTCAGCACATGGAGTCTTAGGTTTGGAGTCATTAAAATCCAAGTTCAAATCTTGCCTTCACACACTCATTAGATGTGTAATCCTGAGGAAATTACTTGACCTTTCAGACTCCATTTTCTCATCTGCAAAATGAGAGAACCAGACTTTCTGGTATCTAAAGTACCCTACATGTTCCTCCATACTAGAAATTTCAGTGGTGGAGTTAGAGCCAGCAGCACTCACTGGGGCTACTGGCCCCCATATGTAATCTCAACTCAGCTTTGCAATTCATACTGTGAAAATAAAACAATTAAAAGCAAATTTTGAGAATCATAGCTCTAGATGGTATCTCAAAGGCTATCTCTTACAATCCTCTGATTTATAGACATGAAGAAACTGAGGGTCAGAAAGGTTAAGAGACTTGTCCAAGGTCACACAAGTGGTAAACAGGAAAGGCAGGATATGAATTGTTCTCTCTTTCCACTGAACTGTGCAATGAAATGGGAGACATTTGGGATAAATGGGTGCTCATGGGATAAAATCTCAGGGTTCAAAGACTTTCAGGAGACATCTAGTCTAGTCCATGGGACTGGGGAGCCCATGCTCTTCCTACTCCCTCCCACACAGCATTCAGGAAGGAAGGCAGCATTGGGGTCATCAGTGGCCGTTGCTAGAGGGAAGTAACTGCTATCAGAGGAAGAGTGGAATAGATGTTGTTCTCCCTGCCAAGGAGAGCATGAAGAGGAAACCTTCCAATGAAATGGGACAGAGGGCCTTTTAATCAATGAGGTGAGAGGAGAGAAGGACCTATAGTTTCTAGAATAAGGACCTTTCTGATCTCCTACTCAGCACCTTCCCGCTACTCTGCTTATTAAGTGAGCAGATGTATTAAATTTTTGTGCTGTTCAATTTTGTACCTTGGGGTAAAACCCCAGTGGCCACTTAGAGTTACAACTCTCGCTAGCTTAATTTACAACCCATATCCCTTTCAGTGTGAGGCTTAAAGAGGCTACTGCCAATCTCAGGGCTTCAACCACAGGTATAAATTGCAGGCATTAACTCTGATAGCAGCCAAAACGTTCTTAGACAGAATTTATTTCTATTCCAAGGACTTCTTAAGGTCCAAAAGGTTTCTATCTTCCTGATTTCCTGAGTTCTCTACTGGGCCTGAGACATTGACCATAATCTCCTATAAACAACACTATTTCAGTCCTGGGACATGTGAGAGCCTTTTAAAAAGGCATTATTAATTATACATTTTGTGAATAGCTCGTTTCCAGCAAACATGACACAGAACACTTGTCCACCTACTTGCCAATAAGGTGGATGCTTAAAAGTAGCTAAAGCTGAGGATGCTGAACACTGCTCTCAAGCTTGCAGGCTGCTGTAAGGGCAACCATGGCCAGGCACAAAGACCTCTCTCTTCATAAGCCCCAGGCAGGAAGTAGAGACACTGCCCATTTAGGAGGCTGAGCTGATGAAGCCACTGGAGAGGACACTATCCTAGGGAAGAAGGAAAAGCTGAAGTGGTCACAGGCAGAGGAATGGTGCTGGACAGGCAGAAGTAAACAAGTCTTCTGGGGAGGTCCTAGTACTCCCAGGCCCCATAAGTCATAGCCACCTCCCTGGTGTAGGCTCTCCTTACTTTATGCCTAGACCGTTGAAAAGCCTTCTGGGTAAATCTCCCAGTCTTACATCTCTCCCCACTCCAATCTATCCTCAACTCTGCTGTCATATTGATCCTCTTAAAGGTCAGGTCTAGGGCAGCTTAAAGCGCTGACCCTGAAGTCAAAAGGACCTAAATTCAAATCCGACCTCTGATACCTAGTCGATGGGTAACCCTAGGCAAGTCACTAATCCTCTCTGACTTGGTTACCTCATCTATAAAACGAGCTGGAGAAGGAAATGACAAACCACTCCAGTGTCTTTGCCAAGAAAACCCCAAATGGGACCATAAAGAGTCGGATAGGACTGAAATGACTCAGCAACAACAACAAAGCTCAGGTCTAATCCTGTTACCACCCTACCTCATTCAAGAAACTACAGTAGCTCTCTATTAACTCCAGGATCAAATAGAAAATCCTCTGCTTGGTTTTTCAAGCCCTTCAGAATTTGAGACTTCCTGCCTGTTCAGTCTTCTTATACCTTACCCCTCCACATACTCTATGACGCAGCAGCACCAGCCTTCAGCAGCTCCTGGAACATGTTCCATCTCCCAATTCCATGGTTTTCCCTGGCTGTCCTCCATGCCTGGGATGCTCTTGCTCCTCTTCTCCATGTCCTGGCTTCCCTGGCTTTCTTCAGGATCACTTCAAATGCTACCAAGTCCTGTCTCATTCTCCTCTCCCTTCATGCTAATACCTTCCCTCTCATATTATTTCCAGTCTAAGAGACACCTTGTTATCTGCATGTTGGCTCCCCCATTAAACCATGACCTCCCTGAGGGCAGGGACAGTGTTTTTTGCCTTTCTTTGTATCCCTAGTGCTCACAAGTGCCTATGTGGCACAGTGGATAGAGTGCTGGGCTTGGAGTCAGGAAGACCTGAGCTCAAATCTGGCCGCAGACACTTACTAGCAATGTCCCTAGGCAAGCCACTTAAATCTCTGTTTGCTTATAAAATGGGGATAATAATAGGGATAATAACACCCCTCCCAGGGTTGTTTGATGATAAAATGAGATAATAACTGTAACATACTTAGCCCAGTACTTGGCACATACTAAACATCATATAAATGTTAGTTATTATTATTATTATTATTATTACTATTAGTAGTAGTAATATTGAAATGAGAACAACAAACTAATGTTTCACTGCGAATGACACCTTTCACAAAAGTCAGAGATATTAACTCAGTATAGAGGCATCAGCTCTGAAAATAGGGCTGGGTAGATTAGAGGACTGGATGGGATTTGGAGGACAAACACTTGGGAGAGTGAGCCTATCTTTAATCTGTGTGCACAGGCTCACTTCTTTCTCTCTCCTTTACTACACCATCCCTGTGCCAAATGAAGAAACCAATACAGTCTGACACTGTATAAAGAAAGGTACAGTGACCAGTAATAAGAAAGTGGTAATCTCACTGTGCTCTGCCCTGGCCAAACCGTATTTGGAGTATTATATCCCAGTCCCTAGACTCTGAGTGCCTTGGTGAGAGAATGGTAGAGAAACTCATGCTTTCACCAATATGGTAGCCACAGAAAAGGGAACCACATAATCTGAGTGGTGGGAATCTGTGAGCAGCCCCTGTACTGTGAAAACTGTACTAAATAATAGAAAAAAGATGGCACCCTGTTAATGTTCTTTTATAATACCAATATAGTTCTGAGTCTGAAACCAGAGGGGAATAGAACAGAGAAAGAGACCTACAGAACAATTTCACTAATGAATATGGATATAAACACTTGGGGAAGCTAGATGGTGCTAGATTGCTCACTCTGGAGTTAGGAAAACCCAAGTTCAAATCTGGTCCCAATCCCTTACTAGCTGTGTGACTTTGGCAAGTCACTTAATCCTGTCTGCCTCAGTTTCCTCATCTATAAAATGAGCTGGAGAAGGAAATGACAAACCACTCCAGTATCTCTGCCAGACACAACTGAACAACAAATTAAACATTTTAGATGAAATATTAGTAAAGTGACTATAGCAATATATCTAAAAATTATTCATTAAACCATTTATGCTAGGAATGCAACAACAATTGGAATAATCAATAATATAAGCAACATAAGTTATATATTTATATCAAACGACAGAAATAAAAGGGCTTTTGACAAAATATGGCATTCATTTATGTTTTTAAAATATCCTAAAAAAAAACAACATAGGCATTGAAGGGTCTTAATATAACCAAAACTATATATCTAAAGCTAAGAGTTACCATTATTTGCCCCAGAAAAAACAATGGAAGCTTTCTCAATAAGTAAGGAGGTAAAGCAAGGACATCCATTCTACTCATTATTATTTGACATAGTACTAAAAGTTCTAGCAATAAGATCAAAGGGAAGAAATTAAAGATGTAAGCAATAGAAGAGGACATACAATTTTCCCCTATTTCAGACAGGGCGATGATTTATTAAGAAAACTTCAAAGAATCAGGTCAGCAATTGAGTCAATTAATAGCTTTAGCAAAATAGCAAAATACAACATGAATCCACAGAAATCAGCATTTCTATTTAGTCTTAAGAAAAACTCAGAGAAGAGATAAAATCTATAGAAAATTGCGGCAAAATGCATTAAATATCTGGGAGTAACCTACTAAGATATCTATCTATCTATCTACATATATATACATATATGTATGAGATATGTATAGATATATTACATCTATATAATGAAGATATCTATAAGAATAACGATACAACAGTCTTAATGGAAGATAAATTATTGGAGAGCTATTTATTGGGTCATGACAATATAATCAAAATGATCCTTTAAATCTCAACTACATTTCCATCTTCTACATGATGACTTGCCCAACCTCTCTTAATTCTAGTGCCTTCCCTCTCTTGTTTGCTTCTGATTTATTCTGTGTATAGCTTGTTTGTACACATTTATTTGCATGTATGTTGTCTCCCCTACTAGACTATAAAGTCCTAGATGGCAAGGACTGCTTTTTAAAAAAACTTTTTTTTTTTGTTTTCTAGTACTTATTTAGCACAGTGCCTAGTACATAGTAGGTACTTAATGTGTGTTCATTGAATGACTACTGGTAATGTTCTATATATTAATTTACATGTTAATGATATGCCAAAAAATCAACCAAGAGATTACTCTACAGAATTGGTCAAAATTACAATAACAAGACAAGTTCAAGCATTTCAATTGAAATAATTTTAAAAGTAGATATTTTTTAAATCTAGCTTTGTCAGATCTCAGAATATATTATGAATCAGTAATCATAAAAATTATTCTAGAGTGGTTTAAAAACAGAAAAGTAGATGAATGAAAGAGACTAGAGAAGCAAGATTGAGAGCAAACAAATATAGTAACCTTGTGTTTGATAAAAAAAAAATACAAACACAGTTTACTGGGGAATGAATGCCCTATTTGTCAAGAATGTTGAGAAAGTTGGAAGGCAGTTTGACAGAAAATAGATTTGGCCCTCCATCTCACAACATATAACAAACTCCAATTGGATAAGGAGCCTAAATGAAAATAATGACATCATTAAAAAAATAATTAGAGGGGAACTAACAGAGGTACTTTTCAAAATTATGTTTAGCAGGAAATACCACAACCAAACAAGGAACATAGGAGATCTCAAAAGATTCAATAGATAGTTTCTAGTATATAAAAATTAAAAGATTTTGCACAAACAAAATCAATGCAACCAGAAAAAGTGGCAATGTAACAGAAAAATATATTTGAATCAAATATCTCTGATAAAAGTCTATGATCTAATGTATATGGGAAATTGATGGAAATATGTAATTATTGTGAGTAATTCCCTAAGAGATAAATGTTTTAAGGATATGTACAGTTTTCTAAAGAAGAAATAAAACCTATTAGCAGATATATGAAAAAATGCAACAGAAAAGTAATACTAAGAATAATTCAAATTAAAATAGCTGTGAGGTTTTAGCTCATATCTATTAAATTGGGAAAAATTATAAAATGCAGAAGTAGTCAATATTTGGTTGGGGACACAATGGTAAGACAGGCAAACTAACATACTGTTGATGGAACCATGTTTGTCAAGATTTGTTCTAGAAAAAATTGGAATCACAATAGAAACTGTTCATACTGTTAGACCCAAGTGATTCTACTACTACCTTCAAGAAGATCAAAGCCCAGGGTGGCTAGGTGGCACACTGAATAGAACACCGGCCCTGGAGTCAGGAGGACCTGAGTTCAAATCCAGCTTCAGACACTTAACACTTATTAGCCGTGTGACCTTGGGCAAATCACTTAATACCAATTGCCCCTCCCAAAAAAAAGCAAAAAAAAAAAAAAAAGAAGGTGAAAGTCCAACAAACTGTTGCATATTAATATAATGGAATATTATTGTAGTATAAGAAGTGATCAACATGAGGGACTAATGAGAACTAGAAATATTTAATGTGGAGAAAAGAAGACCAGGGGCGAGGCACACAATTGCTTGTTTCAAGTATTTTAAGGACTGACATCTATAAGGAAGATTAGTTTGTTGTTTGGGGTTTTGGAAGGTTTTTTTATTCTCTTTTTTTTTGGTCCCTGGGTCCACAACTAGAAGCAATGGTGGAGGTAGCACAGAGGTCAATTTAGGTTTGACCAAAGGAAAAACTTTCTAATATTTGTAGCTGTCCAAAAGAGGAATGGGCCAATTTGAGAAGCAATCACCACCATCCTCAACTAAAGACCTTAGAATGAAGATTGTATGACTTCTACTGGGTATATTGTAGATGGAATTGTGCATTGGGTGCAATTAGATTGGGTGACCCTTGAGATACCTTCCAACTGTAAGATTCTGTGATTTTGTGTGACTTTGAGAAACTCCGACTGGGGCGGGCATAACTTTTGCTCCCTTCCAGAGCCTGCCTCTGGCTGCTAAACTTATCTTCTCTCCAGTGCCTGGCACATATTAAATGATCAATAAATGCTTGTTGACTCTGACAGAACACTGAGTGGCTTCTCCACTGTCATGGTAGAAAAAGATTATTAACTCCTGATTTCATTTTTCTGTTCATCAATAAGGATGCGTTACATAGAGATGTCCCTTATGGAGGCTCATGTAGAAGTAAATTAATGTACTTTTTGATGCTATCCCTTCCCCCCACTCCCCACCCATTCTGAAAGGTGAAAAATAAAAACCTTGAAAAGTACTTCATTCTTCCGTTTTCTAACATGAATTAGTCTTTCAACCTAGCAGAAGCCTTTCTCTTCTTCTCCTTCTTTCTCTCTCTCCTTACTTCCTCTTTTCTCTGTTCTCTCCTCCTTCCTCCCTCTGAATCTCTCCTGTCCCTTATTCTTACATCCGTAGGACTGCCTTATCTTCATTTTTCACTTGTCTCTTCCTCTTTCATTCCTTTTTTCCCTCTTCTTCTCTTCACTCACTATTTCTCTGTATATTCCTCTCTCTTTTTTCCTTCCTTCTTCATTACTCCCCTTCTCTTTTCCTGCTGTCTTATTCCTTTCTGAATCTCTCTCTCTCTTTGTCTCTCTCTTTGTCTCTCTCTCTCTTTCTCTCTCTCTCTCTCTCTCTCTCTCCCTTTATCTCTCTCTCTCTCTCTCTTTTCCTGGGCCTCACTTTCCTCATCTGTAACATAAGTGAGTTGAACTTGATAATCTTTCAATTTTCTATAGTATTCAAGATCTTTCTATCCTAACCTTCTCTTTATGTTTCTCCCCCCTTTTGGCACCTCCCCCATCCCCTTTACATGCATGCAAATATAATACAGAGCTAAGGATTTTTCAAAGGGGATTCAAAGACCTAAGTGACCTTTTCCATAATCTTCTCCTTGCTTCCTTATCTATGACTGCATCTAATTAAATACTGAGAAAGCTCCTCTGTCTACACATGTCTTGGGAAAGGCAGAGGAGCTGAAGGAGAGAGAAAGAGAGAGAGAGAGAGAGAGAGAGAGAGAGAGAGAGAGAGAGAGAGAGAGAACTCAACACACATTGATTTTGAAGAATCTATATTGCTTAGCTTCCATTCTTCATTTTGTTTTCTTTTTTCATGGGACACATTACATGCCTGTGAGCACTATCTGAAGACTGGGAAGGCAGATGATTTCCAGGAGCTGGACAGGTCCAGTCTTCAGAATTCTGCCACTTCCCCGCCCCGCCCCCCCAAATAATAATGATATCGATAGAGCACTGGAAAGATAAGCATGGAAGTTGATATGTTATTTGCCCACATGAGATGTGTATGAGATTTGCTCACATCCAGGCACTGACTCACTGGACTTATCTCTCATTTTTTCTCTAATGGCCAGGAGTTGACATTGAGTCATTCTGTGTGTGTGTGTATTATAATCAGGCATTAGAATTCATCCATTTATATATACTATTTTCCCAACAGACCATGACTTGTTTGAGGGTAGGACCATGTCTTTTCTAAATGTGGTATCTCTGCCAGTATTTTATGCACAAAGTAAGCGCTTTAATGTTTACTGAACTGAATTGGTTGAATCGAATTGGCTAAAAGGAATAAAATACTGAATTAATACCACTTCCTTTTTTCCCTTCTCAATAAACAAGTGAGGGAGATCTCTCTTTATCAGGCATCTGAACACACATTCCATTTTTGCTATAGTTTGCTAAAGATCTGGGGGTTTTAGTGGACTACAAGTTCAATAAAAGTCAACAATGTGATGTGGCTATTAAAAAGGAGAATTGAAATGCTAAACTGCATTGAGACAAAGAGCCAAGGACTAGGGACCAATAATCCCACCATCCTCTGCTCTGGTCAGATCACATCTGGGGTATTGCAGAAAAGAATTTGAGGATCCTTTCTCATGCTTGGTCAGTGGTTCTCAACCTTCCTAGTGCCACAACCCTTTAATACAGTTCCTCATGTTGTGGTGAACCCCAACCATAAAATTATTTTTGTTCCTATTTCATAACTGTAATTTTGCTACTGTTATGAATCGTAATGTAAGTATCTGATATGCAGGATGTATTTTCATTATTACAAATTGAACATAACCCACAGGTTGAGAAACGCTGTCCTTGGTTCTCTTCCAAAGTCACCTAAAAAGTTCCTAAGGACTCTGCAGTGTGAAAATTAGCTGATATTTCCAACTTTTCCTGATTGTTTGGCCCTTTCTCCAAAATTATCCAGCCAATATATTTTCACCTTACCTTGTTCTTGCCCTATTAAAATGTTGTAATCAAATGTTATGATAACAGAGTCACTGATGACCTGCTAAATTGGTATGAAAGATAATTGAAATAATGTGAGATTAAAGTTGCTTGGTCATCACCTGGAACCCTGATATTCAATCTAAGTATTGTCAAGTAAAAGGTTCTATGTCTTGAAGAGTTCTGTAGGTATTTTAAGAGTAGATAGGAAACCTTTGCACTTAGCACGCTATTCATACCCTGAGCTAACGTTCACTTTTCTATACTCTCAGAAAGAAAGTTCATTAAGCAAATTAATAGGCTGAGCAAAATTTGGAAGGCTAACAGGGACTGTTTATCCTACTTAAGATGAGGGCTAACAAAATATTTCCCAGAACTCCTAAAAATAACTTTGGCAGTAGTTATTTCTATATAAACTACTCAAGTGTTACTTTAAAAATGATTCTCATCAGGTCATTAAAGGGAGAAAATTAAGTAATAGAGACATGACATAGAAAAGATACAAGACCTTTCTCCTTTCTTTGCAGAAGTGGGAGACTATGGATATGACACATTGCATTCACTCTCAGACTATTTGTTGTGTTGATTTTGCTGCAATTCTATCCTTCCCATCTCTGTCTCTATCCATCTTTCTCTGTCTTTGTCTTTCTGTCTCTGTCTCTTTCTGTCTCTGTCTCTCTCCACAAACACACACACACACACACACACACACACACACATACACACACACACACACACACACACACCTTGAAGTATTTGAAGACAGTGCTCATGGCCCTTCCTAAGTCTTCTCTTCTCCCAGCTAAGGATCCTTAGCTGTGCAGTCACCACCACCTTCATCACAGAAAAGGATGAGATTCCACAGATTGCACAGAGCCAATCAGAAAGATACTGTCAGAAAAGAAACTGACTTCACAGCTTCCTAGCTCCTGTTTCATGGATACAAGAAGTGAAACAAAAGGGAACTTTAATTTCTTTTCTTTTTAAGAAGCTGAAGCTGCCTAAAGTAGCAGCTTGAGCAGAGCCTAAGAGAGAGAAGACTCAACAAACATTCACTCAGTATTGCTAACAAGGTTGGATCTTCCTCCAGGTCACCTGCTGTAGATTACCAAGAGACTCAGAGCTTTGGGCCCCCTTTAGGGATTCAGCTCATCTCTCAGGCAGGCTGAAAGCCAAAGAAATACTTTGAAAGGGGAAAGTCAGAAAGGTGTTGTTCTTCTGACTCATTCAGATGGAAAACTGTTTCTCTTCTTGTGATGCTAATCACAGCACAGTCTAAATTTCTGGAGATTGATGGCAAAGAAAGGCTTTGAATGAGGATAAGCAAAAGCGCCTAAGGGAAGATCAAAGAGGGTCAGACACATTGCTTGTTTTAGTGGAAAGGACACTAGCCTCAGAGGTACAAGACCCAGGTTCACATCCCATTTCTGGTGCCTATTACCTGTATGATTAATCAAGACATTTAACATGCCCTCCGTTTCCTCATCTGTAAAATAAAGGGGTTGGGCTAGAATCTAGCCCCCTAATAATCCCCTTAATAAAAGGATTTGTTCTGTGAAGTTTAGATTCAGTTAAAGGGCTGCACTTGAGGACCTAGAGGGCCACAAGTGGCCTTGAGGCCACAGGCTCCCTACCCCTGAGCTGTATAGTCTCTGAAGCAACTTCCAGTGCTAGAGATCTATAATGTTACAGCTAGTTAATCTGTCTGAACCTCAGTTTCTCCATCTGTAAAATGAGGGAGTTGGATTCTATGGTCCTTGAAATCTCTTCCAAGTCTAAATCAAGTATTCTTTGACTCATTATTTGATCTATCTAAGCCTTGGTTTACTCAGCCACAAAATGAGAAAACCGAGATCCAGAGAGACTGTGAAAGTATAGCAGGATAACAGGTTTAGGGCTGGAAGGGGACTTAGAAGCCATTGAAGATGAGAAGCCCTCATTTTACATATAGGGAAACTGAGGCCCAGGGAAGCCATGTGATTTGCCCACAGTCACAGAGGTAGTCAGCATCAGAGCTGGGATTTGAACACCGAGGTCCTCTGATTCCAAAGCTACTTTCCCCTATACCACACTGCCTAGAATAAACAGAAAAGAAAATGAAGAATATATAACTTTTGGGGGGAGCATTAACTTGGGAGGGGGTCAAGAAAGGTGTCATATGGGGGCAGCTAGGTGGCTCAGTGAACAGAGCACAGGCCCTGGAGTCAGGAAGACCTGAGTTCAAATATGATCTCAGACACTTAACACTTACTAGCCGTGTGACCTTGGGCAAGTCACTTAAATCCAACTGCTCTGTCTTCCCCACTCCAAAAAGCAAAAAAAAAAAGTGTCATATAGGAGTTGTCATCTGTTCCATGCCCCACCACAGGACAGTGAACACAGATCATTGATTAGCATGGGGAAACAAAGGCCCACAGATATTGATTCACCTGCTGAAAGTTATCTAGGTAGTGAGCGCTAGACTCAGGTTTCTCTAACTCCAAATCCAGCCCTCACCCCACTCTCTATCACAGCCTTTCCCCTTAAGGAGTCACTTAAGCAATGATTGCTGGAGAATGAAATTTACCTGCCCATGAAATGAGGTGCGCACACCAGCTTAGTAAAATGAACACGGGCAGCTCTCTTTCTATGGTTCACAGCTTCTCATTCCTTCGCCTCTCCCTAGATTCTACTTTGAATCAGCCCTATCATTAGCAATCCCCCTTAATGATCTGCTGACATCATCAGTCTCTTGGCTACACCCAGTATCCCCATAGAAAGTCAATCTTGCAAAATCTCAGAAAACACAGACATCATCCCCCTTGTGCCTTAGAGTCCAGCTATTCAGGAATGGCCCTAGTGAATTAAACATGGTTTTCAGAGATTCTAAATGCTACATTTTCCTTAAGGGAGATCAGAGGAGTCAATTTTTTTTAATTCCCAGAACATTACGTGCTTAGAAATATAAAAGCAATTCTTGTCTGACGTGTGTACATCATTGACTAGTCATATTGCCATAGGGACTGGGTCTACACCATGTCCACAAGTAAAAATTAAACTCCATCCGTTGTTATGTCCCCTTATCAACCTCCTTTCCAAATCCAAGGCACTTTAATTTATACACAGGGAGCTAATACTCTTTGTTGATTGCCACCACCCAGAGGAAATTCTTCCGTTGCCTGGTTACTAATGGATAACCAGTGCAAGCCCCAGTTAGAGGCTCCCATTCAAAGACTAATGATAGGAAAGGAGGGCTGAATAGCATCTATGGGACTGGGTCCTGTGGATAGCTGCATTCTATACCTGTAGGTTCTTTCTACCCTGACACAGAGCTGAGGGGAGTGGAGGATGGAAACAAAAAAATGATTATACAGCAGATGTTAATGTCTGCTTAACACCTGGCAACATGATGTATGGACTTGTAGCTGGAGGCTGGTGTGGACTTGTAGCTGGAGGCTGGGTTCTAATCTTGCCTCAGGCCCTTACTAGCTCAGTCCTTTGGGTAAGTCACTGAACCTCAGTTTCCTAACCTGTAAATTGGAGATAATAGTTTCACATATCATAGGGTTGGCATGAAGAAAGAGATCACAGGATCATACATATATTTAGAGCTGGAACAAACCTGTAAGGTCTAACACCTTAGACCTTGTATAGGGAGTTTATATAGGGAGTTATATATATTTATATAGGGAGTTATAGTTCCCTATAACATCTGGTCTAACACTCTCACTTTGTTATTAAGGAACTGAGACCTAAAGAGGTTAAGTGCCCAAGGTCACATAGATAGTAAGCAGCAGAGTTAAGACCTGAATTCAAGTCTTCTGACATGAGATATGGGACTCTTTACACAGAGCTAAACAACAGAAATTTGAATTACTATTATATTAAGTGTCCCAAAAATCTTGGTGCCATTTTGGAGATATGACATATATATATTCCTAATGACCCAGATCAGAAAAGAGCAGGTCAAAGCTCCCATGCCAAACAGCAAAAGACCAGGATTGTAAGTAACCCCTGTTCTTCTAGCCTGAGCAAGACAGAGTTATCCAGTTTTATGAATGAATGAATGAGTGAATGAATGAATGAATGAATGAATGACAGTCAACCTTGAGAGAAGTACTAGAAAGGAATTTGACAAATCAGAGCATATCCAGAGAATGAGTCTATTTCCTAAGCAGAGTTGTTCCAAATTAGAATGGGCTGCATTGGAAGGTAGTGGGTCTCCCCTCACTCTATATTCTCAAGCAACAACTCAGTGACCACTTATTGGAGACATGTTTTTCCTCCCCAGTTCTACCTCTTAGAATCTCTAACTTCATTCAAGACTCAGCTTGAGTTCTCCTTCCCATGTAAAGCCTTCCCCATCCACTCATTTGTAAATGTTGACTCTTACCTTTGTGACTTGAGTGTGGAAGGCACTCATGCATAGCCCAGATGAGGTGGCTGTTGACCTCTCTTATCTGCAAATGGCCCATCTTTCTAATTCATTCTTATTTGAGGTTCTAGGGTAGTTGATAACTGTGTTCTGATACTTCCACATTAGAGCACTGGAAACTTCTTTTTAGACAATTAATTGTGAGCCTCTACTTCGATTAATTAGGTAGTACTTATCTAACTGAAGAAATCTCTTCACATAAATCATTATGCTCTCTTTCTCTGTCTCTACCTGTCCCTCTTTCTCTCCTTCCCTTTTCCCCCTTCCCTCTCTGTCTCTCTATTTCTTCCATCTTTCTTCCTCTATTTCTCTCTTTACTTCCTTTCTCCTCTCTCTCCCTCTCTTTCTCTCTCTCTCTCTCTTTCTCTCTTTTTCTCTCCATATATGTGTGTGTATATACAGGCATAACATATATGTGTACTATATACATATGTATATAATCAAATATAGGCTTAAATAAACATCAAAGCTACTTTCTATGTAATTCATCAACAGAGTGACAAATAATAAAGGGAACAGTTACTAGACATGTGATTTCATTAGTATAGAGACCTCCCTGATGATGAAAGTCTCTATACAAATGCAGGTAAGCACCTTCTCTGCAGGCTATATAGCCTTAGTTGCCTGGAGAACTAAGAGGAATTGTCCACAGCACCACACACAATATATGTCAGAGGCAGGACTTAAATTCAGGTCCTCCTAGATTTTATGGTAGCTCTCTAACCCCTATCAATGTAAGAATCACTATAGATCTGGCAGCAGGAACAGTGAAAACTGCTCAGAAGGTCTTGAAATCTGTTCTGATAGTGTCATGCTTGGTCATCATTACTCTCTCTGGGCCCTGGCTTCCTCATCTCTAATAGAGAGGTTGTGTAGCAAAATGGAAAAGTGTATACACTAACTCTAGAGTCAAGGACCTGGGTTCAAATCCTGCCTCTGACATGAAATGTTTTCATGACCTTGATCAAGTAACATACATTGTTCAATACATCATGGAAAGAATCACTGCCAGATTCTCCTCTAACCCTCATTGTTTTTCTCCATTCTTCTTTACTTCTGGAACACAGTTCCACCATGCAGCTCTCAGAACAGCAGTCAAGAAATGTTTCTTCACGAAATAAAAGTCGATACAGTTCTCTCAATATAGGAGTTCTTTTTGTCCTTTTCTTCTCTGTATTTCATGAAGTCGTCTTTAGCTATGACAATTCACACAGAATCCAGAATAAGGTAAATTGCTAGATTCTCAAGAATTATTTGCCTCTTTAAGATAATGTAACAGTTCCTATAATCTCTCTGAGAGAGGCTATTGAAGGTGGTGTTACACTCCTTGGAATCCCTACCTACTCTCAAAGCTCAGCTCATGCCTCATTCCAGTTCCCTCAGTCGTTGCCTTGCATTTCATTTTCTCCGAAGCCAACTCCAACCTCCACCCCCAATGGAATGGAAACTCCTTTAAAAGCAGGGATTAGTTAGAGGTTTTTTTGCTGTTGTTTTATGAATGAAAGAATAAAAAAGCATTTATTAGATGCATACTACATACCAAACACAGTGTTTCAGAATACAGACTTATACCTAGCAAGTTCTTCTGAAATATTTGAATTGAAAAAATTTCCACAGATCTAAAGCTGAAAAGGACCTCAGAGACCATCTACCCCAAACCCCTCATTTTATATCTGTGGTAAATGAAGCTGAGGGTGGCTAAGTTACTTGACCAAGGTCACGAAAGCAGGATTTGAACCCAGGTCCTTGACTCTAGAGTTAGTGTATACACTTTTCCATTTTGCTACGCAGCCTCTCTATTAGAGATGAGGAAGCTAGGGCCCAGAGAGATTAAGTGAATTAGCAAGAACACCCAGTAAATCAGAGGCAAAGCTGAGACCAAGCATGATACTATCAGAACAGATTTTAAGACCTTCTGAGCAGTTTTAACTGTTCCTGCTGCCAGATCTATATTTGGTCACGAAATTAAAATAACTAAAGCCTTGTATTTTTCTAGACTAGCATAATATAGATAAGACCTAGGACAGCATCAAAGAATCATGCATATCAAGAATAAATGGCAAATTCTGATGGATCGCTGTGGGCATTCTGAGTGGGAGAAAAAGAAAGCCTGTCCTGCTTTGATTTCTCTCTCCAATTTTTTTTAAAAGTAAAGGGAATTTTAAAATCCTTAATTGCTCTAATGATGAAGGATGATGGCATCAGGGGCTGCTTTCAGAGAGCATTTCCTCTAGAAATAACATTAGATCGAGATAGTCCTGAGGTACAGACAGATACCAGTCCCTGGAACCTGCTTGGAGAAAAGCAAAGGCCTTGTCTGATAATGCCATTCCAACTTTGATTATGAAAGACCAGCTCCCTGGGCAGTCAAAAAGCCATTCACACAATGGCCTAGGACAGATGCCCCAGCAACAATGATGGCTGTATGGCTGCCTCCCACCCACAGCACAGAAGGGTTTGGACTTCTCCTCTGGAAATACATTAATTAGATGCAATATGTGCTCCAAGGAGTCTAAGGCACTCCACTGGACCTGAACTTGGAATGCCACAGGTCCAATTCAAGCCCTGCTGCTGATCGTCTTGGTGTGGGACCTGGGGCAAGACCTTTCCCCTTTGGCACATCAATGTTCATGAGTGCAAAATGGATGAGACCTTCTCTAAGGACTTCTTCCAGTTCTAATAGTCTGTGATTCATAGGGAATGTCTTTATTTGCTACTGTTCTCCTTCACACCCAATCCATCACCTTGCACATACCTGCAATGCCTTCTAGAATCAAAGGAACATGGAAGGGATCCAGAGGCCACTTTATTCAGCCCTCTCATTTTATAGAGATTAAGTGACTTGCCCAAGGTCACGAGGCAGGGTTTGAAATTAGGGCCTTTGACTCCAGAACCAACGACCAAACCACTGTATCCACTGTAGCATTGTCTCAGAGAATCTCTAGCTTCTTTCAAAGCTCAGGAGCTGTCTTCCAGTTGATCCCTGAAGTTGTCAGAGCTCTCTCTACAATAGTGAAATCACTTTACATATACTTTGTATCTATTTACAGGATGATGGCTATGTGACCCTGGGTAAGTCACTTACCTCTTGGTGCCCCAGATAGCTCTCCAAGAATGTAAGTTACGGAGCAATTGTCAGTTGGCATTTGCAGGAACAGTTTCCTCACCAGGAGGGTCCTCTTGACCAGTGGTGTCAAACTTGAGTAGAAATGTAGGCCGATAAACCATATACAATGACCCCTCCAGGCTGCATATTGACTTAAAAAAAACCACTTGTTAACAGTATCTATGTTCTGTTATAGTTTTATTTATTTTGGTAAATGTTGCTTAAATACATTTTAATCTGGTTCTGGCATTTCCGTGCAGTGGTTTGGTCCCTCTGCCCTATACTAAAGATTTATTAAGTACCTACTACATGCCAGGTACTGTTCTAAGTGCTACAATGAAATCCCAGAATCTCAGAATCTGAAAGTCAAAGGGACCTTGTCATGAATGGAATTCTCTCCAGACCACAGCTGACAGAGAGATATTTATCCAGGTAATACTTGAAAACCAAATAAAGAAAGGGAACCCACTCCCAAGCAGCCCATTCCCCCTTGAAGAGCACTAATTGTTAGGAAGCTTGTCCTGACATAAGCCAAGCTTGGCTTTGTAGTCCCCAGCCCTTTGGATCCAAACCACAATTCTAGCACCTTCCCCATGGGGCGATCCTTCAGATACTTGAACACCACTATCATATCTGTCCCAACTCTTTCTATCTCCAGGCCAACCACACCCATTTTCTTCAACTAATCCTCATATGAAATGATAATATAGACAATTTTTTCTTGGACAAACTAAGGAAACTCTGTGAAATATGCTTCTGTCTGCCCCCTCAACCCCTAATGCAACATCTAACCACCTCCAGCAGTCATTAGTCTGCCTCCCAATTTGAAAAGCCACATCCTGGGCTCTCTTCACCAACCCCCATACAAGAATCATTCAACATTTCTACCCTGAGACATGAGAAGTTAAATTTAAAGGAGAAAAAAAATAAACTTTTAATGATGCATCTGCAGTTTAACACAGCCAACATTTTATCAAAAAGTAAGATCGGCCAATTCCAAATTTAGGAAGAACTCACATGCACTCATCAAGGCTTTATGATGCTTTCAAAATGGGAACAGAACTCGGTCCCAATTAGACATATTCTGTGACACAGTCCAAAAAAAAAAAAATGTGGATAATACATTCTCTGTATAACCTGCCTGCGACCCAGGGAGAAGAGAGAGAAGCTTCCAGGCTAAGGAAGTTGGTGTTGAAAGAATGACCTTTTTTCCCTCCACATTCATAGAATCATAGAATTTCAGATTTGAAAGAGACAAAGGCAGCCATCTATTCCAAACTATAGCACGAAACTGTACCAAACCAGGAAAAAGAATCCCTTCAGCAACATAGCCAACATCCAGGCCTTCAGGAAGGGGTGGTCCATGACCTCCAGAAATGCCCCATTCCACTTTTGGACAGCTCTCATTGTTAGAAGGGTTTTCTTACCTGGATAAAATTTGCCCCTAGTTCTGCCTTCAGAAGCCAAGAAGAACAAATCTTAACCGTTTCGTCACTTGATAACCCTTCAGATGCTAAAAGACTACAGTTCTTTCTTCTCTTCTCTGGGCTAAAAACATTCATATTTTCTTCAATTGTTTATACTTTAACATGAACTCAAGTCCCTTTTTTAAAAATAAAATAGCGTGTTTTAAGAATCATATGAGATCAAAGAAAATGATGTATACAAAGTGCTTTTGTAATATTTAAAGCCCCATAGAAATGTGAATTATGCTATTATTATAATTTATTTTTAAAATGTTAATACTATCCTGGTTGTCCTCTTCCATATATTTTCCTACTTGTCCATGTCTTTCCTCAAGTGTGACATCCGGAATAGAACTCACTACTCCCGATGTGCTCTGCCCAGGGCAGGACCATCATATCTTTATTCTGGGATATTCTGCTTCTCTTTATGTAGTCTAAAATCTCATTAGATTTCTTGGTAATTCCTCTTCTGATAAACCACTTCCATGAAAGCTCTGTTAAGGACACACCTTGGATGCCTGAGGGCCAT
This sequence comes from Pseudochirops corinnae, assembly GCA_028646515.1. Lineage (NCBI taxonomy): Eukaryota > Metazoa > Chordata > Mammalia > Diprotodontia > Pseudocheiridae > Pseudochirops > Pseudochirops corinnae. The sequence goes on along the minus strand of CM053587.1, from coordinate 320,544,758 downwards.
TATAAGGAGGCATTTCATCATTGTAGATGCCCAGAAGTAGCTGGTATGATGCTCAATTTAATTATGTCAGTGATGATAATGATAATGGTGGTGGTCATGGATGATGATGAGGAGGGAGAGAACACTGATAATGATGATAAAATTTTAAAATGATCATCCTAGAAACTCCCCTCCAAAGACTTTTACAAATTAAGTTATGTTTTTTCATAGCTGGATCAAACACATTCTTTCTTGCTGTTCTCAGAGAAAATAAACAAGTATCCAGGGAATTTTATACCTTGACCCTTACAGCTAGACCATGCAACATTTATAGGGCCAATGCATGCAAATAATAAAAATAAGAGTTGATGTTTATATAAGGATTTTAGACTTAAAAGAATTTTACACATTTGATCTCATGAGAGGTTCAATAGTTACTACCCCCAATTTACAGATGGGGAAACTGAGGCTTGAAGAGATTAAAGTGACTTTCCCTTGGTGAGGCAGGCTAGCATCAGAGGCAGGATTAGAATCCATGTTTTCCTGACTCAGAGTTTAGCCTTTATCCACCACACCAATTAGGGTTTTATTGGACCTCTGCCCATGAGTCTGTGAATCTGGTCCAGTTTTTGCATTAAGGAAAATCTCCCTAGGACAGGCTCTAATGAAATTAAGTATAGCCTTCTTCACACAGGGAGGATATCATCTACTTGCAATTGTCTTGGCCAAGGAAAATAGGCACCTAAAAATAGAGAGCAGTCACCCGTAAACAAAATGGGATGATCCCTCTTTGTCCCAGCAATTCAAATCAATAGACAATTTGTAGTGACTTGGATCCCTGCAACTACATCCTCCAATCTGGAAAAGTTCAAATGGTGGGATTTCCTACCCAGGTTCATGGGTGTGTGCTCTCACTGCTATCTGGGAGAGCCCCTACCTTTCTTGTGGCAATGCATATGAGCCTTTCAAACCCTACTAGATTGGGACCTTGCACTAAAAAACATTTTTACACATACATCAATATTATTGAGCATGGGATCCCCAATTAGAAAAAGAAACATAACCAGTTTCTAAGCTTTACACAATCAGGACACTGTCACAAAATCATAGATTGAGACCTAAGAGGGCATCAAGTACAAGTCTTACATTTTATAGATGAGGAAACTGAGGCTGATATAGGTTAAGTGACTTGCCCAAAGTTACACAGTTAGTAAGTGTCTGAGGTGGTATAAGCACCTACAGTTTTCTGATTCCCAGTTACTATGCCAGTTCTAGAGGGAGTTCACATCTAGCACCACATACACAAGAAATTCATCCCAAAAGTGGACAGACACAGCTCTCAGTCATGGGTTCCATCCAGTTGATGCTTCTGAGAGGGATCCAAAAGGAAAGCGAGAGACTTACTGCAAGGCTCCAATGGTGAAGATCGGGGTTCAGAGCAGGTACATGGGCTGGGGAAGTCTGTGGCCACTCTTCTAAAAGTCGGAACTGACCATAGGCTTTCTGGGGGACTGCAGGCTGCAAGTACAGATCATTTCTGAACTGTGGGAAGGAAAACAGGTACATGTCACCAGATGGAAATTATCTTCCCTTCTCTCCTCTCACTTAGCCTTCTCACAGGCCCATGAGGCTAGCAAGAGCAGAAATTATTGAACCAATTTTTTCATGTAAGTACTCAGGTCAATAGATTTAACATACGATGAGTGAATGAAAGAACAAAGTGAGCAAACTTGGTCTCAAGGCTTTTGCTCCTAAGTCCTGCTAGTTTGTGATGGAAAAGGGAGGCAGCTATTTATTCTGCCCATTTTATAGATAAAGAAATAGAGGCTTGAAGTGACTTGCCCATAGTCCCACAGACTGGATTTGGACCCATCTTTTCTGGATCCAGAGTCTAGTCCTTTACTACATCAACCCTTGTAAGGAACAGCCATGCCCAAGAGTCTGACTCATTATCACATTAGGAAAAACCCTTAGGACCAAGCCCCAGTGACTTAGAGGATAGAACACTTGGATGAGAGTCAGGAGACTTGGATTGAGTCTAAATTCAGACACTTATGAGTTATGTGGGGGTGGCCAATTCACTTAAACTCCTAGAGCCTCAGTTTCTTCATACATAAAATGGGAATTATAATATTCATACTACAAAACAACTGTAGGAGACAGGTGTTTCTAACATCTCCATTTTATAGATGAGGAAACTGAGGGGTAGAGAAACCAAGTTACTTGTTCAGAGTCACACAGCTAGTAAATGTCTTAGGCAGAACTTGAACTTAGGTCTTCCTAAGTCAGTACAGCATTCTATCAGCACTAGTGAAGCACCTACAATAGAAATTAATATATTTTTTTAAATCACTGCAAAGGATTTCCACAAATGCTGAACCAAAAGTTTCACTGCTTCTCGGGTCTTATTCCTGTCACTAGAAAACTGCCCAAAAGAATAGGTTTGAAGGACCAATTACTATCAGTAGTAGCTAATAGACTGTCCTTACAGTCATGGGTTCTAATCCTGTCTCTGGTACTTATAAGCTCTGTGACCATGGGCAAGTCTCTCTGAGCCTGTTTCATCATTTGTAAAAAGAAGATAATAATACTTGGAGTCACTACCTCCCATGATTGCTGTGAGGTTTTATTAAGGTCATGTATAGAAAGCACTTCACAAACTGTATGGAATTATATACATGTCAATTACCAGCACCATCATTAGCTATAAGGTATTCTGGAATCTGGACAGAGACCAACAACTCATTACTTAGCCAAAGTTTCCTTTAGAAACATCTATAATTATGCAAGCATGACCAGATGCCAAGTGTCTTATAGGCAGTCTGACTATTGGTTGAATTAATTAATAAAAATCAACGAACACTGGCAGGTTAGTTAAGGCAAATGATCAGCCATTTCCTATTTCTCCCCAATAATTCAGATGCTGTAGTCTCTATCTTCCATTAACCCTTCATATTTCCCTCATTATCCACAACATAATAACGGACTTACACACTCTCTGTCTCTCTCACTCTGTAGGTGTGTGTATGTGTGTTTCTGTCTCTCTGTCTGTCTATCTCTCTCTTTCTCTTTCTGTGTGTCTGTCTCTGTCTCACTCTATTTCTCTCTCTCTCCTCTCTCTCTCCCTTTCTCCCTCCCTCTCCCTCTCTCTCTCTCTCTGTCTCTGTCTCTCTCTCCCTCTCTGTCTCTGTCTTTCTTTCTCTTTTTCCCTCTATCTCTCCTCTCTCTGCTCTCTGCTCTCTCTCTCTCTGTCTCTCTGTCTCTGTCTTTCTCTCTGTCTTTCTCTCTCTCTCTCCCTCTCTCTCTCTTTCTCTCTCTCTCCCTTTCTCCCTCTCTCTCTCTCTTTCTCTCTGTCTCTCTCTCCCTCTGTCTCTCTCTGTCTCTCTGTCTCTCTGTCTCTCTGTCTCTCTCTCTCTCTCTCTCTCTCTCTCTCTCTCTCTCTCTCTCTCCTCTCTCTGCTCTGTCTCCTCTCTCTCTCTCTCTCTGTCTCTCCCTCTCTATCTCTGTCTTTCTTTCTCTCTTTCCCTCTCTCTCTCCTCTCTCTGCTCTCTCTCTCTTTCCCTCTCTCTGTCTCTGTCTTTCTCTCTCTCTCCCTCTCTTTCTTTCTCTCTCTCTCTTTCTCTCTCAATTTCATGTCAATAACTTGATAAGATGAGGAGGATATACAGGGGCACAGGGAAGCTACAGCTCTTTTAGAAGATCTCAGAGTCACCAGTCCCACTTTCCATTCCCAAACCTACTTACAGTGTGCAGGGAGGAGTGGAAGAGAAGGTCTGTGTAAGAGGAAAAGAATTAAAAAATGGAGAAAGCAGAAAAGACATCCAAGCATGATCATTTGTTAAACACCGATTATGTTCCAGGCACTCTACTATGTGTTGGGTCATGCAACGACAAAAAGAAAACACTTTCTTCCCTCAAGGGGATTATATTCTACTGGAAAGCCAAAATCAATCGATCAACAAAGATTCATTAAGTAGTTACTGTGTGTCAGGCATGGTGCTCAGTCCTGAGAATACATACACTGCCTTCAAGGAGCTTACTTTCAAATGGAGAAGGCAGTGTTGTCATATCTAGGTACATAGACAAGATACATACAAAACAGGTACATGGAGAAATTAGAATAGAAGGCATTAGCATAAGAAGGGACTAGGATGGCAATTGAACTGAGGAAGAAAATCAGGAATTCCAAGAGTTGTCAATGAAGATGCATGGAGGAGAAGTAGTACAAAGACATGGAGACAGTAGATAGAAAGTTGTGTATGAGAAACAGTAAGGCCAGTGTGGATGGACTCTAGAATCAGAACATAAAAGTTCTGTTATTTCCTGCTAGGATTATGGGATTCAGAGCTACAAGGGATTTTATTGATTATCAGATCAACTCCATAATTTTACAAATAGGGAAACTGAGGTCTAGAGAGAAAAAACAAGGTCCTACAGCCAATAAACAGCTAAGGTGGGATTTGAACTTACATACCCTGCTCCAAATTGACTCTTCTTTGTAGTATACTATACCCATAATACTTAGCCATGTCTTCTTTTTCTCTCCTTATAGTTCTATAGCGTAACGGAAAACCCCCTGGATTTGGGGTTGGACCTTCTGTGTTTGAATCCTGGCTCTGCCACTCATTACCAATATGACCTTGAGCAAGTCAGAGCATCTTAGCTATAGAACTGGAAGAGGTCTTAGAGGTCAGTACATCCAAGTTCCACATTGTCAGATAAGGAAACTGAGGCCCAGAGAGAATGAACACTTGAGACTGCAGAAGGTGGCCAGAGACACACTGCTGGAAGATCCAGGTTTCCATTAGCACAAGAAGATGGGAAAAAGGTTGGAAATGTCCAGGATAAAGGGGAGTTTGCTGTTGTTTTTCTTAAACAATAGTGTAGTGGTTGCAGATGATACAATGGAATGGGAGGGCAGAGAAGGATATAGGCTATGATGGAGTACAGCTAGTTGAATAGGGGTGAGAGTACAGGTGTGCCTTCTCTCATGTCCCCTAAGGCATTCAGCCAGAAGGAGTGGAAATCGTATTCTTTTCTCCTCACTCCCAACTCATGACTGCTCCTTTGCCACCACTATTTAGCAACGTCACCCTGTTGCAATGATCTACTGGCCTTCAGGTCATCCTCTCACTTCTTTCAAGGAATTCGGTGTCTGGTCCACTGCCTTCCTCTCCTCACTAACCACTGAACTAAGACTTGGCCATTTTGATCCATTTGTCAAAGTCCCCTCAGGCATCTTGACTGCCTGGGTCATCAGCCTGCTAAACTTCATGACTTTGATCTTTGCTCAGCCCCATACCCTCACACAGGGATGGACATACCACTGACACAACCCTCAACCCTAACCATTCTACTCAGATAATATAGAATTCTGACACTCCTGTCTCTGAGTACAACCTCCTATCCTTAGAGAAGTAGCTAATAGTAATAGTTAGCATTAAATGGACTCCTCTGGTTGGGGCAGCTAGGTGGTGCAGTGGTTAGAGCGCTGTGCCTAGAGTCAGGAAGATCCATTTCATGAGTTCAAATCCTGCCTCAGACACTTACTAGCTGTGTCACACTTAACCCTGTTGGCCTCAGTTTCCTCATCTATAAAATGACAAATCATTCCAATATTTCTGCCAAGAAAACCCCAAATAGGGTCACAAAGAGTCAGGCATGACTGAACAACAACAACTTCCTGACTCCAAGTCCAGAACTCTATCCCCAATGCTGCTTAGCTGCTAATCTCTCCTTATGCCTCAGTCCTTTTAAACCTTTTCATCCTCATAATTCTCTTTCATCTCTCACGTCTGTTCTGACCTCCCTTCCCAGTTTTCACCCTATGGTTTAACAATTCAATCATACAATATCTAGGGCTTTGACAGGTTATAGGATTTCCCCCAGGGTCACACAGCCAGTATGGGTCAGAGCCAGACTGGAAGCAAGGTCTTATAACCTCATGGCAGCCCCTCCCAATAGACCCTTGCTCACCAGGGTGTCAAGAGAGTTGGTCGGGGTTTGTAAAGCTCTTAAAAGATGAAAGAGTCCTCTCGACTGGAAGTGGGAAGCACGCTTATTATTAATTCAGAAGCAGTCGACCCAGCAGTGCCTTGGAGGGATGGTACAGAACCAAGCCCTAATGAATCAACAGTAGTGACTATTGAACTATCAAATGCCACTTCAGACAAAGTTTTAATTAACAGAGCTGATCGGGCTACTCTGGGTCTGAAAATAAAGATTTATTGATGTATTTTTACTGCCTGTCATAAACTACCTAGAGAAACATAAAACACCGCCTACCTGCTCACCTCTAGAAAAACACCCTCAGCTAGGAGCATGACATGAATTCTCTTGCCCCAAGGAAAAGGTTGGGCTTTCTACCACTTCCTGGGTTACACAGGCCCTGTCCACTTAATCTACCTATCTGTGGTAGGATTTAGTCTACACAGAGAGGAGGAAAAAGAATTTGCTGGTTGATAGAGACAAACAGACTTCCTAGCCTTCTGATGATGTCCAACAACATGCCCATGTCCAGGAATTTCTGGAATAAAGAGGATGGACACTCCAGGAAGGCTGGTTTAAAAGAATGATGTTATTCATTTTCTCAATTCTCTGAAAAAAATAAATAGTTCAGTCTTAATGTTCTGCTAAAGGTACTATTGTTGTTTTTCTTGTCTAGTACTAGGATTCTATCTGTATAGAAAGCTCCCCAGTGAGGCGATTCCCTCTACTAATGAAGATCAATGATTCTTCTTCAGCTTAGTCATGGACAGCTGCCTGTAACCCTGAAAGGCAAAGTGACTTGCCCAGGGTCACATGGTCATTGGATGTCAGAGGCAGAATTTATAAGCCAAGTCATCAGTATCTGAACAATGGTCTTGAAGGCAAGATCTCCATCCTTGGTGTTATATAGCCTCTACAATAAAAATAATACGGTTATTTGTACTAAATTATTATTTTTGTTGTTGTGCAGTTGTTTCTGCCATATCTGACTTTTCCTGATCCCATTTGGGGTTTTCTTACTGGAGATACTGGAGTGGTTTGCTTTTTCCTTCTCCAGCTGATTTTACAGATGAGGAAACTGAGGCAAACAAGGTTAAGTGACTTGCTCAGGGTCACAAAGCTAATAAGTTTATATGAGACCAAATTTGAACTCCTGATGATGAGTCTTCTAGATTCCAAGCCCAGAGCTCTATCCTCTGAGCCACCTAGTATTTTATAGTCTACATTTTATTATAAATTATATAAGAAATTGTGCTATATATTTATTTTAATTATATATAATAAATTATTTTATATTGTTTTATTCTTAAATGATAATACATTACTATTATTATTATTATCATCAGAGAGATAGCATGTTGTAGAACTCTGACACTCCTGTCTCTGAGCACAACCTCCTATCTTTCTACAAGGAGCTAACATATGGCTAGCATTTATATAGACTCCCCTGATTATGGCAGTCTACCCCTTTTTTTAGGGTAGAAATCTGACCCCATAATTGGAAAGATATGAGTTCAAATTCCGCATCTGACACATACAGGCTGTTCAGCCGTGTACAAGTTACTTAGTTTCTCTGGGCCTCAGTTTTCTCCTCTGGAAAATGGGTGTAAAAATGGCACCTCACAGGTTATTTGTGTGTGTGTGTGTGTATGTGTGTGTGTGTACAAATATATATATTTATTTATACCTCGTATACCTCATAGGTAATATATAGAAAGCACTTTGAATACCTGAAAGTACTCTATTAAATATTAGCAATTGGTTGTTAACCTCTCAGTGGCCAAAGACTTAAATTACAAAAGAGCTGAGATTTGCATTGGTGGAGAGTTTTCTCACATGAGGTTCCTTACACTGGTAAAACCATAGGTCAAACCACAGCCTCCTTCAAAAAACCCTGGAATTTATACAGGGTGTCCCAAAAGTCTTAATGCTATTTTAAGTTATTAAAGCTAAAAACTGCATTCAGACTTTTGGCATGTGCAGTATATATAACATTTTAGAGTTTGCCAAGCACTTCATATACATTATCTCATTTGAACCCCCAAACAACTGCTGAAGCAGTTGCTACAAGTATTATTAGCTCTATTGTATAGATGAGGAAACTGAGGCAGGTACTATAGGTACTCGTTTAGCATCCTCATTTTCTAGATGAGGAAGCCCAGACACAGAACTAATAAGTGTCAGAGGTGGGATATCTGAACTTAGGTCTCCCTGACTCCCAACCCAGCAGTCTATCCACACAAGGTTGTTTCAAGGTTCATGGGCATGTTTACAGCTTTGCAAAAACCTGAAATCTCTATAGAAATGTTGTTGATTATTAGTAGTAAATAACCAGTATCCTGCCCAGCCCCTGGTTAAGGACAGGAAGAGAATCTGGGACTAGCCTGCTTGTAACATGATGCTGTCTATCAAAGTCTGAACGAAATGTTGCCTTGAAAGACCAGGATTAAATGCTCAAAATGTTAAGGCCAGGGATCTCCATGGATTCTCCAAGGAGGCAGACCCCTTCAGAAGTCATTCAACACATCCCCTGGCCTCAGACTACGCCTAATTCACTCTAGACTGAACAATCTCTACCATCTGAACAGATCAAAGGACAGCCAGGCAACAGACAGTTGGAATTCCTTTTACAGATGAGGTCCAGACCAGTAAAGGAAGAAGTCTTTCATAGCTAGAAAATAGGAGGGATAAAGTTTGAATTCACATTCTCTGCTTTCAGATCCACATTGGAATCACAGATCTATAGCTAGAAAGGAATACAGGGGCCCCTCAGCCCCTCCCACCCCCACCTCCAGGCATTTTACAGAGGAAGAAACAGACCGAGGGATAGAATTTCATCCCCCAAGGGCACACAGATAAGAATCATCAGGGGTAGGATTTGAACCCAGAGTCAATGCTCTCTGCCTAATGCTTCTGCTGCTTCTCTTCTTTCCTTCTGTATAACAGCATCAGCCCAGGAGTCTCCCTAGATCTGCTCTTTCCCGGAAAATGCTAGTACTTACGAAATGCTGACTGTAATCTGGGTCTGCGACACACTCCTAGCCGCCCAGACCACATGAGCTCTCTCAGACCCAAGCCAAGGATGTGGCTGAAACCCAGCCCCTCATGCACGCAAGAGGCCTCTCAACCCCCAGAGCTAGGACTCTCTGCCTCTCTCCCGGGAAGGCTAGTTACTTATTCATGTGCTACCTAAGCGGGACCAATAGCTTCTTTGTATCAGCTGAATAGAACAGTAATTCAATCCCCAAATGGGAACAATTCAGCCCACGCTGCATCCTTCCTAATGAGACATTCAGATAAAAGGAATACTTTTTATCTACTAGCAGTTGTACTTGTCCATCAGCTCCCCAAGCTTGTATAACTTCTATTCTCATAAATAGGCAGTGGGTAAACATGGCAGAGAGAGGTACCCCTCCTTCTCTGTGTCACTCTTTCCTCTCTCTCTCTCTCTCTCTCTCTCTCTCTCTCTCACTCTCACTCTCCCTCCCACCCTCCTTTTTCTCTCTGTCTCTGACTATATCATTCTCTTCCTTTATGGCCTACTATCTCTCTCTTCTCCCTATTCCACAAAGTTAGAATCTCTTTTTAAAGATCTTTGGGCTCCTGTGTAGAGGAGAAAACCAGACAAATAAAGGGTATTTGTGCCCTCAGAGGAGGTCAGAGGATCACAGACATAGAGCCACAAGGGATCCTAAAAGCCATCTAGTCCATCTCTCACATCTTACAGATGAGGAAACTGAGGCTTAGGCAGGATAGCTGACTTGCCCAAAGTTGAACAGGTACTAAGTGCCAGAGTCAGCATGCAAACCCAGGTCCTCTGACTCTAAATCCGTCCTACATAGGACGGAGGCAACACTGCCTCCGTCCTATGGATTCTAAGTCTACAATGTCCCTCTCATCTGTCCAGACCACCACACAGCCCAGGTCTTCCTCACTTACATGTTCATTGATTGATTGCTCAAAAGATATAACATCTAAAGGACTTTGCAGACCTTGAAGAGTTATATAAATCCAGGTGTTGTAGTAGTAGTAGTAGTAGTAGTAGTAGTAGTAGTAGTAGTGGTGGTGGTGGTAGTAGTGGTGGTAGTAGTAGTGGTGGTGGTAGTAGTAGTGGTGGTAGTAGCAGTAGTAGTGGTGGTAGTAGTGGTAGTAGCGGTGGTAGTGGCAGTTGTAGTAGTAGTAGTGTTTTAGGCAGTGGGAGGCAGTATCTAGGGGTCATAGGTTGTTAAAGGATAATGGAATTGTACAGACTCTTTAGAAACTGAGTACCAGGCCTGGAAGCTCTGAATCTCTCTCCATTTTCCCTCTCCTTCCTTGCATACACATAAACAATCAGAATGTCTATTTTTAAAGATGACTTTGTCTCCCCCAAACAGATCATTTACAGTTTTCATTAATGTCTGTGTCCCTGGTGCCAGAGATGATGGAAAAGGCAGAAAAGGGAACTAATTTCATGTAACAAGGAAGATCTGAGATCAGGACCTGAGGATATGAGGTTAAGTGATAGATTAAAAACAATATTGAAGCCATATCCTGGTTTTAAGAGAAATCATAATTAATAGACACATGTAATTTGGACCTTCCCCTAACTCCCATCTTGGGCTATTGTGAAAAAGGTACTTCATAAACTTTTAAGAGTTATAATAAATATTAGCTATAATTATTACTAGGATGGAGACAGGGACTGAACTTGGGATTTCCATATTATTGAGAACTCCCAGGTGAGGAAGCTTCCTCTACCAGGGCAGGTAGCACCTTCTCTGAAATGTACGTGTAGTCTTAGAAAATAGCTTGGAGCACTGTGAGGCTGAGTAATTTATCTAGTCACATAGCCAGTATAGTATGTGTTAGAGATGAGATTGGAACCTAGACCTTCCTGATTTACAAATAATCTCTCTGCTATCCACTACACCACACTGCCTCCCATCACTTTTACTAATAATATAGAATTATTACTAATATATTTACTTATTATATGGTATACTTACTAGCAATCTACCCCATCATTATTACTAATAGTAAGTGTTGTCAGATCCCAATAGAGATAGCCCAGGACACTGAACCTAAGAGCCTTGGGAACAGTATCATTCCCGACACCCCCCTGATCACTGATCCTGCATTTAGCCCAGCCTCAATAGCTATTATTCAGGGAAGAAACCCTTTGGAAAAGGGCCCAGCCATCTCCACCAAGTGCCAGTCACAGGGCAGGCAAGCAAACCCAGCAGAAGCAACAAGGCATCCTGAGGGAGAGACAGGAGATAGCGTGTGCCAGGCAAGGCCAACCATGACCAACAGCTCAAGCATCACCTCCCTTCAGACCCCAACAGAAGTATGCAGGAGCCCAAACCGAAGAGTTTGGGGAATAGCAACATTCGCCTAAGTAGAAGAAGTGGGGGGAGGGGAGGATATATTCAGAAATGAATGTGAAAGAAAACTAAAAGGAATCAATAAAATAATATAAAATCAATTAAATGGGTGAATGAATAAAAATGATATAGACACCTCAAGAACAGATAGATATACACACATTACATATAGATTATAGATATTATATATAGTTTATAGATATAGATATGCACATATATGTATGCATGGTTTCTATTTCTTTTTTTAGCACTTCTTGTATCACTTGGATAATGGATGCTTACATTTTATAATGGATAATTTGGATAATCACTATCTGTGTCCTCTCATCCCTCTGCTTGACTTTGAGCTTTTTTAGGGAGGAAACCACAATTTTCTTGGTTTCATACTTATAAGCATAAGCCAGTGAGGTACTGTAATAAAGAAATGATCTGGAAGTCAAGAAGATCTGAATTCAAATCCTGCCCCTGAAACATACTGGATGAGTGACCCTGGACAAGTCACTAAGTCCTTCTCAGCCTCAGTTTCCTCCTCAATAAATTGGAGTTGATAATCCTGTTGTGAGACATAACTTGATAGAGTGAATAGTTCCTTCTCTTCCTTCTTTTCCTTCCTTCTTCTAGTTCCTCCCTCCTCTCCACCAGAAAATTGGACTCATCCCCTGGAAACATCCTAGACTGTGATAGGCTAGTTTTGGTCTTGTTTGGTTCCTGACCTTCACAAAATTTCCCAGACGTGTCTCCACCACCAACAATTTTCCCAGCTTCCTAGCTCCCCTTTTCCTTCATTGGCTTGGATGCTCCTTGAGGGCAGAGATTAGTTAATGTGTTTTTTATTGGTATATCCTATTCAGCACAGTACCCAACACATGGAAATAGTTAACAAATGTTCTGTTTGTCTGTCTGTGTATCTATCTATATAACCATCTATCTATGTATCCATCTATCTATCTATCTATCTATCTATCTATCTATCTATCTATCTATCTATGATCTATCTATGTCTGTCTGTCTGTCTATCTATCTATCTATCTATCTATCTATCTATCTATCTATCT